>JAQQTO010000040.1:26212500-26812500 GCA_029884595.1 Ormosia semicastrata
CGAATAATCAAAGTGTTATTCGAATAACACAAGCCTTATTCGAATAACAAATGTGTTATTCGAATAACACAACTTAGAAAACGTCCAGAACGTGTTTTTGAAGATTTATTCGAATAACATAACGTGTTATTCGAATAACCAAAGCCTTATTCGAATAACAAGTTTCAGAAAACACTTCCTGGTGTGCTATAACTGGATTTATTTGAATAACACATGTGTTATTCGAATAACACAATATTTATTCGAATAACAGAGTTCTTATTCGAATAACACTTGATCAGAAATGTTCCCAACGGTCATAAAACGACTAGTTTTCATAATAATTCATTTCCAATCTTTACCCAACGACTCTAAATATTAATGGGCTATAAATATAAGTGTTTGGGTATCATAGAAAAGTTGGAGAATAATATGAAAATTACTCTTGAGCATTAAATTCATTTTTCACTCTATATTTCTCCAAAACTCTGTTTTGAGCTATAAGTGTGTGAATCCTTGATACCTATAGTGCTTCAATTTGTACTATCCACTCTTGAGAGAGTTTCTATCAATTCTACCTTTGTATAAACTGTAAAAGAGAGGGTGAGGTATCCTCAAAATTGTAAGGGTGAGGTATCCTTGGAAATGAGACTCAAACACAAAGGGTGAGGTATCCCAATGTGTGTTGAGTGCTCAAATTTGTAAAGGTCATCAAGCACCCATAAAGCTTGAAGAATTGGAGGCTCTAGCACAAGGGTGAGGTATCCCAATGTGTGAGGAGTGCTCTTATTTGTACAAAGGTTTTCCTAGCACCTGTGAAGTCTAGGAGATAGTGAAGAAAATCTCAAGTTAAGCTTGGGGATTTGGATGTAGGTCACAAGTGGTTGATGCTTTGAACCAGGATAAATCCTAGTGTTTGCTATTCTCAACTCTATCTCTTTATATTTGTGCTCTTAACTATATATGCTTGAGTTAAATTTGATACCTAGCTTATTTGCATGATTTATCCCATAACCCAAGTTATATTTGAGTAATCCTTAATAATTGTGCATTTGCTATGCATGTTCCGCTGCACCTATTAATTGAGTTATTGAAATTGTATAATTTGATAAAGTTGCATTAAAATTTATAATTACCCAATTCACCCCCCTCTTGGGTAATGGTTGCCATGACTAACAAGTGGTATCAGAACTTCGTGCTCTGGTAAAAGCTTAACCGCTTGGAGTTAAAGATCCTTGTTTGTTTGGCAACCATTAAAAGCTTTTCAAATGGAAGGTTTTGAAATTAATAAACCACCATTCTTTGATGGTGTGAATTTCGTTTATTGGAAAGCTAGAATGGAAATTTATATGTAATCTATTGATCTTAATTTGTGAGATATTATGCTTGATGAATTTACTTGCAAATCAAAATAAACTTGGAATGCCCATGATAAGAAATGTTTTTCCTTAAACATTAGAGCAATGCAAATCTTGAGAAATAGTTTAAATGATGATGCTTATGCTAAAATTAAAAGTTGCTCTAGTGCTAAAGATATATGGGATACTCTTGATGTTATCTATCTTGCTAATAATGATTTTTTGCATAAAGTTGTACATAGAGAGCAAGAAGAGCAAAAGTCATTGAAGGAATTTTGTTGTGAAAAGTATCATCAAAATGATGCTCAATTTGAAGAGGTGGCAAAGCAAAATCAAATGGTATATACTCTTGAAGCTTTGATGCACAACAATGAGGAAGATGATGATTCCCTTAAAAAGGACTTTGAGGTAAATGATGCTAAATCATATTATAGTCCTTCCTATGATGAGTTACAATTTGCATATGATGAATTGTATGATGATTTGTCAAATTTAAAAAATAAAAATTTATCTTGTTTGGAAACCATTTCCTCCATTGAAAATGAAATTGAGATTTTAAAAAATGAATATGCTTTTCTTGATGAGGAAATGTCCTTGAAATGTGAAACCTCAACTTCTTGTGAAAAATGCATTAATTTAGAAAATCAAGTTGAGAACTTATATTGTGAATTTGCCAAAGCTAATGATTCAAATTGCTTACATTCCATGATTATTAATAAGAATGAAATTGATGTAATTCCACATAGAAATTCAAGTAAGTCTTGTGGCAAAAATAGTATAGAATGTAATAACAACCAAATGATCAAGTTTTTCAAAAATGATCTTCAAAGGACTAAACCATCATTAAATTCACTTGTTTGTAATTTTTGTGGTCATCTAGGACATATTTCTCATTTGTGCAATTATAGAAGAAATTCTTATATGAGAAATAACATGGTTTGGGTTCCTAAAAATCATAAAGGCTTTAGTACTAACATTCAAGGACCCAAGATGAAGTGGCTACCAAAATGTCCTCCTAGTGTTTCAATTATGTAGAAATTTTTTCAAAAGGATGGACAAATTGGTCAAGTTAAGAAGGAATCATCAAGGAGAATGCTTCCAAAGTCCAATGGTAGAAGCTTTGATCAAAGAAGGAAGATAACTCCAACCAAAGCTTCTCAAGTACAAAATATGAAATTTGCAAAATTCAAAACACCAAAAGAGAAGCAATGGGTAAAGAAAAGAGTTTCCTTGATTACCAAGGCCAAGGTATCAAATACTTTTACCTCTTATACACATTCACTTATAAAGTCAATGAATTGGAGGTACATTCCTTGTAGGCCTTAGGTAAAGAGTAGAATCATGTGCACTTAATAAAATTTGAATATTATATTTAGCACATGATTATATTCATTCTTGTTACACCTTTTGCTCACTATTTTGCATATTTCTTAATCATATGGTATTCTATGACTATGTATGCTTTCTATGCTTTAAATTATCTATATATCATGAAAGTAAGCATACTATTGGCTATGTGTTTAATGACAATTGGTTATTTAATTAGTTCTGCTCAATTTACATATTATGAAAAATTAATCTTTATGTGCTTACTCGGCATGTTTGCTTAAATGAATCTCTTTAATCATTGGATAAGTTTTTGTTAATCTCTTAGACCTGCTACATATGCTTACTGCTGTGTTTATAATGTTTTTATTCGAATAGAGGAACATTTTATTCGAATAACGTTTTCCAGTAGCCACTTAAATCTGCTCGTAAATGAATCTTATTCGAATAAAGCAATTTTTATTCGAATAACAAAACACAGTAGCTCTGGAATCTATTTTTCTGATCATCTTATTCGAATAAGGGAAACTGTTATTCGAATAAGACATGGCAGAGGCTAAAAGGCTTTTCTTGTTATTCGAATAACATGTTATGTTATTCGAATAATGTCTTCCAGAGGTTTTTTGGAAAATCGTGTTATTCGAATAACACATTATGTTATTCGAATAAAGGGTGACAGAAACCCACGACCTTTGAGCTATTACGTTGTTATTCGAATAACAACAATGTTATTCGAATAAAGCCTAATAAAAAGACATTTGTGGTTGCTATGTTATTCGAATAACAGGACTTTTATTCGAATAAGGCTTGGCAGAAAGCTAAGTCTGGTTATTTTTGTTTTGCCTTATTATCACTGAATTGCTATTGAATATCAAATTGATGCTGAACTTAAATAAATATAATCAATGACTAACCTCTATGGATCCAAAATTGGTGGATACCAAAGAAAGTACTATGAATTGTATTGTAGGGTGATTATTAACTCAAGCATGCATTGAAGTGAAGTGAAACTATGCTACTTGAGATTCAAAAATTTGATATGGTTCAAAGTTCTCCAAGAGTGATGAAAACATAAAAAGAATGGCATGGAGAACCACAATATTCTCAAGGAGCCTTGAGGCATGAAAGTTGGAGTCACCTACAAAAACTCAAAAAGTACACTTTTGGTGATATCAATCTCTTATCCTTATCTATACTTTAAATTGAATATCATGTGATATTTGGATAAGTAGAAAGTTATTTTTATACCTTAACATGTTAGATATGCATATGAAAATTCACATGCTCATAAATCACTCTAATCCTTTTTCTTTGATGCCTAATTGTCTTACATACTCACTTGGAGATTGAAAAGTAAAATGTTATATGTCCTTTTGTTTGAAATTGCTTGATATGTTCCTATGTTGAAAACAAGAAGTAAATGATTTCAAAAGTTATAATTCCATAGTTTTTCAATTCTTGCATTACAATAAAAGACTTTTTATTCTTGATTGGCATGTGTGCATAATAGAATTCCTTACTTGATATTACATGCCTTACATGATCATCGTTTGCCCCAAAATGCTTAAATCATATTTGTGGATTCAATTGCATATATGCTTCATGCATTCTTGTTAGAACTAATATTGCATGGTTGATAATGTGGTACATGTTTTACATTATATATCAATCTAAATTATGCTTGAAAATAAGTTTAAATGATATTTGATGCTAACCCATGTTTTAGAGAACTTTTGAAATATAGTCATCAAATATTGAAATGTCAAGCATATGTGGATAAATGAGAAGAGTTGAATGAAAAGGAACATGAGGAGACTTTCTTCAAGTGCAATGGAATGAAATACTCAATGGAAGAAAGTACAAACTCAAAGGACCTATACATGAAGAACATTCTAAAGAAGCATCACTTTCTATCTAACCCAATAAGTATCTCTATCCCTAAACTATTATGGTATTCTATATGTTATGGATTATATGATACTTGTTAATAAATTGATCTTAAAAGATTAGATGCTTTCCTTACATGAGAAGTATGCTTAGTATTGACAAAGTGCCTAATTGAACATTAAATTACTAGTTTTGTCGTTGCATATGGGTTGGATGACATTAGTTCTATACATATAGCATATTTCATCATGATGAATGTTTGATATCTATTATTCTCTTGATCTATGATTTCTTAATGGTATAATTCTTATGAGAATCATGCTTTTGTCTTGAAAAAATTTTTTGGTTTGATTAAAAAGTTTTTAAAGCAAAATCTCTTATCATATTTGAAAGAAGCTTTTTAAGTTTCATATCCTTGAGAATATTTTGAACTTATCTTAAGAACTTGAAAATATTTTCACCTCATATTTGTTTTAAAAATTTGAAAATCTTTGAATTTGTGCTATAAATGCAGTACTCTATTCATTGCTTTGAAATGTTTATTAAATCTTGAGAGAGTATTTAAGAAAGTTTTCCAAATAAATCTTTGAAATATTCTATATAGATCAATCTTCATACTTCAAAAGATAAGCCTTGTTCTTCAAAAGCGTTTTATCTTTTCAAGGCTCTTTTTTAATGAGAAAAAGAAGAGATGAACTTTCAAATACTCTTTTGACTTGGATTTGATCACTCTCAAGGAATATGTGGTTTCAATATAAATCTCTTCTACCCTTCTAAAATGCTTTTGAAAATGTAATTTGTTATTATAAAAGTCTTTTTGAAAGGGGGAGAAGTCTTAAAAATGGTCTTTGATTGATGGATGAAGAATATGTATCATTGCCTTGCTTTTTGATAATGTGCTTACATGATCTTGGCATGCATACTTTCCTTTATCTATCTTGTGCTTTAATAAGGGGGAGCTTATCTTACTTCTCTTACATATCTTTCTTCAACGTTAAATTGTTATATTTTGATAACATGCATATTTTGAGGGGGAGCCTAGCTCTTAAATTGGTGCTTATATCTTTTGGCTTACATCCTTACTTGACATGAAGTGTTTTATTGTTAATACTATTAATATGTCAATAAAGATCATCTTTTATTCTCATTCCCTCTATCAATGAAAGAAGGTAAATATTCTTAAACTTCATATCTTTTGATTCTTTCATTGAGAAATGCTTGATATGTGACAAGTTATATGATCCTTTATTTGAAAACCTCATTTCCATGATCTTACATGAATATTTTGTAACTCTTAACAAGTGATATCAAATAATAGTTATTTATCATGTGGTATGCAAAATATTATATGCTAGACGTAATTTCTTAAGCTTATTGCTATCATATGTTAAATGTTGATGTACTAAAATGTGACAAGTATTGCATGAATAATCTTTTATATCTTGAAAGTATGCTTGTTTCATCTCTTTGACAACATTAGTTCTATTTATAAGGGAAGAGAAAAATATTATCTTTCTTTCCTAAGCCTTTTTGTTGATGTCAAATAGGGGGAGAGAAAATTGGAAAGAAAAATATGTTCTTGTGCTTATTGTTTGATATGCTTACATGAATATCTATCATTTTACATTGTTCAACATATTTTTCCTTGGTGATTTGTCATCATCAAAAAGGGGGAGATTGTGGAAATAGGTTTGCCCCAATGATTTAATATGTTAAGTTTTGATGATAACAAATACAAGACAAAAAGAATGATGCTTATGCTTAATAGATGTGCTTTATAGATAATAAATGCATCACAAAAGAATATTGATCATGTTACATAAATGTGCTTAATGAGATATATTGTATCATGCATGATTATGTACTTTATCTAGTTATATTTCACTTAATAATCATGCAATGAGATATATGTAACATTCATCATAAAATATATCCAATAATATTTTATATGAGTTATAAATGAATTAATATTACATATGTCTATGAAAGTCTTGTATGCATGTTAGACTAACTAGAGTTATACATTTATGAATCATACATATGAAGATATTGAGTTATGAATTTGAACTAACTATGTTTGGTTAAGTGAGCAATACTTTGTAGGATAGTCCAAGTACCAAGAGTGAGCATTGCAACAAGAAAGCAAAAGATCACAACTATGCTCAACTCAAGGAGAATGAAAATGATAAAGGTGTTCCAAGCATTTGCAAGCTTTGAAGAGAATGAATTTTTGGAAGCTTGGATTATATCAAGAAGTGATGGTGGCAAAAGATCTAGTCCAACATCTCCAAGAATAGCTTATAAGACTTAGATCTTGTGTAAAGGTAAATGGGATTCACACTAAGCTCAAAATATGTTTTAACATCTTCAAAAATGTTTCTAAAATGTTTAAATGCCCAACAAACTATTTTTGGAAAGCTAGTCATGATGGTAGATCATTTCTATGAAAAATAGCAAAGTTTGTGTTTTATAAAACTGACATTTGGTTACTATTTTGATCATATCTTTTAAAATACTTTGAGTTTTTCTTTGAAACTTGTCTCATATGAAAATAGACTCAAAGATCTTTCTAATGAGTGGTTATTCGCTTAAAACAGATAAGAAACGAAGAAATTATAACCATTTAAAGTCAATTTTCAAAACCAGAGTGATTTATTCGAATAACACATGTGTTATTCGAATAACACAAGATTTATTCAAATAACAGAGTTCTTATTCGAATAACACACCCGAGAAAACGTCCAGAACATGTTTTTTGAAGATTTATTCGAATAATCAAAGTGTTATTCGAATAACACAAGCCTTATTCGAATAACAAATGTGTTATTCGAATAACACAACTTAGAAAACGTCCAGAACGTGTTTTTGAAGATTTATTCGAATAACATAACGTGTTATTCGAATAACCAAAGCCTTATTCGAATAACAAGTTTCAGAAAACACTTCCTGGTGTGCTATAACTGGATTTATTCGAATAACACATGTGTTATTCGAATAACACAATATTTATTCGAATAACAGAGTTCTTATTCGAATAACACTTGATCAGAAACGTTCCTAACGGTCATAAAATGACTAGTTTTCATAATAATTCATTTCCAATCTTTACCCAACGACTCTAAATATTAATGGGCTATAAATATAAGTGTTTAGGTATCATAGAAAAGTTGGAGAACAATATAAAAATTACTCTTGAGCATTAAATTCATTTTTCACTCTATATTTCTCCAAAACTCTGTTTTGAGCTATAAGTGTGTGAATCCTTGATACCCATAGTGCTTCAATTTGTACTATCCACTCTTGAGAGAGTTTCTATCAATTCTACCTTTGTATAAACTGTAAAAGAGAGGGTGAGGTATCCCTCAAAATTGTAAGGGTGAGGTATCCCTTGGAAATAGAGACTCAAACACAAAGGGTGAGGTATCCCAAGGTGTGTTGAGTGCTCAAATTTGTAAAGGTCATCAAGCACCCGTAAAGCTTGAAAAATTGGAGGCTCTAGCACAAGGGTGAGGTATCCCAAGGTGTGAGGAGTGCTCTTATTTGTATAAAGGTTTTCCTAGCACCCGTGAAGTCTAGGAGATAGTGAAGAAAATCTTAAGTTAAGCTTGGGGACTGGATGTAGGTCACAAGTGGTTGGTGGCTGAACCAGGATAAATCCTAGTATTTGCTATTCTCAACTCTATCTCTTTATATTTGTGCTCTTAACTATATATGCTTGAGTTAAATTTGATACCTAGCTTATTTGCATGATTTATCCCATAACCCAAGTTATATTTGAGTAATCCTTAATAATTGTGCATTTGCTATGCATGTTCCGCTGCACCTATTAATTAAGTTATTCAAATTGCATAATTTGATAAAGTTGCATTAAAATTTATAATTACCCAATTGACCCCCCCTCTTGGGTAATGGTTGCCATGACTAACAAAGATCATGTCGTTAATATAGACTTAAAGCATCGTACCAATCTGTTCTTCAAAAACTTTATTCATCATCTATTGGTAGGTTGCTTCGAAATTCTTCAAATTAAAAGGCATAACTCGGTAGCAATAGCTTGCCCTTTTAGTTATGATTGTTGTCTTTTCTTCGTCATCCGAGTGCATAATGATTTGATTATATCTAGAGTAGGCATCTATGAAAGAAAAAAGTTGGAACCCGAATGAATTCTCAACAAGCTTGTCAATATTAAGAAACGAGTAAGGGTCCTTAGGATAAGCCTTATTCAGATCCGTGTTTCGATACACATACGCCACTTCTCATTGGCTTTCTTCATTAAGACCATGTTGGACAACCAGGTAGTGTAGGAGACTTCCCTTATGAACCCAACATCCAAGAGTTCCTTTACTTATTTCTGTATTACCTCCTGTCTATCTGGTTTGACTTTCCTATTCCGCTGTGCAACTGGTTTGATATCCACCCTGATGGAAAGCCAGTGATAGATGAATTAAGGTTCTAATCCCAGCATGTCAGATGATGTCCAAGCAAAGAGGTCCTTTTTTTTTCTCAAGGAATGTGGCTAACTGGGATTTCTCTTCGTGATTCAACTGCCCTCCAATCTTGGTGACTTGGTCCGGCTTTACACCAAGTTAGAGTGGTTCTAGCTCTCCTTCCGGCTAAAGGCAGGTATCTTGAATCTCTTCTTGCACGTCCAATTCAGTCAAGAGGACATTGAAAGAATCCATAGTGACTGAATTGGATTTGCCTCATTACTCTGTCTTCTTAGGCCCCTTTGCTATCTTGAGGCTCTTATTATAGCATCTTTGAGTCGTGGCTTTGTCTTTTTTGACCATAACTATTCTGTTGTCCTAGTCAAGGAACTTCATAGCCAAGTACAAAGTGGACATCACGACTCCAAAGGCATTCAGAGATGGATGGCCTAGGATCACATTGTATGCAAAAGGGCAATCCACGACAAGGAACCTAACCTTGAGCGTTTTAAATAGAGGGTCTTTGCCCAAAGTCAAGTATGTCTCTATATACCCAACCAGGGTGATTTTGTCTTCTATTAGTCCAATCAGCTTGCCACTATACGAGATTAGGTCTTTGTTTAAGGGCCCCAACTTTTGGAACATGTCTAAAAACATGATATCTGTCGAACTCCTCTAATCCATAAGTATACACCGGACTTTGCCATTGGTGATTATCTCGAATATCACCATAGGATCATCAAGATCTGGGATCACATTTTTGTAATCCTCTTTGAATAAGAAATTGGTGGGGCCTTCCGCATTCTACTCTTTGGTTTGGAGATTGGATGGGAGGCCATACTCAGAACAGCTCGAGAGCTTTCTTCCTCGCATTTCTAGACTCACCACCACCTGTGAAGCCACCTGATATAGTGTTGATTGTACGAGTCACTTACATAAGGCAGCGATCATCATGATGAAGTCCAAATTTTGGGCGTTACCCCGAGATGTGCCTTCCCTTTGATTATTATTCTTGGCCGAGGATCGTTTTCTTTGGTACAGGGAAGGGCTTCTTCAAGGACTTGGCTTTATTTCCTATAGTTCCTATTTCCTCTTTTAATTTTATTCTGAGACTAGCGTACATAGTGCCCCAAACGACCATCTCAAATCAAGGATTTAGTCATGTCTTGAAGGCGAACACAATGTTTTGTTGTATGCCCATACCCCTCATGAAAGATGCAGTGTTTAGACTTGTCTTTTTGGGCAAGCTTCCTTAGTAAGGGAGGTTTCAGAATGTCTCAAAACTCCATATTCATGACTTTTTGGTAGATTTGGGACTGAGGTGTGTTAAGGGGGTATAGTTTTGATACCTCCCCTTTGGTGGTGGCTTGGACTTCCATGGTTGCGAGGGGGCTTGGACCGACTTCGATCTTGACTCCTCGCTTTTATCTACATGCTTTCTTGCATGGATGACATCTTTCGCATTAATAAACTTGTTTGTTATTACCCTAAACTCGTCCATTGTCCGGGGTTCCTTCTTTGTAAGGGATGTGAAGAATGGACTAGAATGGAGGTCGTCCCATATGTAATGGAGGGACAACCTCTCATCCTAATCCCTGATATTCAAACATTCCTTGTTGAGCTGGGTCATGTAGTCTCGGAGTGATTCTTCTTTTCCCTGCTTAATGTGGGAGAGGCATGAAATGGATTTTGGCTGCTGCACTTTACTGGTAGTAAAGTGCAACAAAAATTACGATGACAAGCCTTCCCAGTTGACCACGAACTTTGGACTTAGGGTTGTGAACCACCTCAAGGCGGCTTTCTTCAAAAAGAGGGGGAAAACACGATATATGAGTGAAGCATCTCCTCCAACAAACAACATGGTTGAAACATGGGCATCTAAATGCTTTTTGGGGTCCGAGGTCCCATCATAGGCTTCAATGTTGGTTGGATACTTGAAGCGCCTAGGGATCTCATAAGCTAGTAGGTAATTCGAGAAAGGTTGGTTATGCTAAACCACAATTCTCTGTTGTCTTGGTTCCTGCTCCCTAAGATCTTCTCTTTCTTGGTTTCTAATCTTATGTTTGTGTTCTATTATCCTAGAGTTTTTAGGATCATGGTCCTCGGCATAGGTTGATTCCCTTCTAGTGTTGTGATTCTTGTGCGGAACCTGATTCTCCCTTTCTAACTCGTCATGAACGGATTTTTCCAACTCACGAATGCGCTCATCCTGATGGCGGACCAAGGAAATCAATTCACGACATGATAATCCAGTAGGGATTAAATCTTTTTGCTGATTTCACCCCCATTGTTTTCCTTAGCGCCTAGGTGCTGTATAACAAAAATTCGGGGTATGGCTTCTCCTGAAGGGGTTCAGTGTGATCCAAGTAATTGCGTGGCCAGAACGCATCACGGGGAAGGGGGAGGGTTCTCGTTGGAGATAGAAGCCTCTTCTCCATCACACCTGGGTTTTGGTTTGTCAGTGATTGGCTGGTGCTTGGTTGGTTCTGTGTGGCGGAATCTGTCTAGTGGTTACCATGGTAGAGTTGGTGGGATTTAAAGTTTATCTCTCCCCACAGACGGTGCCAATGTTCTAAACAAGTCTCAAAGGAACACCTGAAAAAAGTTGATTGTGGTGGTTTCCTCCATAGCACAGTGACAACAATAGTGGTGCGAGGTACCTACAAAAGACACTCTAACGCTTAAGTTAAACTATGCACACGGTGGATAGTATTTAGAGGTTTAGATCCATACCTTGGCGAGTTTTTCTAGTATTTATAGGAGTATAGTGATAGGGGAAAATTATATTTGAAATAGGCATTTAAGGATAATAAATGCTATTGATGGTAATCCCTATAAATGAGAGATTGGTTGGAGTAATTATCACCTTAACCGTGATTCCTAGAAACAAGGGATTTGGGAAAGATTTCCTCCTAGTCTGTCGAGTTCTATCATGGTTTCATGCAGCATGGGTCATGGGCCGAGATTCGTCCTGGATGTGCCAGGCTGTTGCTTGTAACGATACCCCAAATTTCGGTTTAGAACAATTTTAAACATATTTTATTATTCACTATTAAATGATAGAAGGATAAATGATAGAAGGATAAATAATTTACATAAGTTTTGTTATTCACACAATTAATTTTTAGATCAAATCCATTCACCTTCTTTTGAGAGAGGAAGAGAGAGATACACTTCTCAATACCTATTTGGAAAATTATTTATTCTATACCTTAAATCTTACATATGACCCACATCTAGTTACTGATGAATTAAGTATTAGTTAACAACATATATTGCTTGGTTAACATACTAACAATCTGTTTTTTCTAAACAAAAAAGGTTAATCAAACAATAAATGTTGTTAATCAATAATTAACTTATCAATTATCATGTGAAGGAATGACAAAACTGTACCTACTCTCTCTCTCACTTTTCGGAAGAAAAATATATAAGGCTTAGGTGTAGATATTAGGTGTAGGAATAAAATTTGTGAATTTGTAATTCCTATTACAAACAATTTAGGATGATTGTCAACACTTAGTTAAGAGTTTGTGGCATAATTTGCTTTCAAATAGTCCTAATTTATTAAGTAGATCAGACCTATGATTTTTTAAGAGTGAAGCATAATTTGAGGACTTAAACTTTTTATGATAAATCAATTAAGGGGCTAAACTTTTGTTGTTATCAGTTAAGGACTTCAACTTTGTTAAAATATTTTTTATTAATAAAAAAATGTTGAGAAGACAAAAATATCCAATTTGATAAATGAAAATAATTTATAGTATAAAAAAAAAGACATATATGTCTTAAATTTTTTTTCCAATTGATAAATATGATTAAACTATTTTTTATTAAAGATGAGGTCCTTAATTAGTATTCAACACAAAATTTAAGTCCTTAATTGATAAATTTTAAAATTGAAGTCCTTGATTAGTTATTATTATAAAGTTGAGGTTCATTTATAATATTTTTCTTGATTTTTCAAAAAAATTATAATATTTTTTAATTTATTAACTATAATTTATATATTTAAATAATTTTATACACAATACAATAATTTTATTTTGAGTAGTTTGATGGTTAAACTTATTTTACACCTTGAACGCCTAGAGCTGACAGCGTATTTGAGAAAGAATTGCTTGTTTCTTACGGACGAAAACAAACTGCCTTTGAGCCCGCTAATTACAGTATCAGGAAACGTGGGATTGAAACAAGGAGTCCTAGGGAAAGATCAACAATGTCAAATACCAATGCCAGAAGATTTTGGCGAGATTGTTCCAAGAAATTATGCTACCTGTTTTCAGTTTGTGAAGTTTGCATACGTGTATATTCTTGGTCTTTCAGGAGTGGGTATATGTGTCTCTGCTTCAAGTTGATTTCTTGATCTATTGCTTGCTTTGCTACAAAATTCAAAGCTTGGGGGCATGTGTTCTTAATTTGTTAAGGGATTGATAACATAAGAAAGAGGAAACAAAAGCACAAATGGAGTGGTCAGCTCCTAAGTGAAGTAATAAGAGACAAAATTTGGGTGCAATTCAAGTTAGAGGAAAGTTCTTAAATTTTTTTTAATTTTATGATATATGTCTATTTTATTAATTCAAGTTCGTAATAAAGTCCTTAAACTTTTTTAATTTTATCACATATGTCTATTTTGAATAATTTTAAATTTTCTTATATAATTCTTTTACTAATCTTTTAAATTATTAAATGAAAAAATATTAAATATTTTTTATATTTTTAAGATATTAAATATATTTATTTTTTTATTAAATACTTTTTTATTTAATATTATAAAAATTATTAAGAGATACTTTTAGAAGAATATAGTAAAATTCATCTATTTTACTAACTCAAATTTATAATTCACTTATTTTAACTCTATTAACTTAATAAAATAGACACATATCTTAAAATTAGAAAGAATTAAAAGATTTTCTTCCGAGAGAGGTTGAAGCCAAGTTTTTTTCATTAACCAAAAGAATCTTATGAGTCATACATGGGAAGTGGGGTCCACCACCACCAGATGTGAGTCCAACTCCAAGCTTGACCTTATGCGGCTCTGGCCTCTACTAGCTTAGTGTATAATATGGGTCTTTATCCAAATACAGTTCAATTCATTCTACTTTCAAGAATCTCTTCAAATACTACTAAAGATTTCAGATAGCACATTGCCATTGGTCTTTGTATGTTATTATTTGTCATTCATTTGCACTGTCACACACAGTAATATAGTAGCTGATTATTTAATTTTCATAAGTTTCTTTCCAACATAGACATATATTCATCCTTTGATTCTACCATGGAGCAGTTTATCAAAGAACTAGTGCCAGAGCATTTCCCAATTAGAACCAACAAAGGGGAGAAAACCGCAGGGAAAATCTTCAAGGAATCACATAAAGACCTCATCAGAAATGGTAGCGAGTGGCTCAAGGACACGTCTGAATCTTGCTCAGTAGTGGCGGTACTCCTTGCTGCGTTTCCTTTGCTTCATCCAGTACTGTCCCTGGCGGCAATAATAGTGATACAGGTAAACCTGCATTAAATGGCCAGCCTGCATTCGAGGCATTCGCTATTGCTTCACTAATTGGACTTTGCTTCTCCGTCACTGCGTTGATAATGTTCCTTTCTATACTTACTTCTCGAAAAGAAGCCAAAGGCTTTAGCAGAGATTTGCCAATGAAATTGCTTTTGGGGTTAAGCTCTCTTTTCATATCCATAGCTGCAATGATAGCCATCGTAGTGCAAAGCTCCGTTGTGAAGACAAATACAAGGAGATACTACTTCTCATTTATGCAATCGCTTGCCTGTGTCTTTCTATGTAATAGCACAATTTCCACTATACACTGATCTTGTGACAGCTATTGCAAAGAAAGTGCCACAGCCTGGTGATAAAGGCGATGATTTATAGAGGTGTTTCATTTTTTTCCGTTCTCTTGACTGTGATGAATTGAAATTGGGTTTGGTTTGTATAATTAATAATAATAATGACTTCTATATATATTACCTGTGTTTGGAGCATTAATTATTTTATATGATGTTGGATTGTGGTTGTTTTAGTGAGTTTGTATTATCATGAGCTATGGCAATGCTTAAAGCTATTATATATTATTTGTGCATCTCTACCCATATTGTCACTTTTCTTCCTTATTAATTGTACCTACCACTATTTAAATGGATGCTTTTAAGAAAAGTACTAAAATATATGGATACTACAACAACCACGATGAGATATGAACTATGAAGGCTTGAACACGTATACTACGTTAAGGTTAAAAAAAATGAAAAAGCAAGTATCTGAGTTTTGCATAATCTTGTCCTTTACGCACCATGGAAGAAACATACAGTTTCATACTATGTCTTTTTTGGCCTATTTTACTAGGTTCACAGTGGCAAAAAAGAAAGGGAGATAGAGTAGTGTTCTGTAAGGAGGTGAAAGAGGTGGCTTCAGGCCTTCAACCTTGGACAGAGGGTTGTTTATACCTATGCCTCCTTGAAGTGGTGGAAATAAGAAATAGTATATTTACAAAGTACTCCAACACTCAAGCAAGTATGGGTAGAAGGAGACAGAGTGTGAGAGAGAAGATCTTACCTTACACTATGTTTAGATAATACGTAATGAGGGGAATAGAAAGGGAATGAGAGGAACGAAAATAACTTTCATTATTTGGGAGTTTTAAATACATGGAAAGGGATGGAACACATGGGAAACTATTTCCTTCCACTTCCCCTCAAATATCTAACTTTTGTTCTTCTAAAATTAAGGTGGAATGAGGAGAACACATGGGTAATGAAGTTTCATTCCGTTCCATTAATGAAACTTCTAAACAAAGCGAATGGAAATTATGTTTCATTTTTTTTTTTCTTTTCCGCTTCATCCTCACCTATTCTATTTCGTTCCATTAATGAAAAAATATTTAAACACAGGATTAGAGGCTCTTCCTTTTATTTATAGAGTAGAGTGACTTGGAGAGCAAGTGGCTATAAGGGTAGAATGGTCTTTCCTTGTGCCATGTAAAATATTTAAGGAAGTTTTCATAACCTTTCCTCATTTGGTGTGTTGGTCTATCAGTGACAATCATGAGAGAGTATTTCCTTATTAGATAAAGATGGTGACATCTTCCAATGGCGAGGTGTAGAGGTGGCAAAACGAATTCAACTCATTGGGTCAACCCGTCAACCTGCTATTTTTTTACCGGTTGGGTTCAAGATTTCAATCCACATAACCCGCCCCGCATAACCCGCGAGTTATGCGGGGTGGGGGCAGATTGACTCGTTGGGTTAAGTTTTTTTTTAAGTGTTATAAATGAGTCTTTTTATTTGTGTTTATGGTATTTTTATAGGTATGATACTAATTTTTTTAGTCTTTATAAATTATAATTTTTCTATTTTTTTTAATTTTTATGGATTTTTTTTTTTTTTTTTTATTTTTTTTATTTTTAAGTGGATTAGGCAGGTTAACCTGTCAACCCGTTTATTTTTTTTCATTTTCTCTTTTAAGTGGATCAACCCATCAACTCGCGAACCCATCTTAAAATGAAGTGGGTTAACTCTTCTAACCCATTTTTTAAAACGGGTCAACCCACCCTGCCTCATATTTTGGCGAATTAAGGCTGGGCTGGACGGGTTGGCACGTTTACTAACTTCGGAGATCTTGGGCTATTGATTAGGTTTGTGGCTTGATGAAGTCCTGAGGTCCAGTTTGGTTTACTCTTGACCTCGGGAGTCTTAAGCCCTTGCTATCTTGACAACTTCTTGTTGTGGAGTTGATACTCAGAGGTCCAACTTGGATTGCTTTTTTACATCAATTCTATTATTTGTTCAACTTTTATATTTTATTTTTTTTAATTCATTCACAAATTTATTCTGTATTTCACAAGAATGCTATAGTCATAAGTCACATATAGTTTGATTTGACATTTGTCTCAGATGAATATATAGTAGACATACATTTACTGTATTTGGGTTAGACAAAAAATATTTTTCTTTTGACGTGTTGTATTGATTTGTTGGTTTGATTGTTGTGTCATGTGTACAATTAAAATTTCAACACTATATATATAGAACAAGATTGAACCGTTGACTGGTTCCTACCCGATCTGCCTCGTTTTCATATTCACAACTCATGTCTAACTTAGTGGCTAACATAAAAACCACCTAACACTATCTCGGCTAATTTTACCCAAAATTTGTCTGAGTACAATTAATATTATTAGCCAAGGGCTTAACCTACTATCATATTTTCATGGTAATTGGTCGTTGCATTCACCTTTGTGCTTATCTTCATTCAACTACTCTCTTTTAGGTGTACAACGTCTTTGCAACCGCTTACTTCAACATTTCAAAATTTTAAAGAGTTATAGTTTTGACTCGGTAAATCAAATTTTAGTTGATATGCACATACGGCCTCCACCAAGATCTAGAACTCCAGACCCAACACATAAATTAGGCCCATTATCCATTGACATTCTACAATCACCATTAGCCGAGTTCCTCTCATCTACTCAATTAACCATCAACTAACTTGGCTCGACTATTGAACTGACAAGAGAGTTTTTAAGGCGTTAACACCTTCAAATCATTGTTTCGCGCAAAGGTAATGGTTAAATGAGACACTCCACGTTGAGTACTGTGACTCCATTTGGCAGAAAAATAATGGACTCGTGGTAAATATCAGTGATTGAGAATATTATTCTCAGAATACTTTGAAATTTCTCATATAAGAGGATGTAGCTATTTGTAATGTCAATATCATTTTGACTAATGCAAGCATGAGAATACTTTGAAATTTCTCATATAAGAGGATGTAGTTATTTGTAATGTCAATATCATTTTGACTAATGCAAGCAAGGCAGCATTGAAATATTCAATGAACATTAATAAGCCCTCAACTAGTTTTGGTTTTTTTTTTTTTAATTTCTATTTGATTTTGCTACTGTACGCAACTTATTAGCCAAAAACAAGGCCGAGTGTTTTTCGTGTACTAAAAAAAAAAAGGCTTCGTGTTTTTCATTTTTTAAATTTAGATTTTTGTTGATTTTTTAAGTGACTGCCAGTAAAAAGTAAGAGCGTTTGTACGCTCAATAGTCTTTTCCAGCATCACCGTTTTTTTTTTAACATAACGTAATCTAATTTTGTAGAATTTTAAAAGAAATATTTAAATTTGACGAAATATTTAAAAATTGACATATTAAACTTGTCATAACATTTAAGACTTGAGTATTTTTCAGACATATTTGTTAAGACTTGTTATATTTGTTTAGATTTATGTATGTTTATTTAAAATTTATGTTCACTTATGTTAATTTGATTAAAACTTATTATATATAATAAATTTTTAATTTTATATATTAAAATTTATTTAAACAGGTAATGTTTTTTTTTAGTGTTTGTCTGATTTACAGATTGAACTCAACCTACTTAAGGTTTGTTTGGGAAAGTTAAAAATTATAAATTATATTGATAATCGATTATTATTATAATTGATTATAATCAATTATTTTTATGTTTAGATCATTAATTGTAAAGTGATTTTAAGCTAATATGATTCGTTTGGATGATATGAAAAAATTATTTTTATGTATTAAATTATTAAAATAGGTATAAAATGATTAAAAAATTATTTGATTGAGGACAAAATAGTATTTACATATCAAAGTGTAAGAAATAATCTATAAGATAAAATCATAAACTTTAATCTTTAACTTACGATTATTAGCTGAAAAAAGCTTTTATTTTGTATTGAATTTTGTGTAAAAGCTTTTTAAAAAAATAATCTTTTTACCCAAACATAATAATTATTTCACAAAATAGCTTAATCTTCCAAAAATAACTGAATGAAAAAAATTTAATTTTTTCCAAACATGCTCTTAAGTGAGTTTCCTTTAACCCAACCCATTATGTTAGATGAATAGATAAAGTCCAAAAATGTTTCCAATTCGCGCAATGGACACTCTATAACACATGACTTCAATCAATAGACAAAGGATGACCAAACAAATAAGAAGAAAAAAGAAAACAATACACAAACTGTTTTCAAAACAACCATAACAGTGCATATAACTTTCTTAGTGAGGCTATAAGGGTGTTTTCCATGCTAGCGTTAGGTAAATGGTACAGCGCTTGACAACAAATTTTTAAATCCTTCAACTAGCTTGAGGACTGCTAAGATAATTCACATGCTGGGACAAGTACTGTAATTTCATTTTTATGAGTTTCATATTGAGTAAATAAGGAAGTTCAATATAATATTTAAGTTATGAGACTTTCTTATCTAATGGACTAGTTTTTTTGAGTTAGGCTTTTCTCATGGATTTAAATCATAACAATTGGTGTTCTCGTTGAGAGTTAGGTTACAAAAAATACTACCTGTTAGCTAGATTAAGATGCAATAGTGGGAGTGAAGCCGCCAAAGGGTAAGGGGAGTATCAATGTTATGAGTCCTACATTAAGTACATAAAGAAGCTCAATGTGATACGTAAATAAAGAAGTTCAATGTGATACTTAAATCATGAGACTCTCCAACCTAATGAACTAGTCTTTTAGGTTGAACTCTCCTCATGGGCTTAAGTTGTAATAATTGGTGCTCTCGTTGAGAGTTGGACTATGGAAAAAACTAACTATAGACTAGATTAAGGTGCAATAGTGAGAGTACTATATCAAAAACTGATATATGAGTGAAGTCAAAGGGGAAAGGGCTATCATCGGGTTAGCGTCGATAAAGTGAAGCTGTCGTGGGTGTTGGCTCTTAAAGAGAATTGCAATGTTATGAGTCTCATATTAAATAAATAAAGAAACTTAGTATGGTATTGAAATTATGAGACTCTCTTACCTAATGAACTAGTTTTTTGAGTTAGACTCTCCTCATGAGTTTAAATCGTAATAATCATAAATAGAAGTAATTTTCCCTAAAAGTAAATATTGTTAGAAATTTTTCTATGATTTTAGACTTTCATTGATTTGTCTATTTGTCAAAACTGGTTGAATGGTAACATGATATTTCCTGAAATCCATTTATATTGTGATTAATGGGTTTATTGGAAATCACATGCTGGACTTTGAGTTCAAATAGTATATGTGCTTGAAAAGGTGCGAGGTCTGATTGCTTGATTCCATGATGGGTGGAACAAGACAACCCTTCAACGAAGGGGTAAGTCCCCTCTCCACTCCCTATATGTGTGTGTGTGTGTGTGTGTTTTAAAGATAGAGACATGATCTTTGACTGATAAAGTACTATTGTCCCATCCAAAAAATAGAGGAGAAGGAGAGGAAGATCCTGATTCCTGTAGTCCACAAAGTGTGTATAAATTCTTGATCCTTCTTGATTGTAAAGTTAACAAGAACAAGATGTCTACAAGAGGTTTGCCTTTGATTATTAATATGGTATTCTAAATTCATAATCTATGATCTAGGGACATTGTTAGTAATATTTTTTTTAATGTCTTCATGTGGTATCAAAGCCTTAGATACATGATTTAGAATCCATTCAAATATGTACATGCATGATTACATGAGAACTTATGATTTTAGGGTTTATAACTTCTATTTTTTTATGCATGGTTATGTGGATATAGGATGAGAATTGTTTAATTATGTTTTTATGAGATTTTTAGACGTAGCAAGTCATTTTAAGTCACTGTAAGTTACTGAAAACTTGGAACCTGTATCCAGGCTCCATGGATGAAAACTTCAAGAACACATGATGATTTTAAATCATTGTTTTGTTTGTTTTTATTTATGATAATTGTATAAATCCATCCTAGAACATGTTTAGGCATGAATATAGGCCTTAGAGACGATCAAAACACGTTAAAAAATGGAGAGGGATTTCAAACCGGGTTTGAGCAGACCCGTTTTCATATTTTTGGATCCAAAACGATCCATTCTTGCGTGATTTTCTTCATGAGAATCATCCAAAATGATGAGAAATCATGTTTGGAGGAAGACCCAATCGTTTAGGGATCAAAACTGTGTCAAAAATGGTGGAAATGGCATTGGATCACACACTAAGTCATCAAAACTCGTTTAGCAGATAAACGGGTCATAACGACCTGGATGGCAGAAAGGGATGAACAGTGCGCGTGGACAAATCCCACGAGCACTGATAGGCGGCTGCAACACGTGTGGCAGCTCCATTTTGCGTGTTGTTTTTCTTTTATACTCGTGTTAATGCTTAGAATTTATCTATATAGGTTTTATAATTTTTTGGATTTTGAAAATATTTAATATTAATTTATTTCTTATTTATTCAGATTAGGCATTTTCGAAAATCAATTTTTAGTGATTCTGAGTAAGAAAAATATTTTAATATTATGATAAACCTATCTGTGATAGTCACTCTCCCTAGTTGTTAGGTTTGGATAGTACACTCTCTATGTACATTAAGAAAATTAAAGAATAGGTTAGAAAATGATTATTTGGGCTATTATTAATTTATTGCTATTTAGGGCTCTATTAATTGAAGTGAATATATGTCATCACAGTGGATTATTTTTTGAATTTGGTAGGGTTACTTGTGAATAAATTTTTGAGATGTTATGTTACTTAATTAATTTGTGAATTAAATTTACCCACAGGTAATAAATTCATAAATTATTTTTAGGATGATCTTTACGGTAAAATTCTTTCTATACACAGATGTCAGAATTTTTGTAATTGTTGTTATTATATAATATATACTCTACTCACAGGAGAGTTTATATTATATGTATTATATCCCTATTTTAGCAATTGTCATTACTATAATTGCCCATGTTATTAATCATTTTCTTATTTGTTATTTTTAAGCTTCAGTCATTTTTTCTTTGAATAATACTGCAAATCAAGTTGATGTTTTAACTGGGAACAATTATAAGAAGGGGGGAATGATGTCGAATTAGCCCTTAGCTTGTTAGATATTGATATAGCTATTAGAGAAGATGAACCTGCTGCATTGATTGCCTAAAGCACTAATAAGTAGAAAGCTTATCACAAGGAGTGGATAAAGGCTAATCGCAAGGCTTTAATGTTTATCAAGCAATCCATTGATGAGACACTTATGAAAGTAGTTCCACATTCTGACAATGTTAAAAAATTTCTTGTTTCCATTGAGAAAAGGTATGCAGTATCTGAAAAAGTCAAAGCAGATCAATTGATGGAAACCTTTATTAACATGAAATATGATAGAATTGATGGTGTTAGGCAACACATTATGAAGATGGTAACCATTGCCAATAAACTAGTGACCTTAAGTGTTGTGTAACTGATACTTTTCTTGTTCACTATGCTTTAAATTTCCTACCTACTAAGTTTGATACCTTAAAACATCGTAAAACACCCAAAAGAAAGAGTGAGATATCAATACCTTAATATCCGTTTGCATACAAGAAGAGGATAGGATTAATAGGTTGATAAAGGATAATATCCTACCTTCACATGATTCTATAGATTTTGGGAATTGTGTAGACTATATAAGAGGAAAGATGACCAAGACAAGTAGAAAGGTTTCTATACATAGTAAAAAACTTTTAGAAATAATTCATACAAATATTTGTAGTCCTTTGAAACTAACCTTGTGTAGGAATAAATATTTTATTACTTTCATTAATGAATTTTCTCATTTTGATTACGTTTACTTGATAAATGATAAGTCATTATCTTTAGAGAAGTTTAAAATATTTAAAAATGAGGTTGAGAATCAATGTGGTAAAAGAATAAAAATAGTAAGGTCGGACCGAGGTAGTGAATATTATGGTAGACATGGTAAGACTGGACAATTTAAGGGACCTTTTGTTAAATACGTTGAGGACTATGGAATAGTTTTCCAATTTACTGTGCTAGGGACTCCTAAACAAAATGGGGTAGCTGAGAGGTGAAATCACACTTTAATAGATATGGTGAGATCTATGATGAGTCAGTCCAAATTACCTGATTTTTTTTTGGGAGAAGCCCTTAAAACAATCATATATATACTAAATAGAGTGCCTTTTAAGTCTGTTCCCAAAACTCCATTTGAATTGTTTAAGGGCTGAAAACCTAGCCTTAACCATCTTCGTGTATGGGGTTGTGCCGCTGAGGTGAAAGTCTATGACCTTACTACATCAAAATTAAGTCCTAAGACTACTAGGTGTTAGTTTATTGGTTATCTTATTAATGCTAAAGGCTATAGATTCTACTGCATTACCCATGGAACAAAAATAGTTGAAGCAATTACTGCCAAATTCCTTAAGAATGATGTGGGGAGTTCTGATGTTACTATGGATGAGAGCACAAGTTCTAGTGGAGAAAAGGTTATAGTAACAATTCCTATTATACAAGAAAAAATGTAAATGAGTCATTTGAAAGGGTTGATGAGGAACCACAACAAGAAGTTATAGAAGAACCACCGTATTGGCTCCTGAACATCCTGTTGAGGTTCCTCCTCTTAGATGATCTCAAAAAGAAAGAAGACTGGTCAACCTTGATGATTGCTATACTTTTTTGGGGGAGATAGATATTAATATTGGGTGCATGTCAAATCTAAAAAATTATAAGGAAGCAGTTTCTAGTGTTCTATCTGATAATTGGATTGATGCAATGAATGATGACATACTCTCTATGAATCATAATGATGTGTGAGAGCTTGTGGAACCTCTTGAAGGTATTAAGCCTATTGGGTATAAATGGGTGTTTAAGACGAAGAAAGATTCTAAGGGAAATGTGGAGCACTTTAAAGCAAGATTGGTGGCAAAAATATTCACTCAAAAGGATGGAATTGACTACAAAGAGACTTTTTCTCTTGTTTCTTCCAAGGATTTTTTCCAGATTATTATGACTTTAGTTACTCATTATGTTTTGGAGTCGCACCAGATGGATGTAAAGACAGCCTTTTTGAATGAAGATCTTTATGAAAAGGTCTACATGCAGCAACTAGAAGGTTTTATAGAAAATGGAAAGGAGCATATGATATACAAATTGAAGAAGTCTATTTATGGTTTGAAGCAAGTTTCTAGACAATGGTATATTAAATTTGATGAAGTTATTTCTTCTATGGGCTTTGTGGAGAATAAGGTAAATCAATGCATATATCTTAAGGTGCATGAGAGTAAATTCATTTTTTCTTATTCTCTATGTGGATGATATTTTACTTGCCAACAACAACTATGATCTACTTGTTAAGACCAAAGATATTTGTCAGCTACTTTGATATAAAAGATCTTGGAGAAACTTTTTTTGTTTTAGGCATTGAAATTCATAGAGATAGGAGTTGTAGGCCTTTGGGTTTATCTCAAAGAGCCTATATTGATCATGTTCTTAAAAAATATAATATAAAAACTTGTAGGTCTGATGATGTTCCAGTTACTAAAGAAAACAAGTTGAGTAAGGAGCAGTGTCCTAAGAATGATATTGAGAGGAGTTCCATGACAAATGTACCTTATGCTAGTGCGGTTAGTATCCTTATGTATGCTCAAGTGTGCACTAGACCTGATTTGTCTTTCGCTATTAGTGCATTGGGTAGATATCTATCTAATCTAGGACATGTTCACTGGGTAGTTGTTAATAAGATTATGAGGTACTTACAAAAGACAAATGATTACATGCTTGTTTATAGGAATGTAGATGATTTAAATGTCATTGGCTACTTTGATTCAGACTTTGCTGGATATATAGATGATGACAGATCCACTTCTGGAAATATTTTCATGTTAGCCGGAGGAGCTATATCTTGGAAAAACGTAAAGTAAACTCTGACAGCTTCTTCCACAATACAAGTTTAGTTTGTTGCATTGTATGGTGGTGCTTCACATGCTATGTGGTTAAGGAACTTTATTTCCACTCTTGGTGTTGTTGACTCTATTTCTAAGCCATTGAAAATTTATTGTGATAATTGATCTGCTATTTTGTTCACCAAGAATAATAGAACCACTTCTGCTTCTAATCATATAAGGATTAAATTCTTGGTGGTGAGAGAAATGTTTGATAGTGGAGAGATTTTTGTTGAGCATATTCTACTGATGAGATGCTTGCTAACCCCCTAATTAAACGACTTAGACCCATAGTGTCTATAAAACATATTGAGAACATGTGTATTTTAAGATCATTTGATGTAATTAATTAGTGGCAGTTGTCATTTATAGTATACTTGTTACATTAAACTTATGTAATGCTCATTTAATAAAATTATGTGTATGATTATTTTTATATCATTGTTATAATAATTATTGTACAATTTTATTGTTGTGTTGTCTCGAGATGTTTAGTATTCTTAAAGAAAATAATATTTAATGATAAACATGTTTATAATCTCCTTGGGGAGATTGATTGTGTCTTCTTGGGAAAACAGAATGTAGGATCTATACACATTAACTTAAGGGCAAATGATCACAAATTAAGCTATGACATGTATCTACACTAGCATACTTGTATCATGATCATGAATATAAGATTGTTGGTTACGTAGTCATTGGTGAATTAGACTCTTATAGTTTATCTATCACGTATGAATCTTAATTGATAGTTTTATTGAACTCTGTGATCATGTTTAATGTGAGTATAATCAGGTTATTTTAGTGACCACAATTGTTCAACCAGAGTTTCTTTTCTTTTCTTTTCAAAAGGAATTTTGTAAAAATGTCTATATATTTATTTATTTTTGAAATTCTTTTGAGTTAAATTAAATTGAATTAATGTTGTCTAAGTGAGAGAATGTTAAAAAATTTCCTGTGATTTTGGACCTCCATTGATTTGTCTGTTTGTCAAAACTGATTGAATGGTAACCTGATATTTTTTGAAATTCATTTATATTATGATCAATAGGTTTATTGAAAATCACATGTTGGGCTTTGAGTTCAAATAGTATGTGTGCTTGAAAATGTGTAAAGCTCGGTTGTTTAATTTCATGATGGGTGAAACAAGACAACCCATCAACGAAGGAGCAAGTCCTCTCTCCACTCCCTATATATATATATATATATATATATATATATATATATATTAAAGATAGAGCATAATCTTTGACTGACAAATTACTATTGTCTCATCCAAAAGAGAGAAGAGGAGGAGAGAAAGATCCTGATTCTTATAGTTCACAAAGTGTGTATAAATTCTTTATCCTTCTTAAACGTAAAGTTAACAAAAATAATATGTTTACAAGAGGTATGTCTTTAATTATTAATATGATGTTCTAAATTTATAATCTATGATCTAGAGACATTGTTAGTAATATATTTTTTTAATGTCTTCAAATATTACGAATTGAATTTTATGAGTGTGTACACAAAAAAAGGATGAGTTGCATTTATAATACAATTTGTATAAAATCCTCAATATAAAATAGCACTAAAGTTAAGAATAAGAATATGTTATTTACATGACAGTTATAAGATTGTGATTCTGCTTTTCATAATTCCAATTTTCCAATCACTGGTCATGTACATCTTTAGGCTATGTGAGCATTTTCATTTTAAACCGCGACCACTCATATCTAAATCAGTCAGCTAGGACTTATTAACGTGATAGAAACGTACGTGCTTGTCCATGCAGAATGATCATGTATAAAACAAAGGGCTGAATATTTTAAGGCAGAAGTTTTAATTTAGTTCCTAAAATTTTCGCAGAATTTCAATTTAGTTTCAAAAGTTTTTTTTTTTACATTTTCATCCTTTTACATAACATCGTTTAAATTGTTAACAATGAAGTTGATGTGGATTCCACGTGACTGACATAGATCATTGGCATCTTATGTGGATCTCACATGATACTTGGTGTAGATTTCATGTGACACCTAAATAAATAAAAAATTTATTGAAACATAAGGGATATAAATAGAACAAAAGAAAAATATTTAGAATCAAATCAAAAATTTTGTAAAATGTGAGATAAAAAGGTTTTAGCTCATTTAAAATTATAAACAATAATTTATTTTAGGGTTGTAAAATCACCAATACCATCAAATTGAACGACTATCATTAACAACTAAGTTCCTCTCACTATCATCAGAAAAAAGCACAATCTAATTATCATTCTTTTATCTATGTTAGATGCCTTCTGTTTCACAATGCTTGGGTTTAGATTGACTTTAATTTATCTTACCAGAAGCAATTTAATTATTTTGAGAGTTTGAAACTAGAAAAATTTAGACTTGCAATGAAATATAAAGATACGTGAAATGAGAAAAGAAGCCTTTGATATAATGACTAAATAAGCGAGGGTTAAAAAGAAAAAAAAGGCTAAAATACTATTTGCGTCCATTATATTTCATAAAAGTTATTTTGTCCTATTTAGGTTTCTCCTATTTCATGAAAATTTTGATTTGATCACATGTCATGTGAGATCTACATCAAATACAAATAGTCACGTGAAATCCACATTAACCTCACTGTTAACAATTTAAATGACATCAAGTAGAAAGACGACATTGAGAAAAAAAGATGTAAATAGGGAAAAAAAACTTTTAGGACTACATTATAATTTTATGAAAATTTTAGAGACTAAAATTGAGATTTTGACAACTGTCTTCTGCATCTACCACTTCATTTATGTATTTAAATTCAAATTGTTAAAAATATCACATCATTTATCTCAATATTTTAAATACAATATATATTTATTAAATTATTTTACTTAATACTAATTAATTTTAAATTAAAATCTAACATAATATTAAAATCAATATCTTATCTCTATTGCCTATTTTGTTAAATTTATTTGTCTACTTCAACAAACTTGCCAGTTTCATCCAAAAATCTGGAATCTAATTGATTTTTTTCTGCTGACAGGTCATTTTATTTCTGTTGAACAGGTACAAAAATGAACAGCCTTGAACTAACCATATGCCTTATAAAACAATCCACGTCTCTATCTAACAAAAATTATAATATTTATTAAATCATAAGTATAAACATTTAAAGAAAAAAAAAAGATTTTACGTAGGCTGTAAAGGGAAGTTATCTAAGAACCAAGCTATAATTATGCCTCTTGCTTCTGAACGACCTTAGGTGTCCCAAATCATCACAACCGCTATCACTCCAACGCCCAACACCACCGCAAGAAACTTGAAATAGGCTGAGTCAACCTTTATTGGTTTCTGGGGCACGTATCCCTTTGACAATAGATGGTTTATTGATACATAGATGAACACTCCACAAGCCAGACCCATTGATATAGCAAAGATCCAATCCGCCACACGACCTTGTGTTGTGGCATCTATTATGATTCCAATGGCTACACCAATTGGACTGGAGATGGCAAAAGCAAAAGCATAGGCTGCACAAGATAATAAGGGGCGATTAGGAATCATCCTAAGGAGAGCAATACCCATGGCAATGGCTGCAAATATCTTGTGCAGACAGATTGTCCATAAAGCTTTCCAAGCATCTTCTTTAGTCTCAGCAACTCCAATTGCTAAGCCCTCAAACACAGAATGAGCACAAAGGGCAATAATCAACAAGATGGTATCTCCAAATGAACTGACAGATGCAAGAGCAGGGTCCGCTAGGTTGTGATCGGTGCCACCATGGCCCTGTTACCACCAAAAAACCAGGAACTACTAATATATGAGTGATGCCAATGCTTAAAATGAAATTATCCCAAAAGAAGAATTTGTTCAGCAAACAGTTCACTGGCATAAAACCATGAATATCTAACCCGGTATTGTGACTGAGAAGTAACACCATTCACACTTGTTTTGCCCACCTCAGCCCCTGCAACTTATGCAAGAAAAATAGAATCTAACTTTGTGTTAGACAAGGCGAACCTGAGGATAATCAAATTCAATTTCATATTCGTTAAATTGATGTGTCCCAAGATAAATATGACCAACTCAAAAAGTGTCACTAGTATAAGCCTGTACTTATCCAGTACGGCACAACACTATGGTATGTTTGGATGAGATGTAAGGAGGAGGAAGGGAAGGAAAAAATGACTAGTTCCTTGTTTTAGTTGTTTGGAAGATTTTTAATGACCTCCTCCCTCAAAGCTCTAAAAATTTTCTCCCTCAAATTGGGGGTAAGTAGGGGTAAAAGCTTTATTTTAAATAAATTAAGGGAAAGGAAAATTAATTCCCTCTACTTCCCACTCCTTATCCAACTAAAACATACAATCAAGGGGAATTAACTCCCCTTCCTTCCCTTGAATCCCTTCCCTATCCTCTTCTTTCCTTACCATGCCTTCATCCACACTTAAGACATCCAAACATAGATGGAAATTCTAAAGATAACCTTCTGACTTACTATCACATCACCCTAACAATCATACTGAAATAAAGTAACTAGTGATTTATTCTTCACAGCATTCAACCATCATAATAAGCACCCTTCTATACTTCTCAAATGTATGTCAGGAAACGAACAAATACTGTGTGCACATGTACTACAAAATGGTTTAGACTTCAAGACCTCACCCTTTTTTACAATACTAGCTTGTAGTCTAGTACTATTCATTCACCACCAAAATTGCAATCATTTTAGCCCAACTAAACAGTTCAAAAACAGGAAGAAAACATGATTTTTCAAAAACAAATCGAACCGCATGATCAGAAGACATGACAATTTTCCCAGCAACCAACTACCCTAAAATAAATAACTACAGTCTAAAATGACAAACCTTGAAGTTCAACATCAGCTACTCCATTCCCAGGCCTACTCCCCTGCTTCCCCAAAATCGTTGAAATCAAACTATCAGCAAGCATGGTGATCAAATAACCTCCACACGCCAACATGAACGCAAAGGGGTACTCTTTCTTGGTCAAGTCCTCAAACTTCTCACTAGCATCACTAAGAAAATGCATCATAGCGGTTCCCAGAAACACACCCCCTGCAAACTGAGTCCCCAAAACCAAGAACCCCTCGTTCCATTTCAACAAGTAGGGTGATACCCCAGACACAAAAGTGGCAGCAAAGATCACAATAAGGCACCCAACCTTCGCCAGAATCAAGGATTTGGATCGGAGATTTGGAGCACTATCGCCGCTGGCGTCTGCGTCAGCGTCGGAGTCGGCGTCGCCGTCACCGTCGTCATGGTGGCTGCTGTGGGCTGAAACAGAGAGAACGAGGAGGAGGAAGAGTACGGAGAAGAAGAAGATGCGGAGGGAGCGAGACATGGTGAAGAAGAAGGTGGAGAAAAGAGAAACCCAGAAAATAATTGGAATGTCATAGCGTAAAAATGAAGGGATTATATAGAATCTATCTGATTATCTGAGTCAATGAGGTCTTTGGGCTAGTTGGGTTTTTTGGAAGGTAGCGTGGGGTAGCTGTTAGGTTAAGGTGATAAGGTTTGTACTACACACAGATGAGAGAGACAGATAGACAGTGTTTGTACTGCGTTGGAGGGTGTTAACTAGTTCCAACCAAAATGGAGGAAAAGCGTGTGTACTGCAAAATTTCTAGGTTTATGGCGCTTTAATGTCTATGACTATGACTATGATTTGGGAGAGTTTTCTGTCGTTGTTTCTATCTTTGGCGTGTCGTCAGGGTCGTCAGGGTCGTCTCCTATTGGCTGGTTTAGATATTTTCCCTCTATTTTTTGAACCACAAAAATTAAATGGTGTTTTATCTGGTGCATATAAAAATTGAATGTCATCAATGACATCTCATAATCATTAGTTATATGAACATAAAGTATAAATTTAAACTATTGAAAGAACACTAAAGTATAAATTTAAACTATTAAAAGAACACATATGTTATAATCTCGTTGAAAGAATATTCAAATTACTTAATTTTTGTAACTACCAAAATAGTCACCAAATTAAAAAGTAAAAAATACTTAAACTTTTTTTGTTGCGTGTTTTTTGGTGCAATTCACACAAGACAAAAAAAGTTTTTTAGTATTGTGTAAAACAAAAAAAAAACAATTTTTTAGTATTGTGTTTACTTAGATTTACTAATTACTATATGTATGTATGGTTCCAGGCTGGAAAATAGATAAGGAAAAACAAGACATATTATATAATGTTTTTCTTTTTTGGGATAATTAGGTATTCATGGTAGGGCTGCACATGGGTACAACCCGATCTAATGACCCAATTAACTCGATCTTACTTAATATAAAATATTCGAGTTAGTTCGAGTCATCAGGTCAGTTCGGGTTATTAGGTCAGTTCGGGTTCAACCCGAATAACCCGTTCATTCATTGGTTCGGATGATGGGTTCAGAAATTCAATCCAAAGACCTGACCCAACTAACCGAAAAACAACGTCGTTTTGCCTAAATATTTCATTCATTTCTTCACTTTTTCTATTCTTCCTTACCCAAGCACTCATTTTCACAAAATGAAACAGAAAAGAAAAAATGGAGTTTGAGCCTTGAGGTGCCAACCAAGCAGCAATGGCAAGGACGAAGGATAATGGTGCTTGGATCAAGGTTGGCTCGCGATGGCTCCAGCATGTGGTGGCGGTCTGGCCCGTGAATTGCGTCGCGAGATGGACGATTCTGGTCTGTTCTCGCGTGGGTGGTGCGTGGTGATGACTGATGCGGTGTTTTTAGGCGAACCTGCGACGGTGGCTCACGGATCTGGTGGTGGACGGCAGACCTACGACGGTGGCTTATGGATCTGGTCTTGGAGGCACAGGTTTGAGGCAGATCTAGGTGTGGGCGACGCTAGTGCGACGTTTCTGAGTCTCGATTGCGCGCTTCCTCGTAGATCCGTTCGTTGAAGTGTTGAACCTCGTGTAAATCTTGTCAAGATTCAGATCTTCCAGAACTTAGAGGTGTGAGATGAAGAAGACGCACAGCGGAAGCTAGCAAACCCAGGGGCAAAAGTGATGGCTTGAAGGAGAGAGGTATTGGAGAGAGTGTGTGTTAGGGTAAGAAATAACAAGTTTCAGTTATTTTCAATTATGACTCCATGTTTCAACACTTGATTTTTATTTCCAAAATTTCTCTACTAAAAATGCTGAAAACTCTGAATGAAATATGAACAACCCGACTACCCGACCCGAACCAACCCAACTACAATTCAGTTAGTTCGATTCGGGTTACCAAAAAAAAATTTGAGCAACCCGATCCAACATAACTCGAATAGAATTAATTGGTTTAGATTTTTTTCTCCCAAACTCGACCCAACCCTACCTGTGTGCACCCCTAATTCATGGCATTAAGAAGGTGACATAACACATAAGGTCCAAAATAGCAAGGATGCATACTGCCTTAGGTTTTTTTTTTTTTTTTACATTCTCAGGGTTCTCTTTCATCCAGAGTTTAGGTCCAGTTGAGCTAACTCATTGCCTAATTAATTTGATGGCGATAAGAATGAAATCTTTAATTTCAATTTTCTTCCAAAAAAAAAAAAAAAGTTTTTTTTATAAAGTTCTATGAATATCTCTAAACATTTAAAGTATAATATTTAACTTTTTTTAAAAAAAAAGTGGTAAAAACTTTTTTTTTCTTGAGTTTTGTGACTTTTTGTCTACCTGCCTATGAGAATTTAGAATTTCATTAGGTTTTTTATGGAGTGAAAATAATAAAATAAAAATTTACTTTTTTTTTGTTGTGTTTGGAATAAATAAAAATAGGAAATGATTTGATTTGAATTGATTTGATTTGATTTAGAAATTAAATTTTATGTTTGGAACTTTTTTAAAAAATATGATTTGAATTGATTTAGAAATCAAATTTTATATTTGGAATTCATTAAAATGAGATTTAATTTTATTATTTTACATTTTAATCCTTATGAGAAGTGGTTAGAGATAATTACTAAGGGTAAAATAGTTTATTCATTTCAAATCAAATCAAATTCTATCAAATTTGATGGAATTTCTAAAATAAAAGGAATAAAATGCATAAGATTTTAGAAATTAAATCATTTCCTATTTTTTAACATTCCAAACACAAAATTTAATTAGATTTGATTTACAAATCAAATCTTTTCTCATTTTTTTACATTTCAAACACACTCTTTAGGTTTTTGAAATCATGTTAGGATGCGAAAAGTAGGAGTGTACATGAGACGTGTTAGGACATATTTAACTTGACTCAAATTCGGTCTGATATTTTGATTGAGTCATTTTCTTATATCTGAACTCGAATCTGACCCGATCATTACCCAATAATGACTAGATCCAAACCAGACCAACCTGATATATGGACAAAATATATAAATTTGAACATTATGCATAATTAAGTCATAAAATTATAAAAATTAAAAATTAAAACTAAGATATATTTTATAATATATATTTTAAAACAAATAATATCAATATAAATATATTATTGTGTTATGTATAAGTTATTAATTTAAGTCAAAAATCTTATTATTTACAACTAATTGTAAAACAAAAAGTATAAGTTTTAAAATAATGTGAGATACTAGACCAGGTTAGGATGACCCGAAGTATAACTAAACTCAACTCGAAGTATAACTTGAACTCGACCCGAAAATACACTGGGTATACTTTCTAGAACTAGAACCCGAACTCGTCCCAATTAGCTTCGGGTCAAGCTAAGTCTTGAACACCCCTAGCGAAAAGTAAGCTATCACATTTGTGACTAGGAAATAAATTTTTCATATTTAATTCCATTAGCTAAACAGTTTATGCTAATATCTGAGTCATTTTAAGCTACTTTTCACATTCTGTTTTGCAGCAAAGTGCCTTAACTAACTCAAGTTGTCATAAAGTTAAACAAGCATGTTAAACAAGTACTAGACTACCTCTGTAACTACATATAACTCTAACATGTCATGGGGGATGTTACATTTCTCCCCTCCTTTTTAAGAATTTTATCCCCAAAATTGTTTACATCATATAAACAACTGTTAGTAGTCTTGTTGCATGTGGGACTTCAACTCCCCTGTAGCCTCCTCGAAGCCAGCACCACCTCAGAGCACCTTCACCAAAGGAATTTGCTTACCTCTAAGCTCGTTGACCCCTCTGTCCAAGATCCTTATCGGTTTTATAACATAAGACAGATTATCCCTTAATTGCACAGATTCATTCCTTATGACATATGAAAGGTCTAGATTGTACTTCCTAAGCTGTGACACATGGAAGACATTATCAAGGTTTGACAAACTAGGAGGAAGGACAATTTGGTAGGCTACAAGTCTGACTCTCTTTAAGATTTGGTATGGACTAATGAAACAAGGATTCAATTTCCGTGTTCTCAATACTCTACCAATCCTTGTTGTAGGAGTGACTCTCAAGAATACACGATCTCCCTCATTGAACTCTAGAGGTCTTCTCCTCCTATCAGCATAACTCTTCTGCTTACTCTGAGCTCTAACCAACCTATCCATGATCACTCTAATCTGTTCAGAGTTCTACTGCACCAACTCAGACCCTAGGATGGTCCTCTCTCTAACCTCATACCAACATAAGGGAGACCTACACTTCCTACCATAAAGTGCTTTATAAGGTGCCATGCCTATGTTAGTATGATAATTATTGTTGTAGGCAAACTCTACTAAAGATAAGAACTTATCCCAACTACCCTTTTGCTCTAGTACACATGCCCTAAGCGTATTCTCGAGGGTTTGGATAGTCCTTTCCGATTGACCATCTGTTTGTGGGTGGTATGCTATACTCAAGCTAAGTTTAGTCCCGAAAGCTTTCTGCAAGGTTCCTCAAAATCTAGATGTGAATTTAGGGTCTCTATATGAAACTATACTAAGGGGAACACCATGCAATCTAACTATCTCCTGAAGGTATAACTGGGTCAGTCTATTCAAGGAGTAGTTAGCTCTAATGGGCAAAAAGTGGACAGACTTAGTTAGTCTATCCACAATTACCCAAATCGCATCAAAACCTTGCTGAGTCATAGGTAACCCTGTCATAAAGTCCATTGTGATCTTGTCCATTTCCACTCTGTGATTTCCAAAGATTGTAGAGGTCTAGAGGGTTTCTGGTGTTCTATCTTGACTTTCTGATAAGTTAGGCACCTAGACACAAACTCTATTATGTCTCTCTTCATTCTAGGTCACAAAAACATCTTCTTTAAGTCTTAATAGATCCTAGTGGCCTCGGGATGGATAGTGTACTGACTACAGTGAGCCTCTTCAAGGGTCTGCTCCTTGATTCCAGATTCACTTGGAATGCAAAGTCTACCTCTTAACTTAATCATTCCATCATCTGTCATATCAAACTCTCTCGGGTTTTCTAAGAAGATTTTCTCACTCACACCCCTAAGAGTCTCATCCTCCTTTTGAGCTTCTAAGATCTAGGCCCTTAAGTAATTCACTATGTCCATTCTACTCACACTAAGACTACGTGGCAACACAGTCACTGCAAGGCTTAAGTCACTAAAACTCTCAAGGAGTTCACTCTCCTGGATCATCATCTGAGACACATATAGGGATTTCCTACTTAGTGCATTGGCCACTACATTAGCTTTACCCAGATGATACTTTAACTCAAAGTCATAGTCTTTCAAAAACTCCATACATCTCTATTGTCTCATGTGTAGCTCTTTCTGATCAAACAAGTATTTCAAACTCTTATGATCACTAAGCACCTCAAACTGGACACCATAAAGGTAGTGTCTCCAAACCTTCAAGGCAAACACCACCGTGGCTAACTCCAAATCATGAGTAGGGTAGTTCTCCTCATGCGGGCTTAACTGTCTAGATGCATAAGCAACAACTCTCCTATGTTGCATCACAACACACCCTAAACCCATCCTTGAAATGTCACAGTACACCTCAAAGTTCTCCAAAGGATCCGAAATTACCAACACCGGTGAAAAGGTCAACCTCAACTTTAGCTCGTGGAAATTATTCTCACAGTCTTAAGTCCATTCAAAAGTACTACCTTTCTTAGTTAGTCTAGTCAAGGGTAGTGCTACCCGAGAAAAGCCCTTTATGAACCTCCTATAGTACCCTGTCAGGCCTAAGAAACTCTTGATCTCAGTTACAATGGTGGGTCTCTCCCACTGCAACATTGCTTCCACTTTGCTTGGGTCCACTAAAATCCCACCCTAAGAAATCACATGTCCCAAGAGCTGAACTTACTTGAGCCAAAACTCACACTTAGATAACTTGGCAAACAAACACTTCTCCTTAAGGGTTTCCAAAACTATTCTAAGATACTGCTCATACTCTTCCATGGTTTTAGAATAGATAAGGATATCATCTATAAACACCACAATAAATTGATCTAGGTAGGGTCTAAAGATCCTGTTCATGTAGTCCATGAACATCACTGGTGCATTCGTCAATCCAAAGGATATCACGAGATACTCATAATGCCAATACCTAGTTCTAAAAGCGGTCTTAGGGATATCCTTGTCCCTAACCCATATATGATGATACCCAGATCTAAGATCAATCTTTGAGAAAATCGAAGCTCCTCTTAGTTGATCCATTAGATCATCTATCCTAGGCAATGAATATTTATTCTTGATGGTTACCTTATTCAACTGCCTGTAATCCACACAAAGCCTCATGGTACCATCCTTCTTTTTTACTAGTAGCACAGGCACTCCCTATAGAGAAACACTCAGTCTAATGAATTGTTTATCTAGTAACTCCGCTATCTGCTTCTTGAGTTCTACTAGCTTTATTGGTGCCATCCTATAGGGTGCTATAGATATAGGTCCCATCCTAAGAACTAAGTCTATAGTAAACTCTATTTCTTGCTCGGGTAGCAACTCTATTATCTCGCTTGGGAAAACCTCAGGATATTCTCTCATCATAGGAATATCATCTAAGTTATGTTCAACCTCAACACTTAGAGAAAACAAGAAAGCATATCCTAGAGCTCCCTGTCCCAAACATATATTCACTTAGTTTGCATTGAGATATACTGATTCAACAATCTATCATAGACAACAGAGTAGTTTTGGGACCTTCATTCTAATTAATTTCTAATCATACAATTGATGGGGAGAATCCAGTAATTAATTAAAACTCAATTCCTTGGTCTAAACCTTAACTCTTAAGGCATGACCTTTACTCTATGGATTCTCATGAAAAATACCACAATTCTCTCACACAACCTATAACCTCCATTCCTAGATGATTATAAATCATGACACTTATTATTTATAGTCTAGGTCATATACAAACCTTCCGATTTTACACACACCTCACTAGATCAATTTATGAGTGGCTAATTCATAAAAGCATTAAGAATCATAATAAGCATTCAAATTGAATAAAAAAGAAATTGATTAAAATTTCAATCTTAATACATGTCGATTGAATCAAGTTATGTCTTCACCCTAAAAATACACAAATTTAACTACACATGACAAAAGAGAAGAAGAAATAGGAAAAATAATATATACAGAGTTTAACCTTCCATAAAAAAAATATTAACAAGTAGGCGGTAAACCCACCATGGTAAAAAATATATATATATAAACAAGTAGGCGACAAATTTGCCATGGTAAAAAAAATAATATATTAACAAGTAAGCGGTAAACTTGCCATTAAATATTAACAAGGGTGTGGTATAAACCATCCACCAAATAAATATTAACAATGATGTGGTATAAACTAACCACCAAATATATATTCACAAGGGTGTGGTATAAATCAACCACCAAATAAGTTAATAAACTGATAAATTTAAAAGTTAGTAAGCAGCTAAATTAAAAAGTTAGAAACAACTAAATTAAAAAGTTAAAAAGTTAGTAAGAGAGTTAGATAGTTAGTAAGTTAGTAAGTAAGAAAATTAAAAAGGTTAGTAAGTTAGTAAACAAGAAAATTAAAGGTTAGTAGGTTAATAAGTTAGAAAGTTAGAAATAAAATACAAAAAATAAAGTACAAAAAATAAAGTAGAAAGTAAAATAGAGAAAATAAAATACGAGAAAATAAAAAATAAATTTAAAATATGAAAATGGAGAATCGACAAGCCGATTTTTTGCTCAACGAGAAAAAAGAGAAGAAGAAAGATTATTTCATTAATGATTAAAGATTACAAAGGAATAATGGAGAGTTTCTCCCACTAAATTAGTACGTAAATAAGTACAAAGAAAAAAAAAAAAATTAAAAGAATAGAAAAAATATATATATACAAGATCCATAAAAAAATATAAATATATATATACAAAATATTTACACCATAAATTTGTTCTTCAAATCAAGTTCCCGGCAACGGCGCTAAAAACTTGATGCAGATTAAAATTTGCAAACTCAAGTGCAGGTTGTTTCAAGTAATAAAATCTCGGGAGTCCAAGGTTGATCCACAGGGAATTGATGAAGAAAAATTCTTTGATGTAAGGTAAATATTTTGTCACAGCAATAAAATAATAAAACTTAGTCACAAATAAAAAGGATTTACTTAGGTTAGGAGATCCACTCTTGGTAATTAAATTAAGGATAAGATTAATTCTTTTTATAACTCAATTAGAATCCACACATAATGGAGGTTCCAATCGAAAAAAATAACATTCAGAGTTCATTTAAGATTATATACTTAATTATATTATGATTCCTTTAATCATTTATTAATACCACCTCTTATAAATGGGCTCAAGCATTCATTGTGCCAATATCTTATTTACAACAAATCAAGATCTCCACTTTACAAAGATGGTTTCTAAATTGATTGAAAACAAAATACAATACGTATAATGACCACATGAAAATATATCATTTAAGCACAAGAAAGAAATGAATCTAACCTTATTTCATTACCAAGAGCTTCACTCTTTCACCTAAGTAAAATGAAACTTAGTTACTCATAAACAAGAAGAAATGAAGAGAGAGGAAGAAGAAGAAGAACATAATTTCAATTTAGAACAAAAGAAAATTACAACAAGATAAATAAACAATACAATAGCATGATCTTGGCCTCTAGGACCAAGATTCTCAAATGATCAGCCAATGCATCCTTTCATAGAGGATTAGGGATACAAAATGACAAGAGGGTGAAACATGAGTGAGTGAATGAGTGAAAAATGAGTGAAAAATACCAAATGACTTTTGATGAGTGGAAAATTATAAAGATTCTTTGTCTCCAAAATCATTTAGCTCTGAAGTTAATGAATGCATCATAATCTGACCAAGTGGTTTTCATGAAAGTTGTAGGCCTGGATCTTAGTTTTCAAATGCCACTAGAATCACCTCAAAGGCCACCTACAGCTCGCGATATGGCCCAATTACTGCACAGTATTCAGGCCCAATTACAGCTCTTCTGTTCTGACTTCCAAACCCAATATGACCTATTAGACCTCAGAATCTTGAAAAACTGTTCTTCATGAAAGTTGTAGATTTGGATCTTAAATATCAACCATAAAAATTTTAACCCATTTAACATCCTATATCGAGCTATGGCATGAACAGTACACATAGGTCAAACTGTCAGGATCAGCACTCTAGTTCTTGTTTCAACTCCAATTTGAGTTATCCAATCGTGTGATTAAGCCTTTTAGGTCTTCATGAAAGTTGTAGGGAATTGTCTTAGCTTTTCTACAAGACCAGAATCAAATTAACTAGATATTTGAAACTCAAATTATAGCCAGTTTACTGAACATTGCCAAAAGATAAATTAAGGCTAATTTATGCAATAATTCTTTCAGTGATCCAATTAGGCTCAATATCATAGAATGTGACAAAACTAACATAATTAAGCCTAATTGAACCTTAAGAAGCTTAGTGAAAGAATTATAAAATGTATATAATATATTGTTATCATATACCGACTCAGAAGGAACAACTTTAGTAGGTGTATCTGATAGGAAAACAAGGGATTTATCTGAACAATTCAAAACTACATGGTTGGCGGACAACCAATCCATGCCACAAATGACATCCACATCTACAAGGGGTAAACAAATAAGATTTACGAAGAAAGCCCTATCCTATACTTTTACACAATAATCAAGACATACTCTAGATATTGTAATTGGTTTACTAGTTGGTGTAGACATAGATAAGTCATAAGAAAATTCAGAAACAAATAAATCCAGCATATTCACACAATCATTAGAAACAAAGGAGAATGATGCTCTTAATTCATATAACATAGTTAAAAGGTGATCGTGAATCATACATTTAACTTGGATAAGGTTCAAAGACTAGGTCGCCTCCATACCACTTAGAGTGTAAACTCTTCCCGTGGCTTGAGGTCTAGGGGTAGACGCAGCTTCCTTCCTTTGAGGACACTCCCTGGCAAAATGCCCCAGCTATCCACACACAAAGCACATCAAACAAGGTCGATCTCTGATGCGAATTAAAAGTTACAAATCTAAGTGCAGGTTATTTCAAGTAATAAATTCTTGGGAGTCCGAGGTCGATCCACAGGGAATTGATAAAGAAAAATTCTTTGACGTAAGGAAAATATTTTGTCACAACAATAAAGTGATAAAATTTAGTCACAAATAAAAAAGATTTACTTGGGTTAAAAGATCCACTCTTGGTAAATAAATTAAGGACAAGATTAATTCTTTTTATAACTCAATTAGAATCCACGCATAATGGAAGTTCCAACCGAAAAATACAACATTCAAAGTTCATTTAAGATTATATATGTAATTATATTATGATTCCTTTAATTATTTATTAATACCACCACTTATAAATGAGTTCAAGCATCTATTGTGCCAACCTCTTATCTACAATGAATCAAGATCTCCACTTTACAAGGAGGGTTTCTAAATTGGTTAGAAACAAAATATAACACATATAATGATCATTTGAAAATATATCATTTAAGCACAAGAAAGAAATGAATCTAGCCATATTTCATTACCAAGAGCTTCACCCTTTAATCTAAGTAAAATAAAAAATTAGTTACTAATAGACAAGAAGAAAGGAAGAGAGAAGAAGAAGAAGAAGAACATAACTTCAATTTAAAACAAAAGAAAACTACAACAACACAATAGCATGGTCTTGATCTCTAACACCAAGATTCTTAAATGATCAGCTAATGGTACCTTTTATAGAGGATTAAGGATACAAAATGACAAGGGGGTGATTAATGAGTGAGTGGATGAGTGGGTGGATTAATGAAAAATGCCAAATGACTTTTGATGAATGAAAAATTATTGAGATTCTTTGTCTCCGAAATCATTCAGTGCTAAACTCATTGCATTCGTCATTTTCTCACCAAGTGGTTTTCATAAAAGTTGTAGGCTTTTATCTTAGCTTTTCAAATGTCATTTTTAGCCCAAAAGTATTCCTACAGCTCAAGATATGGTCCAATCACTAGACACTACTCAGGCCCAGCTATAGCTCCTCTATTCTGACTTGCAAGCCCAATATGACCTCCAAGCCGTTTGAATTTCCTCTTGTGTTCTTCATAAAAGTTGTAGATTTTGGTCTTAAATTTCAGATGTCAAAATTTCAGCCCATTTCAGTTCTTATAGCCCGAGTTATGCTCTGATTGCTACACACTATTCAAGTTCCAATCAAAAAACCCACGTCCTGACTTCCAAGCCCAATTAGTTCCACTAGATGTCTGACTTTGACCTAGATCTCTCATGAAAGTTGTAGAGCTCTCTCTTATATTTCCTACAAGGTAAAATACATAATTAATAGACATTTAGAACTCAAGATATGGCTAAAATATAGAAACAGTGTAAGACGTAAATCATGCTAAAAAAATTAATTAAGTCCAATTTGAGTTCAAACTTACAAAACATAACCAAACTCAATCAATTAAATACATGAAAAGTGTAAATAACTAAAAATGAGGGTTTATTAATGTATAAAATATGTGATTATCAAATTCTCCCACATTTAATTTTTTACACTCCTAGGCAAAACACATAAGACCAAAACTAGGGAACAAGGAAAAACAACACGAACTCAAAAGCTAGAAATTCTAAAAGACTCAATTTCTAATAATATTTAAGAATAAAGAGGAACCAATCATTCAATGGATCAAAACATTTATGAGGTAACGTTTCTTCACATCTCAAACCAACAAGCAAGGAAATTTCAATTGAAAAGCATGAGTCAAGAATGATAGATCCTCACAAAATTCATTCTTAATCCCTCAAGTGATTAAAAGGTAGGTATTTCACTCAATTCAACCCATGAAAATTGCACTACCATAAGCTTGATTATCTTCTACTTCTCCACTACTCAAAACACATGCACACACAAATCATGATGACTTTATTCAAGGTTGTAATGAGGTCAAGGTAAATGATGAGGTAATATGGATATAACAAGTTAAATACCAAAGAGAATAAAAGAACATGAGAGCTGAGTTCGATTAACAAGCATGAAGGTTCATCCTAACTTTCTTTTTACATATTCTTTTCATTTCCTTTACTGCCTTGTTGACCCTTCTTTACACATTTTATTTTATTTTTATTTTTGTTTTTTTTTACAAGATGAACATAATATATACATTTTTTAATTAAACAAATTTTTTAATCATTCTGCATACACACCCCTACACTTATTCAAGAACTCATCGAATGACAAAGCTAATGTTCTCTTATTCCCTAAGGCAGGGTAAGAACATGATTTTTCATTTAAGGCACATAATGAGCTAAAAAAAAAGAGTGGTCAAATAAGCTCAAAGGGGTTAAGCAAAGAGAAATAGGTCATTTCCAATGCATTTCGTTAGCAGGAATCAAAGAATTTCCAAGAAGTCATAAGAGTGTTTGATATCATATTGAGACAATATGTTGCTAAGCAAGGCTGCCTATTTGTGTGCAATCATTATGGGCTATTTGGTTAAAGTAGCTATTTCAAGAAAAATGTCTCAATTATGCTTATGTATGCATGTGAAAATGTAGTCTAAAAAAGAATCAAAGCAAGTTCTAGAGTAAAAATTCCATGAGTGAAAATCACACAATAAAGAAGAGAATGATACAAATATTAAATCCATTCATCAACAGGCTCAAAATCTCACAAGGCATAATTCTATCATTCTCAGTCCACAAATTCAACATTCATAACCAAACATGTGATTTTTACGAAAGAAGACAATTTACTTAATCATGCACATTTTCCTGAATTTGAATTGCTACTTCCACACAACATAATTATCTACCTAATTACTCCTTACTCTGCCACCAATTTTGATGCATCTCAAGAGTAAATTTACTTTAAGGGCATAATTTACTCCTTACTCTGTCATCCTTAATTAGTTTTGTTGTTAATAAATTGCTAACAAACATATTAATAAACACATTTCTTAATTTTTTTTATTTTTTATTTTTACACAACCATCCTTCCCCTCAACCAGATCACAACATTGTCCTCAATGTCAAAACATAGATAGGTAAATGATAGAAAATATTACCTATTGCTACAATTACTGAAAAGAGAAACCTTACACAAATTTAAACAGAAACAAAGTACAAAAGAAATAAAACCAAAGATAAAGGAAAGTTATAGATGAAGTATCAGATCACACCTACGTTCCTTGCTGCCTCCCTGGCTGCTTCCTTCTGACCAATCTATCTGAGCTATAACTGGTTCAGGTTCATAAACAAAAGTTTGTAATTTATCAATTAATTCATCAACAGTTGAAGCAGATATAAGGAGTCGTCTTACCGAAGGTATGATAAAATTCTATTCCACAGCATGATCAACAAAAATAATAAATTATCAAAGAAATTATTAACATTCAACAAACCTAGGGGTTTATGGTGGATGTTCAGTTGGGCCCAAGAGATAATTTAAAAAACTTCTTCCAAAGTACCAAAATCACCCGGTAAGGCAATGAATGCATCAGAGTTTTCAAGCATTGTCCTCATTCGTCCATGCATAGATGATACTTGAAGTTCCAGTCAAATTATTTTTCCAATGATGTTCCTTCGAGTTAAAGGTTCAGGAAAGACATATAAAACTTGACCACCTCTTAGATGTGCAAAAAGTGATACAGCCCTCATTAACCTAATGCTACCTCCTCCATATACTACACGAATGTTCCTCGCAGTAAGTGTTCTACTAATAATACTAGTTGCATTTACAAATTCTAAACCCTTCCCATAACTTGTCCCACAAAATACACAGATATTGATAAGCCTATGAACAGAAGAAGAAGCTCCCTCCATTTCTACGCTCATACTTCCTTTGAATGATTATGAGTTGGAACAGAGTGAAGAAAATAGAGTGTTTAAATATGGAAGAGAATGGAAAAAGTAATGATAACACTTATATGGGTAGATTGGCTAGTATCAGAAAAGTTTGAAATTAAGAAATACAATTTTATTATTATTTTTTTCTCTTTTTTTTTAGACTTCAAGAAAATCATCAAGGTAAAGAAGTCTAAAAACCCCTAAAGGATACTGCCTAAAGGATCATCTGTCCAAAATCAAAATAAAATAAAATCATACAAAGATAAAATTATAATAACAAATGATGACATACATTTATGTGAAGTTTTCATGGCGTATCTTTATACTGCGCGTCATGAGTGCAATAGCCTTCACAATCTTACAGCCCCTTGAAAGAGACATCGAATTCCCTTAAGGAATTTTAGACTTAAGGCACTCCTCCCGCTTATGGGATATCCTAGCCTATGCATCATTCCTCTAGTTAAAGAGAGAAAATCTGAATTCGGCGACCAGTGACCACAGCCAGTGGAGCTACACTCAGGAACCCAATAAATCAATACCAGGAATTAAGCTCAAAGGCATTGTCACACGAGAATGCAAACACAAGACACTTCTACCTGTCCATCAACAAGCAGAGCCTATGGTTAAAACCTGGGAATGCTTGCGTGGCTCTCTATAGAGCATGACACACGAACCTTATTTATGGACCAGTGTGCGAAGGTCCACCCGAGTCAATGACGGGACAGGCATTTACCTAGGGCTCCTAATCTAATTAGAGACCAAGTACAATCGAAATTTCACCATTTTTTATTTTTTTTTTTTTTTTTTTTCTTTTTTTTCATTTTTTAGAGATGAACAAGATAATATATACATGTTGTGATTGTGACTTATATCTTCCTCTGATTTTATGTTCAGTAATGGATTAAACGCCTTCTATGAGTCGAGGATAAGCTTCCCATCCAATTTTCTTATAAATTGGCAAACAGGGTCTTTTTGAGTCATATTCCCAAGATTGTAACACTTTTGCTCGTCCCTAAAAAGATTCCACAAACTAAGAAGTTCACGATGCATAACTCCACAAGAATACATCTCAAGAGTCAATAAGATATCATTTAATGACTCCTTACTTAGTCCATTCTTAATAAAGTATATTTTATCTTCTCGATTTGCAGAAACTATTCCCAAAGAACGACATTGCATGTTACAATTCTATCACGCACATTTGTGATAAACTTGCATTCTTTTTGCTCTTCTCCTTTTAGAATATGAACTTTTACCGAGACCTAGCATGTATGGGACAAATGAATCTGAAGATTCACCAGCTAAACGAACCTTTGCTTCGATTATCTAGTGTATAACTTCTGGGATGCCTATGTACATTAACAATCTCAGTCTTTCACACCCAGCTTTGTAGATTTTTGTTAGAGCATTTTGACAAAAAGAAGGGAAACGCTTTCTTAGATTTGAGAGAATGACATCCATTTTAAAGGAGAATGAATCAGTTATTATGGGAAACTGAAAAACAAACCGACTTGAGAGTCACGGAGTACCATTATCCACCACTTAACTAGGGGCACAACAAACTCAACAACTTGGTTTTCTAAAAAAGGTTTGAGTCTTTGTCCATTGACCTTAAATACACTATCATTCCTAGGGTTCTCAATGTCTATGGCCCCATGAGGATACACATGTTTGACAATAAAAGAGACACGTCACCTAGATCTCAATTTTCCAGGGAATAGATGAAGACGAGAATTATAAAGCAAAACTTTTTGACAAAATTTCAAAAGTTTTTTTCAAAATTGGTTTATCATGAAAAGCTTTTGCTCTAACTTTATAAATATTTGTGTTTTCATATGCATCATTTCTCAATTCCTCAATAATCAAAAAATTCAATGACAATGATAGGGTTCAGAGGCATCCTGTTTTGCTTAGAAATGGAACTCTATTTTTGATAGTTTTCACAATGTTTTCAAAATGTATAGCTGCTTTTAAATAAAATGAGCTAATAAAATCCACATTGTAAGATTTTCACAGGTATTTTCTTTGAAGAAAAGAAACCTCCACATGCTTCTGAGTGACAAAATTTAATGTCATTACCTACCTTACTATTGGGCACACATCTCCGAATGATTTGATCAGGATAATTAAGGCGGGATCTTTCATGTTGTAAGAAAATTGATTATGTTAGCAAATTAAGGCTTAGAATTGATAGAAAATAAAAATTCATCAGGAAAAGAATCATTGATAGGTGTGATATCAAAAGGTGTGCCTGTTGTAAGTATGGACAAATGATCTGCAACAACATTTTTGACTTCTTTCTTTTCTTTTATTGTGATGTTGAATTCCTGAAGCAACAAAATCCACTGTATCAACCTAGGTTTGGAAAAACTTGGTGAGGAAATCGACAACTGCACCGAATTGTCAAAGTAATAAAGTTGACGATTAAGAAGGAAAAACATACTAAAACACACAAAATTAAGAGGGAAAAAAGAGAACAAAACACATGAATGCAAAACACATTAAGGATGTAAACACATGAAATTAAAACACCAGGGATCTAATTTCACTTAATTTAACAATCTATCATAAACAATAGAGTAACTTTGGGACCTTCATTCTAATTAATTTCTAATCATTCAATTGATGGAGAGAATTCTTTAATTAATTAAAACTCGATTCCTTGGTCTAAACCCTAACTCTTAAAGGCATGGTTTTTAGTCTATGGATTCTCATTGAAAATACCACAATTCTCCCACACAACCTATAACCTCTATTCCTAGATGATTATAAATCATGTCATTTATTATTTATTGTCTAAGTCGTATGCAAACCTCCCAATTCTACACACACCTCACTAGATTAATTTATGAGTGACAAATTCATAAAAGCATTAAGAATCATAATAAGCATTCAAATTGAATAAAAAAGAAATTAATTAAAATTCCAATCTTAATACATGTCGATTGAATCAAGTTACATCTTCACCCTAGAAACACACGAATTTAACTACACATGACAAAAGAGAAAAAGAAATAGGAAGAGGAAAGAGAATTCATCTTGATAGAATCGTAGAGAAGAAACCAAAGCGCCTTCAATGGTGGTTGTGATTCAAACATATTAATATATACAATACCAGGATTAGTTTTAACCGAACGACTAGAATTTAAATTACGTTACTAATTAAGCATAAATAAATGACTTAAAATAGAAAAAAAAATATACAAGCTGGCGGTATAAACATGCCATTAAATATTAACAAGGGTGTGGTATAAACCAACCATCAAATAAATATTAACAAGAGTGTGGTATAAACCAGCCACTAGATAAGTTAATAAGCTGATAAATTAAAAAGTTAATAAGATGATAAATTAAAAAGTTAGAAACAAGTAAATTAAAATGTTAAAAGCAGGTAAATTAAAATGTTAAAAGTTAGTAAATTAAAAAGTTAGAAAGTTAGTAAGAGAGTTAGATAGTTAGTAGTTAGTAAACAAAAAAAATTAAAAAGTTAGTAGGTTAGTAAGTTAGAAAGTTAGAAATAAAATACAGAATGTAAAATACAAAAAATAAAGTACGAGAAAATAAAGTGTAGAAAGTAAAATACAGTAAAATAAAGTGTAAAAAATAAATTTAAAATATGATAACCGAAAAATCGGCAAGCCAATTTTTTATTCGACGAGAGAGAAGAGAAAAAGAAAAATTATTTTATTAATGATTAAAGATTACAGAGGGAGAAAGGAGAGTTTCTCTCACTAAATTAGTATGTTAGTATGTACAAAGAAAAAAATTAAAAGAGTAGAAAAATATATATATACAAGATCCACAGGGATAAAAAAATATAAATATATATATACAAAATATTTACACAATAAATTTATTTTTCAAATCAAGTCTCCAGCAATGGCGCCAAAAACTTGATGCGAATTAAAAGTTACAAACCCAAGTGCAGGTTGTTTCAAGTAATAAATTCTCGGGAGTCTGAGGTCGATCCACAGGGAATTGATGAAGAAAAATTCTTTGGCGTAAGGTAAATATTTTGTCACAATAATAAAAGTGATAAAACTTAATCACAAATAAAAAGAATTTACTTGGGTTAGGAGATCCACTCTTGGTAAATAAATTAAGGATAAGATTAATTCTTTTTATAACTCAATTAGAATCCATGCATAATGGAGGTTCCAATCAAAAAATACAACATTCAAAGTTCATTTAAGATTATATATGTAATGATATTATGATTCCTTTAATTATTTATTAACACCACCACTTATAAATGGGCTCAAACATTCATTGTGTCAACCTCTTATCTACAATGAATCAAGATCTCTACTTTACAAGGAGGGTCTCTAAATTAGTTGGAAACAAAATACAACACATATAATGATCACTTGAAAATATATCATTTAAGCACAAGAAAGAAATGAATCTAACCTTATTTCATTACCAAGAGTTTCACCCTTTCACCTAAGTAAAATAAAAATTAGTTACTTATAAACAAAAAGAAAGGAAGAGAGAAGAAGAAGAAGAAGAACATAAGTTCAATTTAAAACAAAATAAAACTACAACAACATAATAGCATGATCTTGATCTCTAACACCAAGATTCCTAAATGATCAGCCAATGGTGCCTTTTATAGAGGATTAAAGATACAAAATGATAAGGGAGGTGATTAATGAGTGAGTGGATGAGTGGGTGGATGAGTAGAAAATGCCAAATGACTTTTGATGAGTGAAAAATTATTGAAATTCTTTGTCTCCAAAATCATTCAGTGCTAAACTCATTGCTTTCATAATTTTCTCACCAAGTGGTTTTCATGAAATTGTAGGCTTTTGTCTTAGCTTTCAAATTCTATTAGTTTTAGCCCAAAATCATTCCTACAACTCAAGATATGGTCCAATCACTGCACACTGCTCAGGCCCAGCTACAACTCCTCTGTTCTGACTTGCAAGCCCAATATGGCCTCCAAGCCGTCTAAATTTCCTCTTGTGTTCTTCATGAAAGTTGTAGATTTGGGTCTTAAGTTTCAGATGCCAAAATTTTAGCCCATTTTAGTTCCTATAACCTGAGTTATGCTCTGATTGCTACACACTATTCAGGTTCCAATCACAAAACCTGTGTTCTGACTTCCAAGCCTAATTAGTTCTACTAGATGTCCGACTTTGACTAGAGCTCTTCATGAAAATTATGGAGCTCTCTCTTATCTTTCCTACAAGGTAAAATACATAATTATTAGACATCTAGAACTCAAGATATGGCTAAAATACAGAAATACTGTAAGACGAAAATCATGCTGAAAAAATTAATTAAGTCCAATTTGAGTTCAAACTTACAAAACATAACCAAGTTCAATCAATTAAGTATATAAAGAGTGTAAATAACTAAAAATGAGGGTTTATTAATGTATAAAATATGTGATTATCAATCTCTATGTTGTTTCCCACACTTGGGCCCCACAAGTTCTTTCTGAACCTGCTTGCCCTTACTGTTAGGAAAGCTAGGTTTGGAAGACCCTTTTCTTGATATTTTCATCATCCTACTTCCTCTTCTAAAAGCTTTGTGATGTCTGCTCCACTGAAGGCTTCCCATCATGTCCTTCTATTATCCGACATTTGTTCACCAAAGTGGCAAAGCCCGGATCTCAAACGATTGAATAGCCTTCTGGATGTCCCCCCTCAACCTTTCCTCAACCTTAACACACTTCCAAGCCTCATTTGGGTTAAGTTTGATGCAGGATGAGAACTTCGATAGCTCATTGAATTTGGACACATATTGACCAACAGGCATATCGCCTTGCTCCAACCTTAGAAATTCTATTTCCTTTGCATTTTGTAGATTTTACGAGAAGTACTTCTCTGAAAACAAATTCTTGAAAATCTCCCATGTGACAAGGGTCCCTGACACATCAAACACACCCTTGGCATCCCTCCACCAATCCTCTGCCTCCCCTTCTAGCATGTAAGAGGCAAAGAGCACCCTTTGCTCATCCGAGCAAAATATGACAATAAAAATCTTCTCCATCTCTTTGAGCCAACCCTCTGCTCTGACTGGGTCGTACTCCCCCTTGAAGGGTGATAGATTAGACTTCCTGAACTCTGAGAGGTCTTGGAAGTTTTGATTCCTTCCTGCTGGTGCCTCTTGGATTGGTTGCTCCGGTGGATTTGGTGGTGTAGGTGGTTGTGGTTGATTTGCTTGCATTCTCTCAAACATCCTAACAGTGGTTGCTGACTGCTCTCTAATAGCATCCGTGGTTGCAGCTGCCTACTCTCTCATGGTGTTTGCCATAGCCATAATTGTTTCAGCCAAATTAATGCCCTCACTAGAAGTGCTCCCAGATCCTCTAGTTCGCCTTAGTGGTGTCATAGTTTCCTGCACGCACATAACAATACATATTGAGTTGATCAATCTAAATATCATGTAACCGTACAACAACAGCTAATAACACCAAAACACAAAGCAAGCCATACAATTCATTCAAACACCTCAAGCAATAAATAAGAAATGCATAACACAACTAAACATGCCTAAACATAATTAGTCCATACCCCGGCTTCACAAGATGAACTACTCTAATACCATAATGTAACACCCTAATACAATTATCTCAATATAACCAAGATATCAAAGGATAACTAGTATCAATATAACCAGGATATCAAAGGATAACTAGTATCAAGCATGCTACTTTATAAAGAAGCATAAAACATAAATCCATAATAACTACATGAGCTATCAGAGAGAGCCACGAGAAAAGAAAAGATTGTATATATACATCATTAGCCACAAAGGGCCCCCTGTTATATATAAACTTTACTCAAAAATAGGCATTATCAACCTATACAAAACAAGATCCAAAAGAACCAAAAAGAAACTACTCTAAGCCTTTCTCTTGTTCTTTTCATTCTTCTTCCCTTTTGAAGAGTCTTGACCTGGATTTACAAGGAAACACAGCAGGGTGAGAATTCACAAATCCTCAGTATAAGTATTCTTAAACCAGTGTTTATTCATTCATCATAAATAAACGAAATCATAAGTATTAGTTCATATCCACAAAAGATGAAAGAGTCTCTACTCATTACTATAAGATGATAAACATACTCATAAGGTAAATCATCACATTATCATTCTTTAAAACCAACAAGAGAGAGAATTGCCCATACTATCATCAAGGAACACAATGCATAATATGTCATATGAATATGCCTAAGAAATGTCCTAAAAATATGATTATGCAATGCTGGTGCAAGCTTTTGTAATATAAAACTATGATACTTGCTCATTCTCAAGAACCGTGTTCCCTTGTGTATACTGGGTAGGACAGGCATAAGGCCCTAACACTACCTAGTGGTGTGTGGACTCATTCCCATCACAAAGGTAAGAGTACTAATACCAACCCCATACACCGGCAACCCTGACCTCAATGAGCCTCTGCTATGAGAATTTAGATCAAACACCTCATTCTCCAACCACATGGTTGTGCACACCATCTAAGGTTACAACACATAGAAATAAAGCAAATAGCAAGTTTGAAAATAAAACATGCAAGATAATTTAGTAACATTTACACACATCACAAGGTTCATATAACCAAGTGAGGAAGGAAACTAGAAAACACTCAACCCTGCACATCCTTATCACACAAAGGGGTAAGATCATGTTCTTAGTACTTCCTATTACCCAAACTTAGCAAATAAAAGAGTAATTGTCTCACACATGCACACTAGCTCAACTTCACCCATGAAGGAACATTTATGCACCTAGACAACTATAAATGGTTCAACTTTATCACATAAAGGAACCAACACCCTTTTATCACAAGATTCTAGCTTAACCTTAACCAAAAAAAGATCACAACATGGCTCACATACCATTTAAGTTCAATCTCAACCTTTAAGGAAGTAACTAGTGTTTTCTAAGGCTCTAAGCTCTGTAAAATATCCTTACTAAACCATGTGTGTAAATTATATAGCTCAAAGTCTTGCCTCACACCCAAGACCAACACAAATCTATTTTTGATAGGCCCATAACCGGTTATCCCTCTTGGATAATCAGTTATGGCCTTCAAATAAGCCAATTTCTCAAGTTGCCTAACTGGTTATCACACTTGATAATAGGTTAGGACCCTTTGAAAGTGCCCTCTGACTTGAAGGATAATTGGTTAGCACACCTTGCTAACCAGTTATCACATGAAATGGCTCTCTGAGATAGTTTCGTGCATGGCTGCTAAGAGCCCATAATCAGTTATGGCTCATCCATAACTAGTTATGCTACTATGTTTCAACAAGAAATTTTGCTTTCCCATGTGAAACCCCAGCCCCAACTCCTTTCCAACTCAAGGGTATCACCTCTCAACCTAAAAGCTTTCGAAACAAGGTCCAAAGAGTTCCATGAACACAACCACAACCATTAAAATCATTGGGTTATGTTCATTCAACTCCTACCATTGGAAAATCTCTTAAGAAATAATTTAAACAACCTAAGAAAACCCTAAGAACTAAGAGAAGGAAAGAAAAAGATGGAGTTTACAAGAACAACACCCCTACCTCAAGGTTATGGTGATGGAATTCAAGCCCTAGCTTTTCCTTTGGCCTTCCCTTTCTTCTCCTTCTCCTTCTTCTTCTCCTTTTCCTCATTCTTTCTCTGTTTTCTCATCTCCTTCTTGCAGCTATAGCTAAATATGCGTGAGAGAGTGAGTGAGAAGTGAGAAAAGTTACCAAGGAAAGTCAAAGAAGTAGGTGAAAATATGTGGCTCTAAGGACATCAAGATACTTCACTGAAACTTATGTATCTGTTAAGAACACTTAGATTTCTCCAAATCAAGTTTTCTAACTTCCATAAACATTAAAATAAATCCTAAGATTCATTTAAATTCTAATTTCACTATTTTCATAAGTTTCCATATCTGTCACTAGTCGATTGGGTATTAAAACACATTCTCAGTGTACTTAAAAACGCCAAATGGACTCAGTAAATTCTCAAATTTTAACCACAACTCTTAACAAACACTTGTGACTAGGAAATAAATTTTTTATATTTAATTCCATTATCTAAACCATTTATGCTAATATCTGGGTCATTTTAAGCTACGTTTTATCTTCTGTGTTGCAGCAAAGTGCCTTAACTAACTCAGGTTATCACAAAATTAAACAAGCATGTTAAATAAGTACTATGTTACATCTGTAACTACATATAAGTCTAACATGTCATTGGGGATGTTACAAGGGACAAACGACAATAGAGGGCCTTCTTCTTGTAAATTTTCTTCAGCATCAAAGTTTTCTGCCTCTATGTCTATGTCTGAATCATCAGCCTCAAGTACCTGTCCTTCATCTTCACTTGTGTCCCATAATGCATATATGATAAGTGGATTATCAGTTTCAACCATTGCAAAACTAATAACAATCATACTGCATGGTTCAACTGGATTAACTGAAGTGGCTTGTGTCATTTGAGTGTTGATAGGCTGCGAGCATTCAAGAATATTAGAAGGACCAGCTTGAAATTCTGTTTTAACAGGAGGTTCAACATGCTCATTATGCCCACTTGTTTTCTACCTCAACATATAACTCCATTGAGGCCATGTTTGAAGATTGACAGAAGCAATCTATCATGTATTTAACATCACCATCGTCTTCTAATGGAAGAGCTATTCATCTCCATGGATTGTTGAATTGTGGAAATCGATACATAACCTTTGACACACGTTGATTTGCTTAGAGTCTTAACTTGAATGGATTTTATTTTTCAGGGTGTCCAAAGTCATATTGGTTGTGATCACAATAGGCTAGGAGGAGGACCACGATACATTAGACCTTCTTCGCCATCATACATTGTCTCATTGATGTAAATGAGCATATTAAGGGGTTTTTCCATGTCAATCCCACTTCTGAATAATAACAATTCAACACGCATGCAATCAATTTACACGTGTCAATTAAAACAAAATTGAACATCTAACAATGAATTCATACTACTTTTTTTATGTACAAATAATTTTCTAAGCCCTACTAATTTGAATAAACCTACATTTAGTTAATTAAAACATGTCAATTAGTCAAGCAAAAAAAAAATCATACTATTTTTTTATGTACAAATAATTTATACAATTCACACTTGGTACCTTATTAATCACACTAATAATTAACAAAAAAATAAAAATTTCTAAAATCTCTAAATACGTATAACTAACAAAAAAATATAATTAACATTAACACAATAAAAAAATAGCCTAACAAATAATAAAAAAATCAAATATTATAATAAATACTTACATATAAGGAATAATATATGAATATGATCAAATAGGAGATCCAGACACCATCTCCACCAACAACTGCCAAATCTATAGGTGTGTGAGAGTTTAGAAAGAGAAAATTTGTAGAGAGAGAATGAAATTTAAGAAAATGAAAAGGATGGCTAGCTCGTGCAAAAGCTAGATGACTGTATTTATAGGGGGTGGGACAGAAAGTACCAAGCTTAATGGCACTTTTACCCTTAAAATGGCAAACGTTATGGCATTTTTACACTTAAAATGTCAACTGGTATGACGTATTCACGTGGATAACGTCAAAGATTGTGGCGCTTCCATATGGATGACGTGAAACATGTTGGTGTTATTTATGTGGATGTGTCACTTTTTTTGGTATTATCTACGTGGACAGAAAAAAAAATTAAAAATGTTACGCTAGATAAAAAAATGTGACATTTTAGTATATAATTTCAAAAAAGTGATATTTTAATAAATAATTTTAAAATAGTGACATTTTGATAAATAAATTTGCCACAAAAAATAATTTGGTAAAAAAAATTCAATTCTGAGAGTGAAACTCAAAAACTCAGAGTGAGATTAATACGGAGAACCTATACGTGATAACATATATTTATCACTGAATTTCATAATATATTTATTTATTATTTTAAACTATATTATTTTTGTTACATTTTAATTAAACTATATTAAACCCCCAATCTGGGACTGCGTGTTAGGTTAGGGCTGGGTGTGGTGCGTCCTCAGCGTTTGGGTGTGCTCTTTTCCTGTGTGTCTTCGAATCTTCCATCACTTTAAATGATGTGTGTTTCAGATCTGTGGCTTCATGTATTCATGGAGTGCTCTTGCAAATTGCAATAATTGTTAATTTGTTAATGTTACGCTTTGTACATGATCAATTCAATTATTCAAGTGCTGAATTTTGTTAAGTAGGAAAAAGAGAGAGAGAGAGAGAGGATATTTTAGCCTCGCTCCTCTCGGCATTGTTGATAGTGGCATTTCATATGCTACCAAAACATTGAAATTCAATTCAATTTTGAGAAGTCCAAATTTTATTCCAAATACAAGAATTCAGTTGAAGTCAGAATCAAATAAAACAAAACTATTTATCTTTATTTTTTTTAACGGAATTCTTACAAGGAAGGCTTTAAGCAGTTTCGAAGCTAAATTTTAGTGGGCAGTTTCCTTATCTGTCACTTTCTCCTCTACAATTTCTTTTCCCCCTCTGCTTTCTAGTGATTTACTCCAACTTACTTTGCATGGAAGAACATAGGAGATTAACTTTCTAACAATCTAGCAATTACTGTATATTCCTTTCCTTATTTTCTTTTTGCCATTTTATATGGTTATTTTGGTTTGCCATAATAGAGCATAATAGAAGAGAGGTTTTTTTTTTCTTAATTTTTATCCAAATAAATTTCTTTTGCTAGCTGAATTTGTAAACTGATATTCACTTATGTAGTTTATTTGCATTTCATATTACTTGTATTTTTTATGGAATTTTTTTTAACACCAAAAATATAACATCTGCATGTAAGTGTAACTTACTATTCTCATATATCATATGAACTATTTCCTACTCTGTACTGTATCCACATGTGAGGATGTTGTCATATAGATATCGTACTTCAGGCGTTCAAATAATAGAACTCTACTTTTTATTGGGATTTTTCTTATTCTACTTTTTCTAATATTTTTGAACTAGCATACATATATTTGAAATATTAATATTTTACAAGACTTCAAATTTTACAATACTCAATTTGATTCTCAGTGTCCATGCTCCATAGCCTGATGCCAGATATTAATTTGATCCTCGGTTCATCTTAGATGGGATCCAATGAAGGAAGGATGCTTTAAAAAAAGATTGACAACCATGGTTGAATTGGATAAAAATAGCGAGATTAGAGTTGAAAATGTAACTTGGTTTTCCTCCCTTTCAGAATCTGAGATTGAGAGTGTCTTGTTCTTGTACATTAACTTGATCACATCATTGTTCTCTTTCTTTTTAGATTCTTTAGGTTGTTTGTGTTAGATAATATTTCTTTGTGTTTATGTTTCACTTCAAAATAAATGCAAAGGTCGAGCTCGATCTAGGTGTTCAGTAAAAAGTTTCATGTTAGCGATCATACTCAGATACTCTAACATTTTTTTAATAGAAAAATAAGTATTATTAAATAATATAGAACAAAGTTCAAATGGGACGATGATAAGGTATCCTCAAAAGCTGAAAAAAACTAAACCAAAATAAATGTAATAACTAATAATAGTAATCCAAAAAGAATAAAGGAAACTAGGAATGCAACAAGGAAGTTCTTCACTTATGATATTCAAAATCTGAAATTTTGGTAGGATATGCTGATTAGCTTGAAATCGTTGATCATTCAGCGTGCAAAAATGATAGGCTATGATGAATTGGCTAATAAATTCGACCTTAAGATGCCTCGAGCCAGGTATGTGATACGCGTAAAATACACTAAGAGCAAGTGTACCCTATCACCAAGTAATATAGGATTTGAGTCCCAGTTATCGATCCCACGAGAAATAAGTGGTAATTATTAGATTCGCAAAACCCTTTATTATCCAAACAATCAAAAGTGTATAAAGAAATTCAAATTAAAAGCAAAAAACAAATAAAGAAAAACAATGAACAATCAAATAAAAAATAGATAATCAATGAGAGAGAGGCTAAGACGCAAGGTTCACTTGAATCTAATTATTTAGATTTTCTTTCAATTATGATGTAAGGAAATTCTTTTGCCAATATTCTCTTACCTGGTATTGAATCCCAATGGTCATGGATGAAATAATATTCTATTCATAAATTAAATCACATATTTGGTCATTTAGTTGAATTAATTAGGAATGCATTAAGCTTCAATTTGAGAGATGAATCAACATACCTGTCAATTCCATTAGTAAGAAAAATTGATGTTTGGTCATTCACTAATCTAATTCTAAGCTTACCATATAGATCCACTCATTGAATGCGGATAGTCACTGGTCAAACAATGAATTAACACATGTCAAAAGTGGTTATGATAAGAATGCAAGCAATATGATAAACCCTAAAGAAATTACCTTAATCAAATTAGAAATCAAATCCAAATAATTAGGAAAACAAGATCCCCCATAGCCCTAGCTATGAGTTTAGCTACTTATGTTCAATACAAACAAACTCATATCAAGATACAAACCCATGGAAAGAAAACTCAAAGAAATGGGGAAACTAGAAAGAAAGAGAAATCAAAACCCCTTTAATGGAGATTATGATCTTCAAGACTTCAAGAATCAAATCCTCTTTTACAGCCATCCTCCAAGGTCTGTTACCGCAAAACAATTTTCTCAGGATTAGAGATTTTCTGTGTAATATGCTCAATGTGTTGAATTTGGCGTAACTTTTCCTATTTAATGAAAATCACGTCTGTTGTTATGCAACCAGCGCCTAGGCGCTCGGTTCTGAGTGCTTGGGCGCTCAGCCACTTAAGTCTAAATGCGCACTGCCACCTCCTGCGTGCTCAGCCACTTAAGTCTAAATGCGCGCTGCCACCTCCTACGCGCTCAGGCGCTCCTCACCCGGAGCTCAGGCACTGGGTCACTAGATCAACGCTGCTGTATACGCTTTGAGCGCTCAGGCGCTCAATTGTAAGCGCTTGAGCGCAGAACACTGCTACAAAATTCTTCTTTTCTCTACTTCTTTGAACATCCAGTTTTCTCCATGAGAAATTACCTAACAAAAACACATAAAGCACTTAATAAAAACACAATCAAATAATACTAAAATATAACAAAACTTATGCACAAAATTCAATAAAAATAAATGAAAAGAATATGAAAAATCAAGGAATTGAACTGTAAAAATATGACATGTTAAAGGTTCATCAATTCTCCCACACTTGAGTATTACTTGTCCTCAAGCAAAGAATAAGAATCAACAACAAGATCAAACCTAACATCAAGAAACATAAATTAAAAGAGAATTCTACAATTTAAAAAAAAATCAAGTTCAGCAATCAAATCCAATTAAGCAAGATCATTTAATACTTAAACAATTAGAGGCTTGAGTCTAACTTGTAACTGTTCTCTTCATCCAACATCTGAGATCACTCAACTTTCCATCGCTCAAGTGTTTAAAGGACAAAGAGATCACTCAAATTTCTCTTGAAAAATGCAATACCATAAGCTTGCTTATCAATCCCATCTCCACTTCCAAGTTTACTTACAACACAAGAATCAAAAAGACTTTCCTTTGGTTGTAACGAGGCCAAGGGAATAAAGAAATGTAGGAAAAAGATAATTAAGGGTAAAGAATACTCATGGATAAATCAATACAAAGTAGAATCAGGTTGAAAAGATGACAGATAGAGCATAATGTACAAAGATATAACAAATTCTCACTTTCAACCCAATATTCTCATTATTCTTCACCAACAATTCTTTTCTTTCTTCTTTTTCCTTTTCCATTTTTTTCAAACTTTTTTTTCTTCTTTTTTTTTTTAACCCTTGAAGACAAAAGCAACCTTTTATGACTTCTTAATCAACAAATTAGATGCTCCAAAGAATCCAATCTGATTATTTAATTGGGTATTCAAAGAAATCAATTTCAAGCTCAAATGGGACAACTAAGGGATTATTTAATCAATGCAACTGTGGAAGTTAAGAAGAAATTACCTAATTGCCTTAATCATATTCAAGTCTGTATGTAAATCATTAAAACCTCAACAAGATATCAAAGCAAGTTCTAGTGCACATCAATCAAGGGAAAACTCACTCTAGAAGAAAAATAGGATTTTGTTTATGAAAAATCTAATCATTAAGGTTCAAAACTCATTTTCTGGCTAAGTTGATAAAGAGAACAAAAGCAAACAGATATAGCTAATTTCCAAATAAGATGCTAAATTCACTTTGCTTCATTAAAAAAGATTACTTCACACAAAATCAGTTTATGATCAATGGAATCCCCTTTAAAACATATTTCTATCAGCTAAGAATAAATCAAGAAATCAACCCAATTCTAGCTTAATTACCAGCAATACTCAAGTGCTCAAACCGACTCAACACCACCTTCACAAGAAAATAAGCACAAAAACAAAAATAAAAATAACAAAAATAACAAAGCTATCAACAAAAATTACGAAGGTATCCCCCTCTCCAAACTTAAAAGAAACGCCCCCACTGAACAAACAATAAAATGCAAATAAAAGACAGGACAAAGAAAAGAAGTAAAATAAAAGTGAAGGGCAAGAAAAGCTTATTGTGGTGTCGTGAAATCAATCTTGCTCTTCGTTATCAGGGTCCTCTTCTTCATCATCTTCACCCAAGTCATTAAAGTTAATGTTCGCATGATTTCTTCATCAGTCATAGGAGGATCTCCTCGAGGTGCAGTATCAAGGTTCAAGTGCTCTGCTATGTCACGCAACAATTGGATAGTGTAGTTGAATTTCCTCTAGTTTTGGCACTGCATACACTCCAATCTATCCAATCATGGTCAGTGGTGAGAATCCGACGAGGTTGCCTGGCTGCTGGACTGGGAGGTTGAAATACTAGGGCTGTTGGAGCTGCTGCATCTTCTAAAAAATACCTATCAATTACTGATACAGTAATTGAAGGTGCAGGTCGAATAAATTGATCTCTAGTAATATGAATGTCCTTCGCCGAGCACAGACTAGTGATGAGAGATGGATATGGTAGGCTTCCAAAAGTCCCCTGTGCCATGTGCATGTGAAAAGCTATAACCCTCCCAATATCAACCACAACACCAGTCATAATAGTAAAGACAAGCAACGCCCTCTTGACCGGTACTTCTGAGGTGTTGGAGCACGGAAGGATGTTAGATTGAACAAAGGTGCACCAAACCCTTGGGATTGGTTTAAAATCTGCTTTCTTCAAAAATTTAGGTGCATTCTTCATGTCCAACACCTACTCAGCACCCTCCTTGCAAAGCACACTAAGGACGAGGTTGGGATCTAGCTGTTCCTAAGTAAATCATGGTAGCCACATTGCCCAGGATGACCATATCTGAGACCAAAATATATGTTCAACACATCCTTTTCAAAATCCATGGGCATTCCCCTCACCATAGTCTGATAATGGTTAACTTCATCAGAGTCAACAAAAGCATTGGCGTAGAACTCACGAACCAATATTTGAGACCCCAGATCTGGGAGTTGGCACAGTCTGCCCCATTGTCTTTCTATAATCTGTGAGCTAATCTCTGAATATTCATTCTCCTATAAGATGAGCCCCTGCTCCCGAATAAAGTTCCTCTTGATTAGCACATCATTAAACCGTTTCTCATGAACAACAGAACAAAAATGGCTAGCATCAAAGAAAGAAGAGCTAGAGCCTTCCCCTGCGACTCCTTTTCTTTTCTTCGGCGGCATGATGACTATCCTGAAAAAGAAAAGCACAACAACTCAGTGAACAATATTTTCCAACAACTCAGTGACAAGAAACATTTGACTAACACTAAACAAGCACGGTGAACATAGTAAAAGGGTAAATGCAATAAACTAATTTAACATGAAAATTGCTAACATAGCAAACAATGAACACCTCAGTCAACAGCTCTATAATGCTCACCACATACACTAATCATTCACGACAGCCAGTACATTCCTCAACACTATGTAATGTCAAAATCAACAATTTTACCCACTAAATTCTTCCAATCATCAGTTTTTCAAAAAATAATTCAATAGGGAATAGCAATTTCACTAAAGCTGCCCAATCTCACGTTTTCCCCAAAATCCCTAATTCAAGAACCCAAAATCCCCAATTTACACAATCCATAAAATTATTATAATAGAACACGAAATTGAGATGAAAGATAGATGAACATACCTTAATGAGTGAAAAATTGAAGCACAAAGGTGAGAAAAGTGAGTGGATGCTAGAGAAAAAGCTTGAATGCGTCAATGGCAGAAGTGAAAAATGAGGAATTTCCTCCCCTAGACGCTTGCTAATGGAGGATGAAAGAATAGAAATAATGGATGGAGAAGAAAAGAAACTAACTTAGAAGGCCTTAGGAAATGTGTATGAACAAATTTGGAAGAAAACATAGAGAGGGGAAGACGAAAGATAGTGACAGAACGGAGAAGACAAAGCAGAGTGTTTGAGCGCGCTCTGGTCGTTCTAAGTTTAACCAATGCTGCCAGACTCGCGCTTGAGCGCTCTATCTTTGAGCGCTTGAGCGCGCGCTCATTAATTTTTTTCCTCTCTCGTGCTTGAGCGCCCTGTCTTTTAGCGCGCTCTCATTAATTTTTTTTGACTTTTTTTTACACAAAAAAATGTAAAAGTACCCAATACACCCACATTTAAGAGAAACATTGTCCTCAATGTGAAAGAAAAAGAAATAAGGGGAGTGAAGAAAAGAATAACATAACCTGATGAACAATGACACAATACCAGGCAAAGGAGAAGCACAAGAGTCAGCGCAACAATAGAATTTGAAAAATAAAATCCCAAAACACATGAGTAACATCTAAACGAAAAACAAAAATAACAAAAGTAACAAAAATAATTAAAATAAGGTAAATAAAGAAGAAACACAGGTTGCTTCCTGTGAAGCACTTGTTTAACGTCATTAGCTCGACATTGGGCTAGTGTCATGCTTAGGTGAGGCGGATAGAGTGGTGCTCAGTCTCCACTCCTTTTTCAGAGTGTTTTGCTCTTTGCCCATTTATCTTGAAAGGTTGCTGGCCATCTTTCATCACTTCAAGAACACTATACGGTAAAACTTGAACAACCTCATATGGTCTATACCATTTCGACCTCAGCTTACCTGGAAAGAAATGAAGACATGAGTTATAAACAAGAATTTGATCCCCAATCTTAAACTCACGCTGTTTAATATGCATGTCATGTCACTTCTTTGTTCTCTCCTTATAGAGCTTGGCATTCTCATATGCCTCAAGACGAAGTTCATCCAGCTCATTGAGCTGGTTACGTCGTTGCGCACCTGTAGCTTCATATCAAAATTCAAAAATTTAAATAAGCTCTATGTTCTAATTCCACAAGTAAGTGACAAGCTTTACCAAACACAAGTCTATAAGGGGATATTCCAATGCGGGTTTTGAATACAGTCCTGTAGGCCCACAATGCATCATCTAACTTTGAAGACCAATCTTTACGGGATGTATTAACAGTCATTTCCAAAATCTTTTTCAATTCACGATTTGAAACCTCCACTTGGCCACTTGTTTGTGGATGGTAGGGAGTGGCGACTTTATGGGTGACACCATATTTGCTCAAAATATTATCAAATTGTTTATTGCAAAAATGAGTGCCACCATCACTTATGATAGCTAGGGGTGTACCAAATCGAGTAAAAATATTTCTTTTCAAAAATCGTACCACCACCCGAGCATCATTAGTAGGCAACACTGATGCGTGAAATCCGCAAGTGTACGGTTGCGTCGTCAAGTAATAAAAAGATCGAATCCACAGGGACTGTGTCTATGAATACCAATTAATTAATTAATTCAATTAAGTTAAACAAAAAGGAATATGATTGTTGATAAAGAAGAACGTAGTAACAAAACAATTAAATAAAATCAAGAAAACAGAATTCAGAACAAAAATAGTGAATTATCAAGAAAGGGATTTTCAAATTCAAGAAAGCTTCCAAGATTGGGATACCACAATGATACAAGATAAATCCTAATTGACAACCCTTTTATTAAATCTGAAATTCAATTGAAGGTGAATTACCCTAAATTATTTAATGTTCTTTCTCAAGATACAAGATCCGTGCCCAATTAAACCAATTCCTACTCTCGTGGTAATTGAATTTAAATTGAACCCATTACGCTTTGTGGCAATTCATTGAATCCTCGAAAGGCTAAAACTACTCTCGTGATTTAGACCTTAAGTTCAATTCTTATGGTTCCAACACTTAGGTTCACCTCTCAGTATGTCCCTAAATGCCTATGAGATGCAAATAAGTGGCCAGCAAATTCACATGAATAAAAGCAATAAGGATTGAATCAATGAACAATCAAGATTAATAAAAGGGGAAACAATGTCAATTAATCATTATCAATGTATCAAAGGGCATTGCCCAATCCAAGAAACAAAAGAAACTACTCAGACATAGAGAAGAAGAGACAAGAAATCAAACTTAAAAACATCCCAAACCCATAACAATGGAAGAAGAAAGGAGAAAGATGAAGAACCCAAGCCTCCTTTGTGCCTCCTCCTGAACCAAACTAGAACTCAATTCGACCCCCCTCATTGTATTCAGAACCCCTATTTATAAGCTTAGAGTTTTAATTGGCTAAAAAGCCCCCAAAAGAAATAAAAAGAAAAACATAAAATCGTCAAGACGCGATCCAGTAGTGGATCATTCCACGGCCAGGCCGTGGATGTCTCTACCAAAAAGCCAATTCTGCAACATTTGAGTTCCACGGCCGTGGATGGTTCCACGGCCAGGCCGTGGAACTCCCTGGAACTCCCTTTTTCCTTCTTTAAGTTGTCCCTCGATCCATGGTCGTGGTTTGATCCACGGCAAGTCGTGGATCTCTCTCGGAATGGCCTTTTGCACCTTTATTGCTATCCATTAAGCTCCAACTTCAAACATGCGAGCATTCCATTCAATCCAAGGTCAAATCAGCACCAATCAGCACGAGAACACCAAAAACACCGCAGTTACCCGAACTAAGGGAAAAACTAACTAAAAAGGGAAACTAAAATGCTTAAAATGCCTACAAAATGTATGCAAAACAAGAACAAAACATGATGTTGTTTCACACACATCAAACACCACAACCTCAACCCATTTAGAAACATAATCCATAACAACAAGTATGTATTGATTAAAAAAATATTTTGGGAAGGGACCCATAAAATCAATGCCCCAGACATCAAAAATTTCACAAATTAAGATGCTATTCAATGGCATATCATGTCTCCTAGAGATGTTACCACTGCGCTGACATTTATCACAAGATCGAACAAATTCAAACGCATCCTTAAACAAAGTTGGCCAATAAAACCCACATTGTAAAACATTTTATGCAGTTCTGGTAGGACCAAAGTGGCCACCAGTTTCCCCAGCATAACAATGTTCAAGAATGGAATGACTCTCACTACCATGAATGCATCTCCTAATAACATTATCAGCACAAACTCTAAACAAGTATGGATCCTCCCATAAATAATGCTTAACATCAGATAAGAATTTCTTCTTTTGTTAATAACTGAGATCCGGTGGAAGGATATTACCTGCGAGAAAATTTACAAAATCAACATACCATGGTAAAGAGGAGACTGTAAAGAGGTGCTTATCAGGAAATGATTCATTTATGGCACGCTCAGTAGCGGGCTCCAACACCTCCTCGTCCAATCGAGATAGGTGGTCAGCTATAAGATTCTTTGTCCCTTTCTTATCACGTATCTCAATATCAAACTCTTGTAGCAGAAGAATCCATCGAATCAGCCTGGACTTAGCATCATGTTTAGCAAGAAAATACTTAATAGCAGAGTGGTCAGTATAGCAAATAACCTTAGAGAGAATGAAGTAAGGGTGAAATTTATCAAAAGTAAATACTACTGCTAGAAACTTCTTTTCAGTAGTGGTGTAGTTCCTTTGTGCCTCATTCAAAGCACGACTAGCGTAGTAAATAGTTTAGAAAATTTTACCTTTCCTCTGACCCAACAAGGCCCCAACTGCTATATCACTTGCGTCACACATAAGTTCAAAAGGTAAGGACCAATCAGGGGCAACAATGATGGGTGCACTAGTTAACTTTTCCTTCAAAGCCAGAAATGCATTTAAACAAGAGTTAGAAAAGTCAAATGGTGCATCCTTCACTAGAAGGTTTGTTAAGGGTTTAGCAATTTTGAAAAAATCCTTGATGAACCTCCGATAAAAACCTTCATGCCCCAAAAAGCTTTGAACGACCTTAATAGATTTAGATGGAGGCAATTTCGCAATTACTTCCACCTTTGCCGGATTAACCTCCATACCTTTGGGCGAAACCTTATGCCCCAAAATAATGCATTCTTGTACCATAAATTAGCACTTTTCCCAATTCAAAACAAGATTGGTGTTCCTGCATCACTCCAAAACCAAACTAAGATTATGTAAATAATTATAAAAAAAAATCAAATACAGAAAAATCATCCATAAAAATTTCAATACAATCCTCTATCAAGTCAGAAAAAATAGCCATCATACACATTGAAAAGTAGCTCTGCATTACATAATCCAAAGGGCATCCGTCTATATGCAAATGTACCATACGGACATGTGAAATGGTTTTCTCTTGATCCTCAAGTGCCATATGTATTTGCATATAGCCAGAATATCCATCTAAGCAACAGAAAAATGCATGACCTGAAGGTTTCTCTAACATTTGATCAATGAAGGGTAAGGGAAAATGATCTTTCCGAGTGGCATCATTCAATTTCCTATAATCAATGCACATATGCCACCCAGTCATATTTCTAATAGTTATAAGTTCTTTCTTTTCATTTTTCATGACCGTGGTGCCCCCTTTTTAGGCACCACTTGCACTGGACTTACCCAATGACTATTAGAAATAGGGTAGATAATACCTGCATCGAGCAGCTTTATTACCTCCTTCTTTACAACCTCTTTCATGTTGGGGTTGAGACGCCTCTGTGGTTGCACAAGCGGTTTGTTTTGTGCCTCCATGTAAATTCTGTGGGTGCATATGGTAGGGCTGATGCCCTTAATGTCATGAATGGTCCACCCAAATGCCTTCTTGTTCTCCCTTAATACTCTCATGAGTTTCTCCTCCATTGGACCTGAAAATAGAGTAGAAATAATTATAGGTAAAGATGACGGAGGATCCAGAAAAGCATACTTTAAATAAGAAGGAAGAGGCTTGAGTTCAAGTTTGGGAGGCTCCTCAATTGAGGGTTTTGGGGTAGGAATTTTCTTCCTATCCAAATCCTCATAATGCCCCCAAAGTTCTTCGTCTGTCCACAGACATGCCACTTCTAACTGCATTATCATTCCCATGACCTCTTCATCATCCTCAAGGTCAATGGCGACCATGGTCAAGACCCTCAAGAACATCATCAGTCATAGATTCCTACAAATGTGAATTCACAACATTATCCAAAACATCAGTAGAATCAATGCAATTACATGAATAAAAGGAACTAGGATGTTTAACAGAATTAAAAACATTAAAAACTACTTCCTCATCATTTAATCGCAAGGTCAACTTTCCTTAATAGACATCAATCATAGTCTTTCTAGTAGCAAGGAATAGACGTCCAAGAACGATTAGGACCTCAGAGTCCTCCTCCATGTCTAATACAATAAAATCAGCTGGAAAAATGAACTTATCCACCTTTATCAAAACATCTTCTAATACTCCATGAGGGTAAGTGATGGATCTATCAGCCAGTTGCAATAAAATGTTGGTAGGCTTTGGCTCTTGCATTCCCAATTTCTTAAACACAGAAAAAGGCATTAAATTTATACTGGCACCTAAATCACATAATGCTTTCTCAAAATAAAAATTGTCAATAGAGCAAGGAGTAGTAAAACTTCCTGGATCTTTTAATTTCGGTGGTAACTTTTTCAAAAGAATGGCGAAACACTCCTCATATAGTCTGACTATCTCATATTCCTCAAGCTTACGTTTGTTTGAAAGTATCTCCTTCAAGAACTTTGCATATTTTGGCATTTGGGAGATATCTTTTACAAACGAAATGTTAATCTGCTATTTCTTAAACATCTCTAAGAATTTTGCGAATTGCTTATCCTGCTGAGTGTTCTTGAGCCTCTGAGGGAATGGAATGGATGACTTTTGTGGCTCACTTACCTGTACCACGGAGGGTGCTTCACTTGCCTTCTCCTTTTCTGCAATGACTAGCTCATCAAGAGTATATTCGTACTCTTGAAATTTCTTCTCCTTGTTCTTGGGAAGATTCTCAAGCTCCTTACCACTTCTCAGGGTAATTGCCTTCGCATGTTCCTTTAGATTGGGCTCGGTAGTACCAGGCAAAGACCCTGGTGCTCTTTCTGACATCAAAGTGACCAACTGACTGATTTGAGTCTCCATGCTTTTCATTCTGGCTTTTGAATTCTGCATGTACTTTATCACAAGACTTTCAAAATTTTACTTCTCTGTAGCTACTTGAAAACCTGGAGGTGGTTGTGGCGCTCTCTGTTGGCTCTGCTTATTACCCTATTGATTTTCTCATTTGAAATTAGGGTGATCCCTCTAACCGATATTGTATGTATTGGCATAAGAATTGTACTGTTACCAATTGGATTACTAACAAAATTTACTCCTTCAGGCTCGGCGGTAAATGGACTACCAACTTGACAGTTTGCACTTGTATGACCCTGTCCTCCACATGCCTGACAAATGATTGGTGGGACTGCACTATTTGTCACCATCAGAGTCTCAACCTTCTTCGTTAAAGCTTCCAATTGACTCAGAATGACTGTAGAAGAATCAACAGCATGCACACATACTTATTTCTTACGAACTTGGTGCTCATTTTGTCATTGATAACTATTCAGCATCATTTCTTCAATCAATGCTTGGCTTTCAGTAGGTGTTTTCCTCCATATTGTACCTCCCGCAGTAGCATCAATAAGTGAACGATTTGCAGGTGACAAACCATTGTAAAAAGTCTGAACCTGCTGCCATACGGGGAATTCATGATGTATACATCTCGTTAACAACTCTTGAAAGCGCTCCCAAGCTTCATAAAGAGTGTCCATTTCAAACTGCACAAAAGAAGATATATCATTTCTTAACTTAGCAAATTTAGAAGGAGGAAAATACTTAGTCAAAAAATGTTATGTCAACTGATCTCATGTAGTGATGGAACCCCTCGGTAGTGACGTTAACCATTGACTTGCTCTGTCCTTAAGAGAGAAAGGGAAGAGTCGTAATCGGATTGCATCATCTGTCACACCATTGTACTTGATAGTATCACACAACTATAAGAACCTGGCCAAATGCTGATTTAGATCATCCGAAGGTAATCCGCCAAACTGAACTGAATTCTGAACCATGGATATTAATGCTGGTTTAATCTCAAAATAATTAGCTCCACAACTGGTCTTATAATACTCCCTCCATACCCTTCAGTAGTGAGCATAGAGTACTCAAGCAGGGTCCGCTCTATTGGGTTAGCCCTTTCTTCACGGTTTACCTCAACAACTAGTTGTCTCTCCATCCTGCTTATGTCTTCTGTCACAGCTGCAATAAAAGACTGTTTCCTTAATCTGCGAGCTGTTTTCTCAATTTCTGGATCAAAAGCCAAATCAGGAAACTGAGATCGAGTAAGCATAAACAAGAAATAGGAAGTGAAAAAAATTAATTAAAAATAAAAATAAAATAAAATAAGAATTAAAAATTAAAAAAGGAATAAAAGAAAAGGGCGTCTAAATTAACTAGAGTTTTTTGCTTCTAATATTACCAAACTTATTCTTCGGCAACGGCACCAAAAACTTGATACGCGTAGAATACACTAAGAGCAAGTGCACTCTATCACCAAGTAATATAGGACTTAAGTCTCAGTTATCGATCCCACGAGGAATAAGTGGTAATTACTAGATTTGTAAAATCTTTTGTTATCCAGACAATCAAAAGTGTATAAAAAAATTCAAATTAAAAGCAGAAAATAAATAAAGAAAAATAATGAACAATCAAACAAAGAATAGATAATCAATGAGAGAGAGACTAAGGCGCAAGGGTCACTTGAATCTAATTATTTAGATTTTCTTTCAATTATGATGTAAGATAATTCTTTTGCCAATATTCTCTTACTTGCTATTGAATCCCAATGGTTATGGATGAAACAATATTCTATTCCTAAATTAAATCACCTATTTGGCCATTTAGTTGAATTAATTAGGAATTCATTAAGTTTCAATTCGAGAGATGAATCAACATACCTGTCAATTTCATTGGTAGGAAAAATTAATGTTTAATCGTTCATAATCCTAAGTTTATCATATAGATCCACTCATTGAATGTGAATGGTCACCAGTTAAACAATGAATTAACACATGTCAAAAGTGATTAAGTCATGGCAAGAATGCAACCAATATGATAAACCCTAAAGAAATTACTTTAATCAAATTATAAATCAAATCCAAATAATTAGGAAAACAAGATCCCCCATAGCCCTAGCTATGGGTTTAGCTACTTATGTTCAATACAAATAAACATATATCAAGATACAAACAAATGGAAAGAAAACCCAAAGAAATGAGAAAACTAGAAAGAAAGAGAAATCAAAACCCCTTTAATGGAGATTATGATTTTCAAGCCTTCAAGAATCAAATCCTCCTTTAAAGCCATCCTCCAAGGTCTGTTACCGCAAAATAACTCTATCAGGATTACGGATTTTCTGTATAATGTGCTCAATGTGTTGAATTTCGCGTAACTTTTCCTATTTAATAAAAATCAAGTCTGCTGTTATGCAACCAGTGCCTAAGCGCTCAGTTCTGAGCGCTTGGACGCTCAGCCACTTAAGTCCAACTGCATGCTGCCACCTCCTGCGCGCTCAGGCGCTTTTCACCCAGTGCTCAGGTGCTGGGTTATTAGATCAACGCTACTGTATACGCTTTGAACGCTTAGGGGCTCAACTCTCAGCGCTTGAGCGCTGAACACTGCTACAAAATTCTTCTTTTCTTTGCTTCTTTGAACATCCAGTCTTCTCCATGAGAAGTTACCTGAAAAAAAAAACACACAAAATGCTTAATAAAAACACAATCAAACAATACTAAAATATAACAAAACTTATGAACAAAATTCAATAAAAATAAATGAAAAAAATATAAAAAACTAAGGAATTGAACTGTAAAAATATGACATGTTAACGGTTCATCAGTATGCCTTTGTTTTTAACTTTTATGCATGCACTTTTCAAAATTTCACATGTATGACGTTCCTTGATCATACATTCATTCAAAATCTTATCTCTTATGTTTTTATCATGTTGATTTATCTATCTCTTTTTTTGTGTTTTTCATTGTTTACAATGTCGATCCTGAAGGCAAGGTAGGGTACAAAAGGTTTTAGGTATGTATGTATGTATATATATATATGATCTTACTCAGGTGAGAGGAGTGTTTATTGTGAGAGGTGAGAGGAATGAATCTTGACCATTGAATCTTTCATAAATGGTCAAGATTAAAACATAAATACATGTGACTTTTTTAAGTAGTCACATGACCTTCAAGTAACTTTTAATCTTAATCATTCATGTATGGTTATATGGTCAAGATTTGCTCTTCTCACCCTCTCACAATAAAAACTCTTCTCACTAGATATGTCTATATATATATATATATATATATATATATATATATATCCCTAGTATTTGGTATTAGATATAAGTTTTTAACGTTTATTAGGGGTCAGGAATTCAGGATTGGACCTTCTGTGGTTTTGGTGTTTTAAGTCTTAATATTGTGTTTCCTAACTTAAGAACCTACTAGATTAGTTTTTGTTGGGCTTCTATAAGTTTCAGGGTTTTGCATAGAATCATTTGTAAAGTTATGGATGTGGAGTGCACCTTTTGTTCACTCTTTCTTGGAGCCATTTTGGCATTGCTGTCAGATTTCATTAGCTTTTGAGTAATATGGTATCACATATACTGTAGATATTGTTGTATAGAGTATAGACCTTATAGTACCAAAATGAACTACCAAAATTGACTTAATGTCAATAGTTTTGTAATATAAATAAGCTATATTTGTCTTTATCTGAATGAGAAGTTAATAAATAAGTTGAACTAATTGTAAAAATAAATAAGTTGAACTAATTGTAAAAAAAAAACAAATTAGTTAATCTATTTAACTAAAAAAATTCTATTGTCTTATTTATATAGCATGCTACCCAATTCCTGCTCGTTTGTAGGTTAGCTAACTGCAATCATTTGAAATGAGCTTTCTTGGTGGGTTTTACTACAATTAGATATTGAATTTAAGTGATTGGTCAAATTTCTTCAATTTTTGTCATGCAGATGGGTTATGAATTTTAGAAGTTTGCTAAGCTTGGTTTGGCTGGGCTTTAGGTTCCTAATATGAAAGAAACAGGTTTGGATTTTGTAAGAAGAAGGGATTAGGCTTCATATTTCATATGTTAAGTTAGAGTTGGAAAAGTGAAGGGTAAGAAATGCTGGAAAGGGCAAGCATATTTCTTAGTTTATTAAGGTTCTCATTGGACAACAGGAAAAGGGACATGGAAATAGCTACTAGAGTTCTTATAGGCTTTAAGTGGCATTAAACAGTAAGATAGGTAGACAGTGATGTAAAAACTTAAAAGTAGAAGTAGGAAGAGAGTTCACATAGAATAAAAATTTGTTGCCCCATAAGTCTTATATATTGTGTCGTAAAGGAAGCCCAAAAGTAGGGGAAATCTCCATTAATGGATTAAGCGAGAAACCACAATAATGGGTCTGATGTCACATCTTGACCCAAAACCTTAAGTCAATGAATCTATGGGTGTTCCCACTTATATACTTAACATATTCTTTACTAATGTGAGACTTTAACACTTACTTGAATTTCTAACATTCTCCCCCTCAAGTGTGAGTTTCAACATTAGTATGCTCCCCTGCAAACGGAAACAATTCCGAGTATTCACGGGATTACAAACCAAGACCCAAGTCTTGTCAATGTACTCCACAACATGGGTTTGGGCTGAACCCGATCACTAACCACCATCTCCAAATACTCGGCCCAGATAAACCATTGGCTTTGATACCACTTGTTAGGCCATAGGAGGAGCCCAAAAGTAGGGGAGATCTCCATTAATGGGTTAAGCGAGAAACTACAAGGTTCAACGTCACAACTTGAACCCAAAACCTTAAGGCAATGAGTGTATGACTCTTCCCACTTATATACTCTTCACTTAACTCATTCTTTACCAATGTGGGATTTTAACATTCACACTTGAATTTCTAACATTATATTCATCAATTAGGTTATAAGTATAAATTTAAAATTAAATTGATTAATTAATATTTTAGTTAACTTTCTTCATCAATTTTCTTCCTACTATTTCTTGTCTAAATTCTTATTTAGTCCTTCTGAAATTTATTTAAGATTGGTTTATTTTTAATTTTTTCTGCATACATTAGATCTCTATTCAGGTGCACATGGCCATGGACTCTGGCTTGTCCTGGGATCTGTCATGACCTGACTGTTGCAAACTTATACAGTGAATAGCTGGACTATTATGATCACAATTTATAACCCTGATTTGTGCTGGCGATTTAGAATTGCTGAAATTTAGAATTGAATTTAACTGTACTAATTGTAATTATTAAGTAAATGAAATTCAATCCACTTCTTGCGTTTGCGTTAGTTGCTAGATAATATATGATTATTGATTAGTTAAACTATTTGAAAAACTGTATTTTCTAACCTCCAATGATTCTATGAGCATTTATGCAGCACTTATTTTTTAAGGATATAAAGGAGATTGGTAGAGGATGAATAATGCTTCTAATGAAACTCACTTCAATTGAATTTTTTGACTTGGTTTGAGTAGCACAAGTACAAGGGTATTTATAGGTGTAGAAGATGCCTTTAGACTTATCCAATACAATGCACCTATTAAGCACATGCATCATGCATATTTTGAAACTATAACTTCTTGAAACTTTGAGTTCTAGAAACTACAAGTGCATAAACATCTAGATACATGCATATTGAGTAATTAAATCAAGTTTAAATTTCTAACAACCCCCTTTAGACTTGATTCTTCTTAGTGACTCTAATTTATGCTCGCATCTTCACAAAATCTTCAAAATTCAAACCATATCAGCTACTTGATCATAGCTTCTCACATAAAAAAGCTCATCTTCTTTATTTTCAATGCATTCTCGTATGAAATGAAACTTTGTATCTATATGTTTGCTTCGATCATGAAATATAGGATTCTTCTCTAATGTAATGGTAGATTTGTTATCCACGTAAATAGTAGTAGTCTCATCTTGAGACACATGTAGTGTCTTCAACAGCCTTCTTAACCAAATTGCATGACAAACACAAGAGGCGGTGGCAACATACTCGGCTTCACATGTAGAAAGAGTTACAATGGGTTGCTTCTTTGAACTCCATGTAAAAACAATATTACCCACGAAAAATATGAAACCACTTATGTTTTTTAATCATCAATGTTACCTCGCCAATCACTGTCACTATAACCTACAAGCTTGAAATTGGAAAAGGGTAAATAATAAAGACCATAGTCAATAGTTCCTTTGACATATCGAAGGATTCTCTTAGCCATTGCCATGTGTGTTGTAGTTGGTGCCTCCATGAAATGACTAACAACTCCTACTCCAAAAAGAATGTTGGGCCTTGTGCATGTCAAGTACCTTAAGCTTCCGACAAGACTCGTATATAGAGTCGGATCCACCTTCTCACCTTCATCATACTTGGACAACTTTGCTCCATAATCAATTGAGGTGTTCACAGGCTTGCAATTCTTTATCTTGAGCTTCTCTAAAACTTTCTTAGCATAAGCTTCTTGAGAAATGAAAATTTTATATCTATCTTGCTTAACTTCAATACCAAGGTAATAGGACATGAGACCTATGTTGTTCATTTCTAATTCTTGAGTCATCACCTTTTTGAAGTCTTCAAACATCTTTGGGTTATTACTGGTGAAAATCAAGTCATCGACATATAGGCATACGAGGAGAATGCTTCCATCTTTGCCTTCTTTGACATAGAGACCATGTTCTTGTGGGCACTTGGTGAAGCCATGATTTTAGAAGTACTTATCAATGCGGCTATACTAAGCTCTTAGAGCTTGTTTCAAGCCATACAATGCCTTCTTTGACTTCAACATTTTATCTTCATGTCCTTTCACCACGTAACCAAACAGTTGTTGGATATGCACTTCCTCTTCAAGATAGCCATTCAAGAAGGTAGACTTGACATCCGTTTGATAAATTTTTCGCTTCTTTTGGGCAGCTAAGGAGATGAATAATCTAATAGTCTCCAAGCGAGCCACAGGAGCAAACACTTTATCATATCAACTCCATGTTGCTAGCTATAACCTTTAGCAAGAAGCCTAGCCTTGTACCTCTCTATTTCTCCTTGAGCATTTCCTTTAACTTTGTAAATCACTTTACACTAATTGCCTTTTGTACCTTTGAAAGAGTAGAGAGTTCCCATTTGTCATTCTTTTGAATTGATTGAATCTCTCCATCCATTGAACATTTCTATTTCTCATCTTGTATGGCTTCTTCAAAGTGTAGTTGCTTGGAATTAACAAAGAGCCGAAATAATGTTGTATTCTCCACCATATAGGTTTCTTCATAAAGCTCTCTTAGACTCATTGTTCCTCTAGGTCCTTGCGATGAGCTACCAAAAGCATATTGAACTTCATTATGATTGGATGAAGGAAGAGGAGTAGCAACACCTTCTTGTTTTTCATGGTTGGACTCTTCAAACAAAGGAAGTGAAGAATCTTCTTCATTGTGAGAAACATCTTGATATAGGACTAATGGACAAAGAAACAAAAGAATAAAGAACCTTCAGGGTTCCAAAGGCACTCGGCACCAAGCACTCAGTGCTAAGAGACCCGGCCTCAAAATAAGGAATATAATTCACTAAATTCAATAATCAATATTCAATAATGTGTTCCAAAGTACATAGGAAGGGTATTTATAACCTTTAAACAAAACAAATCAAATATAAATCAAATACAACTAAATAAACATAAGATTTGGAATTTGATAGAATCCCATTAAAACTAAAATCTCAATTATAACTAAAATCCTAAAATAGATAAAATCCCTAATTAACAAAATAAAATCCAAAATAAAATCTTAATAATAAAAATCATAATCATCCTAATGTAATCTACATCATTCATTACACTGCTTTAATCTGCCAAAAACATGAACTCCCAAGTTCGCTTCGAGCTTAGTAATCTAGCAGGTAAACAAAAAGGTGCACCAAAACAAGAACTCTAAGTCACGAATCTGCCCATACAAGATACATGGAACTTAATTAAGATCTAGGCACTGTGAGACTTCAAAAGATTTGAACATATGTCTATAAAACTGAAGCACATAAGTCAAAGTGACAACAAAAGGATACAGTCATCTTAACAAGAGACTTGACTGGGGGCTTTTGCTTTGGAAGGAACAATTTCATTTTTTGCTTCCAAAGGCACTTTAGAAAAAAAAATGCTTTGACTTGTACATAAGAAAAGTAAGCTGCCTTATTTGAATCTGTCTAGAATTCAGTGCACTTTATTGCAGTTTTCCTGGCATCCTAACTCTTGTTGCTTAGCCATTGAAGATCTGAGTCACATAAACATGAAAAAAATGGAAGTTCCTAAAACTTTCTTTTACAAGTATATTTAAAATATTATTATTCTGTTAACATGTTGCTTGTAGGTCAATTTTGAATAAAGCACAAGTTGTCAGAATATGAGTGGTTCCAATGAAGCACTGAAAGCCGTGAGGCCATTGCACTTGGAAGAAATATTGCACTTGAAAAAAAGAAATGCCCTTTCTCTTCTTTCCAAGTGCAGAGGGCTAATGTTGCAGAGCAAACTTTGAAGTCCAACCAGATTCACCCTAGGCAGACTAAATCTCTTGGTAATGGATAAGATAGCAAGGCACTCAATGGATTAGGCAGCACCACAAAGTCTTGTTATCTTGGGAACTAAGTGGACTATATGGCTTGGAAGGCTTTGGATGAAGGAAGTGCCTGAGGTATTCATACCTCACAAAATGCACCTTCATGGAAGACACGAGATGGATCCACCCAGGACCCAAGCCTCCTAAATGAGATGGCTAGAGAAAGTAGATCATAGACTTGTCCTTTTCACGTGTTTCAATTGTCGTTCTGACACAGTACCCATTGTTGTCTTTGTCTACTCTGATACCTCTAAAACCTTAAACTTTACAAGGACTAGTCACATCAGTCCAGCTGAAAAGTTAAAGCTTGACAGCTTATCCTACCACTCTATCCTATACCTATAAAAATAACTTGTTCAACACTTTTTCTCATTTTACCTCTTTACCCCTTTTACAGACTCTGAAAACTCTATAAATAGGACCTCCAATAGAGCCCAAAAACACAAGTTACACACAGACCACTATTAGAAAATGTGTACATTCTTCATCTTCATTATCTTTAGAATATCAGTCTGAGCGAATTCTAACCTGAGCGGACTTTAGCCATCTCTCTAGCTGCAAGTGTTAAGGCGCTCAAATCAGTCTTGCTAAGGCTTTACCATGAATGTTTCATCCATTTTCTCTCAAGCCAGTAAAGTTAAAGTTTTTATTTTATATACGTTTTACAAGTTTACGAACTCATAATCTCTTTACCTTGTAATGCATCTCTAAAGCCAGTCTAGAACACCTAACTCTAGAGTACAATCTGCATATGCTTTGATTTACTTACATCTGCTGTGAAAACTCTTTAATATTTTACTTGTTACAAAATAAATTTAAATAGATGCATTTTCTATAATCAATTTGACTCTTTTTTTGTGTGTGTGAGAAATACGTCTATTGTTTAATTTTAATTTCAGCTATGCTATTTGTAACACCCCAAAATTTCCTATTCTATAAACAGTAATTTTGACAGCTAACAGAATTTTACTATTTAGTAATTTCTGGATGCTATAAAATTATTTTGTTTATTCCGTGAACATATTTGATCGTTTTGAGTGATTTACTCCGTGTCAGGAAAATAATAATTTCTGGACCGGGAAAAATCTTTCTGTATTTATTTCTCTTGACTGTTAATTATTTTTAACAATCTGACTTGATTTTCATACGTTTTCTAATTTTTGTGATTTTATGTGTGATTTTGAATTTTTTTCTGTTTGTGGGTCCCACGAGGTGTTTGTGGGCCCAGGTGACCATATGTGGGCCCAGGTGGGTCCCGCAAAGTGAAAATTTTTCTACGCATAGAAAAATTTGTACTGTTTAGACGGAGACAGGGGATCTTACTAAACCTGAATCCGAAAACAGTTTTAGAAAATTTGTTTTGTACTGTATTTAATTATCGGGCGATAAAAATACAGTAAATATATTCTTTCGTGGGATTTTTAGTAGATAAAAATAAAAATTATATTGCTTAAGTCAACATTGGTGGTTTGGATATCCACTATTGATTCAATTAACGGTTAAGAAATAAATTTAATAAAGAAACATAAGATAATCATCATTGATTTAATCAATGGTGTGAGAATAAACTTAATTAGGCAAGCTTCAATATCAACCGTAGATTTAATCAACGGTGTAAAATTAATTATATAAAGTGACCATTTACAACCATTGGATTTAGAATTGATCAAGGGTGGAGATTTGGTATTAAAAAGTGACAAAGACCATTTATGACCATTGGATGAAGAATTAATCAAGGGTGGAGATTTGGTCTTAAAAAGTAGCAAAGACTAATTATGACCCTTGGATTAAAAGTAAGAAAAAGTAATCTTGACCCTCTATTTTGGAGACACATCTAATGGCTAGAATTTAAAGGAGAAGGATCCAATGGCTTAGATTAAGTCTTCTAAATTAAAAGTCTACCTAAATCCTAACCATTGAATTAATCAATGGCTAGAAATGCTTCAAATAATGGCCTAATTAACAAGCCAAGTAAACTAAATTAAATGTTAAATTTTTATAATCTAATTCTTAATTAGATATCCTAATTTTAATTAGAGATTATAATATATGAAATAATATGTCTAATTAATTAGTTATGTAATTAGAAAATTAGTTAAGATTGATTAGGAAACTTAATCTAATGAATTAACTAATCAATTAGCAAGTAATTATGACAACTTTGGAGTGCATGATGAAGGGGGGACGGTTGGAGAAGCAAGAAAGAAGAAGAGACATGTTGAGACATGTTGGAGTAGCCTTTTTAGGCCAAAGAAAAGATGACAAAGTGGAAGACTTTTGCATGCATGTGATAGCCTTCAATTATGCTAAACAAATTTCTATCTCTCCATTCTTTCACTCCTACGGTTACCCACTTCAATTCAGCCCCTATTTTGATTTTCTATCACACTTAGTAACACAAAGACCATTCTCTCTCTTCTCTCTTCCAATTGTTCAAGAATACCAAGAACAAATACAAAGAACACCATTTTCTCTATTCTTTGAGCTATTCGGTCACCACCCATAGAACCACTGCCAATCTTTCATAATTTTATCTAGCTACATATCTTGAATCCTCTCATCAATCCAAAACACTTTCATGTTAGGAACTTCTCAAAATTCTATCATCTTCAACCTTGTTCTTCAAGTTAAAGATCAAAAAGCTTATATTTTTCTTCTTGTAAGGAATTCGGTCAACACCTAGAAACCATGTCTCCAAGCTTCTAAAATTTCATCTAAAACACATTTCCTAAACCTAAACACCATTCTAAGAACATCTCTAGTTATGAGTTTTTCCAAAATCATTCATCTTGAGTTTCAAATCCAAGCTTCAAGTTTCTATCAAAAATCAAAAATTCCATCTTTGTGCTTCAAGAGAAACCATTCGGTCAAGACACTCAAAACCACCATCCAATCTCTTTTAATTTCATCCAACCATAGATCTTGAATCTACATGATATTCTAAGCAACTTTCATGTTGGAGGCTTTCTCTAAATCATTCATCTTCATGGACTTTCTTCAAGAACAAAGTTATGGGATTTTTGAGGTGAAGTATAAGAAGACTTCATTTCTTGTCTTCTTTTTCATGATCTAAACCATGTTTGATCCATGGTTCCTCTTAATCAAGCTTAGTATACTAATTTCTATGTATTTTGTTTTGAATTTGAGAAGCCCTTGGTGTTGAAGGACTTGGAAAGAGAAGCAAAATCAAGAAGCTTTGAGGATCTTCAAGAGGTAAGAGGGAGATCCATCTCACCAACCAATTATGGTGGTGGGAGGTGGTCTTATATTTGATGAATTGTGAATTCATGTGAGAATTCCAATCCATGGTCATGTAATAATTAATTGTGTGTTTATGAGCTTTACTTTATTTTCTTGTGCCTTGATTATTTTGTCTATGCTTAATATGCTTTGCATGATTTTATGGCTTTGATAGTATACTTATAATATGCATGATGAGTATATGGCATGTTTGTGATATTTATGATGAAATATATATATGTATGCCATGATGTGTGAATGGAAAGAAAATTGATCTTGGTTCCAATGGCCAAGGAAGAGTTACGGTTTTGATGCCCTTGATTTGGGTCAATGTTGAAATTTTTCAAGAACAAGGAAATTAAATTTTGATCCCTAGAACAATGAGAATTTCGGCCAAGACACCTCACAATAGGTGTTTATAAATTAATATGTTTATGAAAGAATAAAATTGGATTGATTTGAGGAGTATGGAAAATGAACTAAAGGTTTGTTTTTTTTTAAGAAAACATGAACACAAATTTTAGAATGAAATTTTATTGGTTTATTTTGTGTAGAAACAAGAATGGAATTTATTTAAGTTAGAAGAAAAATATTTCATGGTTCCAATGGCCATCTATAAGGTTTTGATAATTTAGAAAAAATGTTTTGATGCTATGAAATACAAGAATTTTCAAATAAGGATTTTTGAAAAGGGAATTAAGTGTTATAAATTAAGTAAAGTGGAATTTTCATAAATAAAAGAAAAAGAAGATTGAAAGTATTGAACTTCAAATTAATCAATTTTTAGAAGTGATTTAGAAATATAAAGGAAAACGTTTGTAACTTAAAATTTCTAACAGAGAATTTATTTATTGGGTTTTGGAAAACGTTAGGAAATTTAAAGTTAAGAAACAATAATTAAAACAACTCAATATGATTTTGTGGGACTAGATCAATAAAAAGTGATTTTGAGAAAATATATATTGAGGAAAAGATTTTTGACTAAGAATGAAAAAGGATTTGCAAAGAAAGTGAACATGAATTTGAACAAATGAGTTTGTTATATGACCAATCGGTACTTTGGTTTTGAAAATAAAATTTTAATGATTTTGTTTGTGTAAAACCATATCAATTTAAAAGAAAAAAAATGTTTTGATAATTTTTCAAATAGTAATGCCTAGATTTTGATGAAATAAAATAATTTTCAAGTGAAAATATAATTGATTTAATACAAGAAATTTGAAAAGGGAATAAGAGTATTTTACTCACTTGAAAAATTAAGTTTTGTAAACGAAAATGTTTTCAAACTTCAATTTATTTTGAAGTAAGTTAATTTGGAAATGATTTGGGGAAAAATGGAGAATATAATGGTATTTTGAGAATTTACTCAAGTATAACTTATTTTCAAGTTTTGAAGTACGTTTGGAAATTTTATGATTTGAAACATTGATTTATATCAATGGAAAGATAATTTTGTGGATTATATTTGAAAAAGAATTTCTTGAGTAAAGAAACGTGGAAAAAGATTTTCTTGAGTAAGAAAATGTGAAAAATGAAGTACAAAGTCATAATATTTTGAGAAAGGATGAAATGGAATTTTTGAAGGTTAAGAAATATTTTTCAGAATGTAATTGTGGTGAAAAATGATTTACGATTTTAAAAATGATTTAGAATATAGTAAAATATTCCTACGCGATTTAAAATATGTTAAAATATTTCTACGTGATTTGAATTACGTTTAAATATTTTACGTGAGTTTAAATATTTGACGTACTGTTGAAAAATCACTATGTGATTTAAAAGTAATAGAATATTTTTACAGTATTGTGAAAATATAACAGAAACGTTTCAGAATTTTGAAAACGTAACAGAAGTGTTACGATATTTTGAAAACGTAACAGAAACATTTTGGAATTTTGAAAACATAATGAAAATGTTTAGTAATCTTGTGAAAATACGGTGAAAGTGTTTTATAACTATGAAAACATGATAACATGATTTTGTGTTGAAAATACAATATAATTATCTTGTTTAACGATTATGTATGGACACTTGTATGAGAGAGTGACGTGTTTTGCCTATGATTGGTATTTGGTGCATTTTATATGCATTGGAAAGAGATACCCGTATTTGGATTTGGTGCATTATACATGCATTGAAAAGATTTGGGTCGTTGGGGTTGGACTTGCACCGATAAATTGCGTGCATTGTATAAAAGATAGCTAATAGCTATTATGGCCCTTGTGGTTGAAGAGGGAATGAGAATTGATAGTGAAGTCTATGATGGATCTTGGGGCGTCGAGGCGCGGCGGTCGACCTGTGGACGGTGGCGAGTACCCTGTGCCACTTGGCGATGCAAATCCGTTGCAACGCATTGACGATACCCGACAAGAACACGATTCTTTTTAACGACTGGGAGATTGTCTTTGGGCTAAGGCTGACAATTAACCAGAGCATTCTTCTCGAAATTGTGAAAACCTCAATGGAGTCGTTTTTGATAAAGTGAGTCTTTGTACATATGCATAAATCGAGCATTTATATCTCGTATGATATATTAATTGAGGAATGTTGGCTATGACAATTGTTTTGAGTACTTGGATGATGATTGAACTCGATAAATGATTAGATGATGATAGTTGATTAATGCCGATAGCATGATTATGGTATGATCTATCTCGTATAATATTCTTGTTTGTGTTATCTCCGTCTTGCCATGTTGGTATTGGTGTAGGTGATCTCACCTCTTTGTTATATTGTTTTTTCACGTGTCTCAGACTTGTTAAAATCAAATAATAGAAAGATCGAGTTGTCTTAGACATAACGGGCGATGGATACTCTGAGATTGGAGATAACAATAAGGAGTGGACATTCAGGACTCGAAAGTGTGCAGTGTTGACAAAGAAACAGATGTCTGATGCATCAAGATGGACAGAAAAAGGAATAAGTATGTTAAAGTTTTCTGTTAGTGTTGTACCGTGCTATTAAGTAGGACCCGTCATGGGGTTTGCTACTGTCAAAAAAAAAAGAAAAAAAAATAAGTCTGTTAATTTTATATTTCTCTTTAAATTGTGATATTAATTGGTGTCAATATTGTATAATGAATAGTTGAAATATGATTTTCAATATTACCTAATATTTTCAGTAAATTTACGTTTCAGTAAAGAAGAAATTTTGAAACCTATCTTTTATAACTCAAACTTTGTGCGAACTTATTTTCAGATTATGAGTCGGAAGTCAGAAATGTGATGCCCTAGCTAGGGTGTTACATTAGTTGGTGTCAAAGTTAGGGTGTTACATTAGTTGGTATCAGAGCACGGTTTGAGTCTTTTGGGGTTTATGGATAGGTCTATTTTGCTTGTGTTGTGTTCTCTGTGTGTTTGTTTCCCGAAGGGAAATAATGTTGTTTATAATGGATATTAGATCCATTATATTTCGATCCGCACGCCTCGAGAAAAAAAAAAGGAATAGCTCGGGATAGTTATACTTGTGTGGAAGTGAAACATGTTACCAAGTGGCCTCAATACTCAAGAGGGAGGGTGAATTGAGTAGTTAAAAATAAGTTCACAAATCTTTCGCAAATCGTTTGACAATCAATTTTCATTGAAGCTATTGAATGATGAGAAATAATTAGATAGATGAGATAAACACTTTTACTTATAACCGTAACAGCCAAGAAGACAATATCCAAGCAAACCAATGAAACAGTGTACAAAAATAAACAGAGGAGGGTTTAGAGAAAACAAACACAGTCGTTTATCCTGGTTCGATCACCACTCCACTTGTGATCTACGTCCAATTCCCAAGCAACACCTTGAGATTTTCCACTATATCTTCAAGCTTCAATGGGTGCTTGAAAAACCACTACAACCTTGAGCACTCAATAATATGGGATACCTCACCCAAAAGCTTGAGCCTCTATTTTCCAAGGGATACCTCACCCTTACAATACTTGAGGGATACCTCACCCTCACTAATCAGAATGTATAAGATTGAAATAGAAGGAACTCTCTCTAGAGCAAGTGTTTACAAATTGAAGCTCTGATATGCTCTCAAAGATTTTTCACGTTTTTAATCAGAAAACAGAGCAAGAAATGAATTTAAGGATTGATTCACGTTTTGAAGTATTGATGATCAGTTTTTGATTCAAGGTCAACCTTAAATAAAGACCCAACTTTGGTATTTATAAGTTTCTCAATAAATGGAGCCGTTGGAGGTAGTTGGGCATGCATTTAATGCATTTAATATAGCCGTTGACGCCATTTGTCAGGTTCGTGTAATCGATTACATGCCAGGTAATCGATTACATTGTTGTTCCAACGTTTTCGAACTTTCGGGCTCTGTGTAATCGATTACATTATTGGTGTAATCGATTACATGGCTTCTGACTTTGTTTGTAATCGATTACAATGCCCATGTAATCGATTACATGACTTCTGACTTGCTGTGTAATCGATTACAATATCCATGTAATCGATTACATGACTCGTCGAACGTGTTCTTTGCCTTTCTGGGTTTTGTGTAATCGATTACATATATTGTGTAATCGATTACATGGCCTCTGACTTTCTTATAATCGATTACAATGTCTTTGTAATCGATTACATGCCTTCTGTTTGCTGTGTAATCGATTACAAACATTATGTAATCGATTACATTGGCCTTTGAACACATTTTTCAAGTCCAATAACGCTTGTAAGTCATTTCCAACACCTCAAGATACTTGATTAAACATAAATCCTTTTAAGAGTGTTAGATTTAAAGTTGAGACTCAAGTTTTATTGAAAGCCATGTTTAACTTTGAAATTTCCCATTTATTTTGAAATCATATATTGAAAAACCATTTGAGAAATCTTGAGAGCATTTAACATTAATATCCTAAGTCTTATAACTAAATAAACCTTCTGTCTTCTTTCTTTGATCTTGATTTTTCCTTTTGCGCTTGATCTTCTCTTTTGCTTTTGTTATCATCAAAAACCTTTTGACATGCCTTAGAGACATAAGCATTCACATTCTCCCCCTTTTTGATGATGACAAACTGATCATAGGAAAAAGAAAGAGTTTTTGCATTTGTATATAATAGTCATTTAGGTACAATGCTGCCCCCGGAGTTTATGCATGATATTGGGTTAGATTTTGCATATGAAAAGCTTAATAACTTAAAAGGTCAATAACTTCCCCGTACTCATGCAACCATTAATTTCATTTCATTTCATTTTCATTTTCCCTCATTTTCTCCCCCGTTGGCATTATCAAAAAGACATAAGCATTTAAGAAAAATAGACAGCATGACAGCTATATTTCATGATTCCCAAATTTTTGCCATAACAGAAAAGCCACAAAGATTAATCAGTCCAATCAATATTCCAAAAGCCAAACATTCAAAGTGAAAACAAGTTCATGTATTAATAATCAGCATGTACAAAGAAACGTATCACAACCAGTAGGCAATAATCAAAATATAACCATAAAGGTATACCAATTTTATATAATCAGAGTCAAAACAAAATAAGTACAAGGTGGTCATCAATACAAGAAAATATCAAGGCAATAGGCCATGATCACTATCAGTGGCCTCGCTGTCACAAAAAACTTCACCCTCTGGATCCGCAGCAGAGTCTCCTAGATCAATGTTATCATCGCTGGGCACAAGATCGTCGTCAGAGTCCAGAAGCTCCTCATCATCAGCAGGAACTCCAGATGGACCAGCGAAGGATAGGGGAACCGGAGGGGCAGAGGATGTGGGAGGTGTAGCAGCAGCGCTTGGAGGAACAGGAGGTCCACCCAAGAGAGAGCGAATGGAGGCAAGCTCCTGATCAGTGTAGTCCATCCTCAGCTCAATATGGTCAATCTTCTGCTCTATGTGATCCATGCGTGTGTTTACATTTGCGCTTAGGTTGCGCATCTCTTGGAGCAGGAGATCAAGAGTAGTAGGAGTGGGAGCAGAGGCAGGGTACTGAGCCTCCTCATCATCACTATCTGGATCGTGATGGATATGACCAAACGTGCCATGAGTAATGTAATGCCACCTATCATCCATCTTATAGAGCTGAAGCTTCTTCAGAGTATGCAACCCAATTGATTGGGGTCCCTTCGAGCTGGTGTCCTTGGACTCTTCAGCCAGCGAAATGCGACAGTACTCGAGGATTGTGGTGACCAACATGGCGAAGGGGAGAGCAGAGTTCTTCTTTTTCTTGACGTCCAGCATATGCTCTAGAATGTAGTAACCCCAGTTTATTGGGTGCCCTGTGGTCATTGCCCATAATGCCACTACATCATCCTTGAGGACTTGGGAGTAATTCCCTCCTCTGGGAATCAATCCACGAACCAAGAGGTAGTGGAGAACCCTATTTTCCATAGTGAGGCCAGTGGCCATTATTCTTCGTTTAGGATCACTGGGGAGGTGGTAGCCAGTCCTAATCAAAGAGAGAAGAGCAGCCTTATGCTCAAACTCATGCCCCCAGACATTTGCATTTCCACAGAACTGAGCTCCATCAGGAGTGAGCTTTGTAAGCCTATACCACTCTGCCATTGTTAACCTGATTTGTTGCTTTTTCACTTCAGAGATTATGCAATTATCCTCAACCTTCAGGTTCGCATAAAAGACTCGCACAAGGTTAGGGTAGATGGCCTTCTCTATGCTCAGGAATCCCAGCAAGCCTAAGTTTTCTATTGTCCTAAAGCTCTCTAAAGGTTCACTCTCGCAGAAGGTGATGGGAAGATACCTGGGAGAGATGATTTTGCGAAGCTGGAAGTTCTTCCGGAACAACTCAGCTTTCTTCACAGTGGAGAAGTGCCTCGTGAGGTCCAGGCCAGATATGTTCCGTGAAGAACCACCAGAAGACCCTGCAATGGCAGCCCCTGTTTTTGGGCGTTTTGAGCGATGAGAAGATTCAGCCATTGATGAGAAGGAGTAGAAAGGGATGAGTGGTAAATGGTTGGGGATGAGTGAGGAGAGAGAGAGAGGGACGAGATTAGGGCAGAGAAGTGGAGAAGGTGTTCGTGAGAGATGATGGGGAGATTTGGATGAGGGATGTGAGGGGATTTTGAAAGATGGGCTATGTGGAGAGGGGTTTTCCGAGATTGAGAGAGGTGAAATGACGGGTTTTGATGGAGATTTGAGTGAGAAAAGAGAGATTTTGAGGTTTGAGGTGCGTGGGAGCAGAAGGAGAGAACGAAGAAGATGAATAGGTTCCAAAAGGAATGAGCTCTACGCGCGTCAGAAACCTTTAAAAAAGAACTGTGTAATCGATTACATTGAGTGTGTAATCGATTACATGCATTCTGGTGGATATGTAATCGATTACATATTTTGTGTAATCGATTACATGCTTTCTGGGAACCTTGTAATCGATTACATAGTTGACGTAATCGATTACCTGAGTTCTGAGTTAGTTGTAATCGATTACAAAGGGTGTGTAATCGATTACATGCGTGATGAGAATATGTGTAATCGATTACACAGGACATTGTAATCGATTACACAAGACTCTTTAACTCAGATTTTGCGTTCCAAACAACATATAATCAATTTTAATCCATCCAAATCAGTTTTAAAGCAACTTAAATCAATTCAAATCATCATTTAAACATATAATCAAATCATGTTATGATTCAATTCATATAATTGATTGAAATTACCATTTTTACCAAGAGTTTCAACAAATTTGTTGAGGATATTAGTTGCTTGGGAGTCTTGGTCACGAGGGAGCACCTGCAAAACAACTTAGGGGAAATCTCCGACGCTCAAGTTAGTATTGGATTCAAATATAACGAAAGAATTCAGAGATTATGCAACAATTTGGTGTGATTATGCAGAAAAATACAAGATTATGCAGCAGAAGTTAATTTATGCAGGAATGATCCAATATACCCAGTTCATTTCTAATGTAGAAAAATGCTTCTTTTGCTAGGGGTTTGGTGAAAATATCAGCTAGTTGCTTAGTTGTTTCAACAAATTCAAGTGTGCAATCACCCCTTTGAACATGATCTCTATTGAAATGATGTCTTATTTCAATATGCTTAGTTCTAGAATACAAAATGGGATTTTTTGACAAGCTAATTGCACTAGTATTATCACATTTTATGGGAATGTGATCAAGCTCAAGACCATAGTCCAAGAGTTTGTTTCATCCAAAGGACTTGAGCACAAAGAACTCCCACCGCAACATATTCAATTTTCATTTGTGGACAATGCCACACTATTTTGTTTCTTCTTGTGCCAAGAAACTAGTGAGCTTCCATGCAAGTGGCATGTCCCACTAGTGCTTTTTCGATCCATTTTGCATCCAAAGCAAAATCAGAATCGGAGTACCCAATAAGACTACATGAGGCACCCTTAGGGTACCATAAACCCATTTGTGATGTGCCTATTAGATATTTCATTATTCTCTTAACAAAGACACTTAGGTGTGATTCCTTAGGATTAGCTTGATATCTAGCATACATGCATACACTAAACATTATATCATGCCTACTTGCAAAGTGAGATAAAGGAGTGAGCCAATCATACCTCTATATTTTGTAATTTCTACCGATTTACCTCCTTCATCCTTGTCCAAATAGCAAGAGGTGCCCATAGGAGTAGCCATATGCTTGGCATTGTCCATTCCAAACTTCTTGAGCAGCTCCTTGCAATACTTGGATTGGCTTATAAATGTTCCTTCTCTTGTTTGCTTGATTTGTAGACCAAGGAAGAAGTTGAGCTCACCCATCATGGACATCTCAAACTCACTTTGCATAATATTTGAAAATTCTTTACAAAGAGAGTTGTTAGTAGCTCCAAATATAATGTCATCAACATAGATTTGAACTAGAAGAATGTCATGCATTTTGTGTTTTATGAAAAGAGTGGTGTCAACTTTACCTCTAGAAAAGCCTTTTTCTAAAAGAAATTTGCTCAACCTTTCATACCAAGCTCTAGAAGCTTGTTTCAAGCCATACAAGGCCTTTTTCAATTTAAAAACATGGTTGGTCATTTCAAAGTCCTCAAAACCAGGAGGTTGTTCTACATACACCTCTTCTTGTATAAAACCATTTAAAAAAGCACTTTTGACATCCATTTGATAGAGTTTGAAATCCATGATGCAAGCATATGCAAGTAGCATTCTAATGGCCTCTAACCTAGCTACGGGAGCATAAGTTTCTTCATAGTCTATGCCTTCTTCTTGATTATATCCTTTAGCTACAAGCCTAGCTTTATTTCTTATTATTAGGCCCGTTTCATCGAGTTTGTTCCTAAAGACCCATTTGGTGCCAATTATTGGATGATCATTGGGCTTTGGAACTAATTCCCAAACTTGATTTCTCTCAAATTGGTTTAGTTCTTCTTGCATGGCCAAGATCCAATGCTCATCATTAATGGCCTCATTTATGTCTTTAGGTTCAACTTGAGAGACAAAGGCTAGATGATTACATGCATCTCTAAGTGAGTTTCGAGTGATTACCCCTTTTGATACATCACCTATCACCTTGTCGAGAGGATGATATCTTGAAGTCCTCCATTCCTTGGGTAGATCTAAGATTTCTGAATCTTCTTGCCATGTATGATCAAGGAGTCTCTTTTCTTCCTTCTTGGGCTCTTTCTCTTGATTTTCCAAGTGCGTCTTTTCCAAGATTTCTGCAACATCATCAACAAGCTCCTTTCTCGACTCATTTGGGTTAGTTTCATCAAATGCAACATGTATGGACTCTTCTATGGTCATAGTTCGTTTATTATAGACTCTAAAGGCCTTGCTATGAATAGAATAACCAATGAATATTCCCTCATCAGATTTTGCATCAAATTTCCCCAAGTTATATTTTCCATTATTCAACACAAAGTATTTACATCCAAAGACATGAAAATGTGACACATTAGGTTTCCTTCCTTTGTACAATTCATATGGGGTTTTCTTTAAAATTGGCCTTATTAGGGCTCTATTCATAACATAACAAGCGGTGTTAACCGCATCCACCCAAAAGTACTTAGGAAGATTGGCCTCATTGAGCATAGTTCTTGTCATTTTTTCTAAAGATCGATTTTTCCTTTCTACAACACCATTTTGTTGTGGTGTTCTAGGGGCAGAAAAATTATGCTCAATGCCATTTTCATCACAAAAAGTTTCAAATTCATGATTTTCAAATTCACCACCATGGTCACTTCTTATGGATGCAATGCAAAAACCTTTTTCATTTTGGATAACTTTGGCAAGTTTTTTTAGATGTTTGAAAAGCATCATTTTTGTGAGCCAAGAATAATGTCCATGTAAACCTAGAAAAATCATCCACAATCACTAACGCATAGTAATTCCCACCAAAGCTCATAGTTCTAGAGGGTCCAAAAAGATCCATGTGCAAAAGTTGTAAAGGTCTAGAAGTTGAAACTATGTTTTTAGCTTTGAAAGAGACCTTTACTTGTTTTCCCTTTTGACATGCATCACAAAGTTTGTCTTTTTCAAATTTGAGCTTTGGAAGACCAATTACTAGTTCTTTAGAGACCAATTTGTTTAAGTGATCCATGTGAATGTGAGCAATTCTTCTATGCCATAACCATGAATCATTTTCTCTACTCATAAAGCATTTAGCATCATTTGAGGAAATATCATCAAGACTAATCATATATATGTTATTGACCCTATGACCAACAAACTTAACTTGCTTATCATCCTTTCCCTCAATTATACAACAAGAGGAATCAAATATAACTCTATTGCCTTTATCACACAATTGACTAATACTAAGCAAATTATGTTTAAGTCCTTCGATAAGTAAAACATTATCAATAGATGATGAAGGGATCTTACCAACTTTGCCAATTCTAAGAATCTTCCCTTTGTTGTTGTCACCATATGTGACATAACCATGTTTCTTGTGTGTAAGGGAGGAGAACTTGGAGCCATCACCGGTTATGTGCTTGGAGCAACCACTATCAAGATACCAACTTGAGCTCTTGGTCTTCAAGCACACCTACAACACACATTCAAGATTTAACTTTTGGTACCCAAATTGTTTTGGGTCCTTGTGTGTTAGAATTAGGTATGGTGCCTTTAAGGACCCAAACCCTTTTGATTCCAACCTTGGTGTTTATGTTCTTTCTAACATTGCAAGTGGATGCACTATGCCCTTTCCTACCACAATGAAAACATTTAACAAAGGGGCTACTTGAAGTTTTTGAGGAAACAAAGAAGTTCTTATAAGACTTTTGATGGTTGTTTGGATTAAATCCCAAACCGGCTTTTTGGAAAACACATTTTTGTCTCCCTAACAACACATTCAAGTTGTCTCTTCCAAAAGTGAATTTTGCAAGAGTGTTGTTCAAGTCTTCAATTTCTTTTTCAAAAGCTTTGCATGATAAACAAGGTAATGATATGGATGCATTATCATGTGAGGAACAAATCATGCATGATGAATTAGCATCTATGAGTCCTAAAGTCTCATTTTCAATTTTAAGTTCATTTATCTCCTTGGTTAAAGTAGAAACTTTCTTTGTCAATAGGGAGATTGTTTTATTGGAAGACAAAATCATTTTTGTGAGCCTCAAAGATTCATCATGCAATTCTTGAAAGGCATCTTGCAATTCATCATAAGAAGGTGGAGGTTCTAGGTTAGAAGAGGTTACCTCGGTGTCGCTTTCTCCACTTTCTTCTCCTTGAGCCATGAGGCAAAGATGAGCTTCTTCATTCTCTGAATCGTCAGAAGAGCTTAAATCATTGTCCTCCCAAGCTATGTATGCTCTTCTTCCTTTCTTTTCCTTGGAGGGCCTTTTCTCAAATTTCTCTGTCTTTTTGAGATATATAGGACACTCCATTTTCATGTGCCCCGGTTTTCCGCATTCATAGCATTTTGGAGGAGTGGAGGATCCTTCTCCTTTGTGATATGCTTTCTTTTGAGGAAACGGTGGTCTTCTTTGAAATCCCTTTTTCTTCAAGAATCTTCTGAATTTTCTTACAAGGAGACTAAGATTCTCCTCACTTAGCTCAATATTTTCACCATCCTCTTCACCATCTTCATCAACATCTTCAAGTATGGAAGAGGTAGCCTTGAGTGCAATTCTCTTCTTCTTTTTGTCATGTTCTTCATTTTGATTGAGCCTATTTAGTTCCAGCTCATGCTCTTGAAGTTTTCCGAATAGGGTGGCTAGAGACATGGTTGATAAATCTCTTGATTCCGCAATCGCGTTTACCTTGGGTTGCCAATTCCTGCTTAGACATCTCAAGACTTTGTTAATAAGATCCTCATTAGGAAATGTCTTTCCCAATGAGATGAGATGATTAACAATATGAGTAAATCTCTTTTGCATATCTTGAATACTCTCACCTTGATTCATTCTAAACAATTCATATTCATGAGTAAGAGTGTTTATTCGAGATCTTTTACCTCACTAGTACCTTCATGAGTTACTTGTAGGGTATCCCACATTTCTTTTGCGGTCTTACAATTTGACACCCTAAAGAATTCATCATACCCCAAAGATGTGGTGATGATGTTCTTGGCTCTCAAATTATATTGAACCTTCTTTTTATCATCATCGGTCCAATCACTTCTAGGTGTATTAATTGTCACACCATCCTTAGTTTGTGTAGGGACAAAAGCACCATTTTCAATCTGCGTCCCACACATCTAAGTCAATAGCTTCAATAAAAATTTTCATCCTTTCTTTCCAATAGGCATAACCATCCCCATTGAAATAAGGAGGTCTATTTATAGAAGAACCTTCATTTGAAAAACCATTTGAAGCCATCACTTCTCTTGAAGCTGCTAAGCTCTTTATACAAGAGTCTAGCTCTGATACCACTTGTTACCAAGTGGTCTCAATACTCAAGAGGGGGGGTGAATTGAGTAGTTAAAAATAAGTTCACAAATCTTTCGCAAATCGTTTGACAATCAATTTTCGTTGAAGCTATTGAATGATGAGAAATAATTAGATAGATGAGATAAACACTTTTACTTATAATCGTAATGTACCAAGAAGACAATATCCAAGCAAACCAATGAAACAAAGTGTACAAAAATAAACAGAGGAGGGTTTAGAGAAAACAAACACAATCGTTTATCCTGGTTCGATCACTACTCCACTTGTGATCTACGTCCAAATTCCCAAGCAACACCTTGAGATTTTCCACTATATCTTCAAGCTTCAATGGGTGCTTGAAAAACCACTACAACCTTGAGCACTCAACAATATGGGATACCTCACCCAAAAGCTTGAGCCTCTATTTTCCAAGGGATACCTCACCCTTACAATACTTGAGGATACCTCACCCTCACTAATCGAATGTATAAGATTGAAATAGAAGGAACTCTCTCTAGAGCAAGTGTTTACAAATTGAAGCTCTGATATGCTCTCAAAGATTTTTCACGTTTTTAATCAGAAAACAGAGCAAGAAATGAATTTAAGGATTGATTCACGTTTTGAAGTATTGATGATCAGTTTTTGATTCAAGGTCAACCTTAAATAAAGACCCAACTTTGGTATTTATAAGTTTCTCAATAAATGGAGCCGTTGGAGGTAGTTGGGCATGCATTTAATGCATTTAATATAGCCGTTGGACGCTGTCAGAGTTTGTGTAATCGATTACATATCTCAGGTAATCGATTACATTGTTGTTCCAACGTTTTCTGAACTTTCTGGGCTCTGTGTAATCGATTACATTATTGGTGTAATCGATTACATGGCTTCTGACTTTGTTTGTAATCGATTACAATGCCCATGTAATCGATTACATGACTTCTGACTTGCTGTGTAATCGATTACAATATCCATGTAATCGATTACATGACTCGTCGAACGTGTTCTTTGCCTTTTCGGGTTTTGTGTAATCGATTACATATATTGTGTAATCGATTACATTACATGGTGTTCTTTCGACTTTTTGTAATCGATTACAATGTCTTTGTAATCGATTACATTCTGCATTCTTTCTTTGATGTGTAATCGATTACAAACATTATGTAATCGATTACATTGGCCTTTGAACACATTTTTCAAGTCCAATAACGCTTGTAAGTCATTTCCAACACCTCAAGATACTTGATTAAACATAAATCCTTTTAAGAGTGTTAGATTTAAAGTTAAGACTCAAGTTTTATTGAAAGCCATGTTTAACTTTGAAATTTCCCATTTATTTTGAAATCATATATTGAAAAACCATTTGAGAAATCTTGAGAGCATTTAACATTAATATCCTAAGTCTTATAACTAAATAAACCTTCTGTCTTCTTTCTTTGATCTTGATTTTTCCTTTTGCGCTTGATCTTCTCTTTTGCTTTTGTTATCATCAAAAACCTTTTGACATGCCTTAGAGACATAAGCATTCACAAAACATGTTACTAGTAATGCAATTGCAGCTATGAGAGTAACGTGACCAATGTGGAAAGATGACTGCACGAACAAAGGACCGCTGTTCAGTGGAAACTGGAAGTTGAAGTTTAGGATCTGATGGAAGAGAATCAGTCTTGGAATATAAGATTTCGTAATTTTGGAACCTGGTATTTTTTTAGGATATTGAGAAAGTAATTGATTTCGACGGAAGATGAATTTACAACCATTGAGAAAACCAAAAGCAGTAAGTGATGTGAAAGAAAGTACTTAAATGAAGGAATGTACGTCAAGAAAACAATTTGCCAAAAAGTTGGACACATTTCCAAAGAGTATAATCTCTGATGTGTTCTTTGAAAACAGAGTTTTCTATTAGTAAAATTTTTGATTGTAAGGGAAGTTGTTACTTTGAATGGAACGGGAGTGTTCTGAGCGGAAGATTTAATCAATGGAGATTGCGTCATTGGAGCTAATCCTATAAACGACACTGAATATTTCTGTGAATAACCTATTCCTTATGACATATGATTGAGTAAATCAATTATATGTTAGAGTTATTCGTTATCCTCGATTTGTTTACTGCTTTCTATTCTTAGCTGATCGAGCTATTCAAGTTATTCAAATTGTTATTATAAATCAAAACTTTGTGTTAGTTTGATCTGTTTCATAAACAGACGTGATCTTTGAAAATGGATTGGTTATTTTCCAACCATATCTAATGAAATTATTTCAACAACTCAAGAATCCGAGAAAATTCATTCTTGAAAATCAAGTTACATCCAATTCTTTTCTTTGGATATGTTCGATACTGAGTTCGATTCGCTTTGTTATCTTCCATGATGTTTTCTTTCATCTCCGCAATTGAAGGAATATTTTGCAAGAAAGGATATTTCTATATTTGTATCCGTGTTAACATATTCAGTAATTAGGTTAGCGTGGTGAATTCTTCAAAAGATTGGAACAATTCTTCTATGAGAAAATTTAAGACGGTAGAATGGAAAACCGTAGAAAAAATTTACTAAGTATCTCGGTATCGTCTTTGTGGAAAGGAGAATTCGGTTAGTGAGACATTTCTGTTAAAAGCAAAATTGAAATATGTAGTGATATGAGAATAAGGAAATTTTAAGTAATACATTACAATAGTTGGAAGTTATCTGAGAAAAACTATTCTAGGCATGAATGAAGATTGGTTGTCGTTATGTTGGTATTAGAGATATGGAGATTCTTTCTTTCTGGAGTAACATTCAACATCTTCAAGTAATAACCAACAAAATCTCTATGATAGGAGTCTGAGATATCTGTTTGATCGGAGAAGTTGAACATCAAGAAAGAGATTTTATGGATTAGAAAAGTGTAGCAAGATGTAAAGAATTTAAGCTTCACTAACCGGAGAATAACATAAAAGAGTAATATTTATATTTATTCTAAGGGTGTGAAATCATGGTTCTTAAATTTCGAGGACGAAATTTCTTTTTAGAGGGGGAAAATTGTAACACCCCAAAATTTCCTATCCTATAAACAAGTAATTTTTAACCTCCAATGTAATTTTCTTGTTTAGTAATTTCTCGGATGCTGTAAAATTATTTTGTTTATTCCGTGAACATATTTGATCGTTTTGAGTGATTTACTCCGTGTCGGAAAATAATAATTTACAGATAGGAAAAATCTTTCTCGTATTTATTTCTCTTGACTCATTAATTATTTTTAACAACTGACTTGATTTTCATACGTTTTCTAATTTTTGTGATTTTATGTGTGATTTTGAATTTTTTTCTGTTTGTGGGTCCCACGATGTGTTTGTGGGCCCAAGTGACCATATGTGGGCCCATGTGGGTCTCAAGAAAGTGAAAATTTTTCTACGCATAGAAAAATTTGAAACTTTAGAGTTCTAGAAACTAGGGGATCTTACTAAACCCGAATCCAGGAAACATGCATTTTAGAAAATTTGTTTGTCAATCGTATTTAATTATGGGCGATAAAATACAAGTAAATATATTCTTTCGTGGGATTTTTAGTAGATAAAAATAAAAATTATATTGCTTAAGTCAACATTGGTGGTTTGGATATCCACTATTGATTCAATTAACGGTTAAGAAATAAATTCAATAAAGAAACATAAGATAATCATCATTGATTTAATCAATGATGTGAGAATAAACTTAATTAGGCAACTTCAATATCAACCGTAGATTTAATCAACGGTGTAAAATTAATTATATAAAGTGACCATTTACAACCATTGGATTTAGAATTGATCAAGGGTGGAGATTTGGTATTAAAAAGTGACAAAGACCATTTATGACCATTGGATGAAGAATTAATCAAGGGTGGAGATTTGGTCTTAAAAAGTAAGCAAAGACTAATTATGACCTTGGATTAAAAGTAAGAAAAAGTAATCTTGACCCTCTATTTTGGAGACACATCTAATGGCTAGAATTTAAAGGAGAAGGATCCAATGGCTTAGATTAAGTCTTCTAAATTAAAAGTCTACCTAAATCCTAACCATTGAATTAATCAATGGCTAGAAATGCTTCAAATAATGGCCTAATTAACAAGCCAAGTAAACTAAATTAAATGTTAAATTATTATAATCTAATTCTTAATTAGATATCCTAATTTTAATTAGAGATTATAATATATGAAATAATATGTCTAATTAATTAGTTATGTAATTAGAAAATTAGTTAAGATTGATTAGGAAACTTAATCTAATGAATTAACTAATCAATTAGCAAGTAATTATGACAACTTTGGAGTGCATGATGAAGGGGGGGACGGTTGGAGAAGCAAGAAAGAAGAAGAGACATGTTGAGACATGTTGGAGTAATTTTTTAGGCCAAAGAAAAAGATGACAAAGTGGAAGACTTTTGCATGCTGTGATAGCCTTCAATTATGCTAAACAAATTTCTATCTCTCCATTCTTTCACTCCTATGGTTACCCACTTCAATTCAGCCCCTATTTTGATTTTCTATCACACTTAGTAACACAAAGACCATTCTCTCTCTTCTCTCTCTTCCAATTGTTCAAGAATACCAAGAACAAATACAAAGAACACCATTTTCTCTATTCTTTGAGCTATTCGGTCACCACCCATAGAACCACTGCCAATCTTTCATAATTTTATCTAGCTACATATCTTGAATCCTCTCATCAATCCAAAACACTTTCATGTTAGGAACTTCTCAAAATTCTATCATCTTCAACCTTGTTCTTTAAGTTAAAGATCAAAAAGCTTATATTTTTCTTCTTGTAAGGAATTCGGTCAACACCTAGAAACCATGTCTCCAAGCTTCTAAAATTTCATCTAAAACACATTTCCTAAACCTAAACACCATTCTAAGAACATCTCTAGTTATGAGTTTTTCCAAAATCATTCATCTTGAGTTTCAAATCCAAGCTTCAAGTTTCTATCAAAAATCAAAAATTCCATCTTTGTGCTTCAAGAGAAACCATTCGGTCAAGACACTCAAAACCACCATCCAATCTCTTTTAATTTCATCCAACCATAGATCTTGAATCTACATGATATTCTAAGCAACTTTCATGTTGGAGGCTTTCTCTAAATCATTCATCTTCATGGACTTTCTTCAAGAACAAAGTTATGGGGTTTTTGAGGTGAAGTATAAGAAGACTTCATTTCTTGTCTTCTTTTTCATGATCTAAACCATGTTTGATCCATGGTTCCTCTTAATCAAGCTTAGTATACTAATTTCTATGTATTTTGTTTTGAATTTGAGAAGCCCTTGGTGTTGAAGGACTTGGAAAGAGAAGCAAAATCAAGAAGCTTTGAGGATCTTCAAGAGGTAAGAGGGAGATCCATCTCACCAACCAATTATGGTGGTGGGAGATGGTCTTATATTTGATGAATTGTGAATTCATGTGAGAATTCCAATCCATGGTCATGTAATAATTAATTGTGTGTTTATGAGCTTTACTTTATTTTCTTGTGCCTTGATTATTTTGTCTATGCTTAATATGCTTTGCATGATTTTATGGCTTTGATAGTATACTTATAATATGCATGATGAGTATATGGCATGTTTGTGATATTTATGATGAAATATATATATGTATGCCATGATGTGTGAATGGAAAGAAAATTGATCTTGGTTCCAATGGCCAAGGAAGAGTTACGGTTTTGATGCCCTTGATTTGGGTCAATGTTGAAATTTTTCAAGAACAAAGAAATTAAATTTTGATCCCTAGAACAATGAGAATTTCGGCCAAGACACCTCAAAATAGGTGTTTATAAATTAATATGTTTATGAAAGAATAAAATTGGATTGATTTGAGGAGTATGGAAAATGAACTAAAGGTTTGTTTTTTTTTAAGAAAACATGAACACAAATTTTAGAATGAAATTTTATTGATTTATTTTGTGTAGAAACAAGAATGGAATTTATTTAAGTTAGAAGAAAAATATTTCATGGTTCCAATGGTCATCTATAAGGTTTTGATAATTTAGAAAAAATGTTTTGATGCTATGAAATACAAGAATTTTCAAATAATGATTTTTGAAAAGGGAATTAAGTGTTATAAATTAAGTGAAGTGGAATTTTCATAAATAAAAGAAAAAGAAGATTGAAAGTATTGAACTTCAAATTAATCAATTTTTAGAAGTGATTTAGAAATATAAAGGAAAACGTTTGTAACTTAAAATTTCTAACAGAGAATTTATTTATTGGGTTTTGGAAAACGTTAGGAAATTTAAAGTTAAGAAACAATAATTAAAACAACTCAATATGATTTTGTAGGACTAGATCAATAAAAAGTGATTTTGAGAAAATATATATTGAGGAAAAGATTTTTGACTAAGAATGAAAAAGGATTTGCAAAGAAAGTGAACATGAATTTGAACAAATGAGTTTGTTATATGACCAATTGGTACTTTGGTTTTGAAAATAAAATTTTAATGGTTTTGTTTGTGTAAAACCATATCAATTTAAAAGAAAAAAAATGTTTTGATAATTTTTCAAATAGTAATGCCTAGATTTTGATGAAATAAAGTAATTTTTCAAGTGGAAATATAATTGATTTAATACAAGAAATTTGAAAAGGGAATAAGAGTATTTTACTCACTTGAAAAATTAAGTTTTGTAAACGAAAATGTTTTCAAACTTTAATTTATTTTGAAGCAGGTTAATTTGGAAATGATTTGGGGAAAAATGGAGAATATAATGGTATTTTGAGAATTTACTCAAGTATAACTTATTTTCAAGTTTTGAAGTACGTTTGGAAATTTTATGATTTGAAACATTGATTTATATCAATGGAAAGATAATTTTGTGGATTATATTTGAAAAAGAATTTCTTGAGTAAAGAAACGTGGAAAAAGATTTTCTTGAGTAAGAAAATGTGAAAAATGAAGTACAAAGTCTTAATATTTTGAGAAAGGATGAAATGGAATTTTTGAAGGTTAAGAAATATTTTTCAAATGTAATTGTGGTGAAAAATGATTTACGTATCTTAAAAATGATTTAGAATATAGTAAAATATTCTACGCTGATTTAAAATATGTTAAAATATTTTACGTGATTTGAATTACGTTTAAATATTTTACGTGAGTTTAAATATTTGACGTATTGTTAAAAAATCACTATGTGATTTAAAAGCCATTGCACTTAATAGAATATTTTTACAGATTGTGAAAATATAAATGTAAAACATTTCTAATTTTGAAAACGTAATGAAGTGTTACGATATTTTGAAAACGCAAACATTTTGGAATTGTGAAAACATAATGAAAATGTTGCGCTAAATCTTGTGAAAATACGGTGAAAGTGTTTTATAACTATGAAAACATGATAACATGATTTTGTGTTAAAAATACAAAGATAATTCTTGTTATCTTGTATGGACACTGTATGAGAGAGTGACGTGTTTTGCTTATGATTGGTATTTGGTGCATTTTATATGCATTGGAAAGAGATGCCCATATTTGGATTTGGTGCATTATACATGCATTGAAAAGATTTGGCCCTTGGGGTTGGAAGACACGAGATAAATCGTGCATTGTATAAAAGATAGCTAATAGCTATTATGGCTTGTGGTTGAAGAGAGAATGAGAATTGATAGTGAGGTCTATGATGGATCTTAAGGCGTCACGGTTTCGAATTGGATCAGCCAGCGAGTACACTGTGCCACTTGGCGATGCAAAGTCCGTTGCAACGCATTGACGATACCGACAAGAACACAATTCTTTTCAACGACCGGGAGATTGTCTTTGGGCTAAAGCCGACAATTAACTGTCAGCATTCTTCTCGAAATTGTGAAAACCTCCATGGAGTCGTTTTTGATAAACCGAGTCTTTGTACATATGCATAAATCGAGCATTTATATCGTATGATATATTAATTGAGGAATGTTGGCTATGACAATTGTTTTGAGTACTTGGATGATGATTGAACCGATAAATGATTAGATGATGATAGTTGATTAATGCCGATAGCATGATTATGGTATGATCTAACGTATAATATTGTTGTTTGTGTTATCTCCGTCAGCCGCCATGTTGGTATTGGTGTAGGTGATCTCACCTCTTTGTTATATTGTTTTGTTGTGTCTGTCTCAGAGTTAAAATCAAATAATAGAAAGATCGAGTTGTCTTTAGACATAACGGGCGATGGATACTCGAGAGTTGGAGATAACAATAAGGAGTGGACATTCAGACTCGAAGGTGTGCTAAGTGTTGACAAAGAAAATGATGTCATCGATGTATCAAGATGGACGGAAAAAGGAATAAGTATGTTAAAGTTTTTATTTTATATACGTTTTACAAGTATTATGGACTCATCATCTCTTTACCTTATAATGCATCTCTAAAAAATTTAAAAAAATTAAGTCTATTAATTTTATATTTCTGCTTTAAATTGTGATATTAATTGGTGTCAATATTGTATAATGAATAGTTGAAATATGATTTTCAATATTACCTAATATTTTACAAAATTTACATTTTAAAGAAGAAATTTTGAAACCCATTTTTATAACTCAACTTTTGAACTTATTTTTTATGAGTGTAAGTGAGAAATGATGTCTATTGGTGTTACATTAGTTGGTGTCAGAGCTAGGGTGTTACACTATTTATTGCCACGAATTCACATGAAAATAATAAGATTAAAAAAAATTAGTGTAAAAGTGAAACAACAGGTAATGAAACAAAAGTACTCCCAACAAAAGGCTTCTTAATAAACATATGAATTGACTTTCATAACATTTAGCATTTTTTTCTTTCGTTATGATGAAGGTTTCAGACCAAAAGTGGGGAAGGGAAAAGTAGGTTAAAGTTGAGGTAGGGTTTCCGTAGGAATTTTCTTTTTAATTTATCAATCATGTCTTTAGTTTCGTTTTATTTTACTTTCAGATATAATTTTGAAAAGATTCAGTGTAAATACATTTTTTCACAACACTCTCAGTATAAAATATTAATCCATTTAACAAATAACCAAAAGAATTAAAAATAAAAGTTTTAAATTAAAACAGTTATCGTTGGCCTCTCTTTGTAACACCCCTATAAAATAAATGAATAATATGTCTACCTAACAAAATAAATGTGAGCAGATTTTTAGGAGGACAAATAATAAATAAAATTAAGGGTGTAGAAATTTTAGGATTTTAAATAAAAAGAATGTATTTAGGAAACTTCTTAAGTGATAAGAAACCTATATAAATAATTAAATTAAAATTATCTATTTTAGGGATAAAGATTAATCCTGTAATTGATAATAACTATAAAAAAATTGAAAGGAAAGTTAAAGCAGTTATCAAATAGGATAGGATTAGCCTAGTAGTGAAAGATATAGGTAACTCACATGAGATTATAGAATCAAACCTCATTGTTACCAATATATATATATATATAGCATTAGATTTTTTTGGTTCATAACCTTTCTTTCACCCAGAGGGCAAATGTAATGATTTAAGGTCCTAGATTTATTTTTACTTGGTAATCAAAGTTTCAAAATTAATTTTTACCACAACCGCACACGTTTTCCTCACCAGACTTTCTAACCAAAGCAAATTTACATACATTCAGTTTATCTCTTCATTTCACCAATGGGCCAAAGCCAACAAAATTACATCACATTTACTCCTTCACTTAACCTAATGGCTAATGACTACTGAAGTATAATGATGAGTGATGACAAGATTTTTTTTCCTGTTATCAATTTAATCCTAAACCAACCACAATGACCCCTCTATAAATTACCCTTACTCATTTCACCCAACGCAGAAACACAACACACACCCACACAAGAAAGAAATGCGAGACACTTGAGAGTGAAGGAGGGATGAGCTTTGCTCCAAGAGACAACTCCAGCCTTCTTCTTCCATTCACCAAAGTCATCTTGAAGTAGAAAATGAAAAGGAAAAAATAGAAAATGATTTTCGTACCCGTACAATTGAAATGTTATTAATTTAAAATTATTATTGTTTCTTTTCATTTCTATTGAAAATTTTATTCTCACTCTTTTGCAAGATGTTCTAAACAGATAAAAATGTCACGCATTTGTATCATTACTGATGTTTATCACGAGTGGGTCTTCCTTCCAAAGCTCGATATCTTTGTTAAAGCCATTATATATGCAGACAATTTTTATTGCGGAATTAGATCATGAATAGTAATAGTCTTAGAGAACCTGTAGCACTCTAATGAGCTTTAACTGATTTTTTGGGGATGCACCTTTTGGGCCTAAGTATATCCCTCTTTTGTACTTAATATGTAATAGGTGTTGGTATACCTTTTAGAGAGTGCTACAAGTAGAATACTAACTTATGTAATGCAGTTAGGCTAACTATGATGTATGTAAAACTTGTAGTAGATGCTTAGGATTAACTATTTACGTGATGGTCTATGTAGTTATGTAATGAAGCATTATGCTTCTAGCATAGTTGAATTCTTAATATTCCACCAGTTTTGGTAGTGACGAAAAAATTAAAATTTCACTATTATGTATAAGTTATATAACAATACTAATATAAGACTTAAGAATGTTGGTTACGAGAATTAGGTAGCTAATAAATGAATTCTAGTTAGTTTAGTATACTTGGCAGATAATTTGTTGTTTTAAATTATAAATTAAAAAAATCATTCGTAAAATTAGAAGAAAATCTAACTCAAATAAAATAAATAATTAAAATTTTCCAGGGCATATAGGTAGAACGTTTCACTCTCCAATGGTTGAAATACTTGAATTACATAAACCATGGGACATTGATGCAAAATTGACCAATTAACTTGCTATTAAGGGTGCTTATGACTTGTCTCGACTCGATGACCCATCCCAATCCGAAATTAATTGGGTCGAGTTTAAGTTCTTAAATTTTGACCCTGTATGTTTTCGAGCCGGGTTCAGGTCACACTCTGGATTGGCCCAGCCTGACCCGATATAATATAATGCTTTGAAACTTATATTATTTTTTAAAAATTAGTAATAAATTATAAGACTTTTAAAAATAAATTAATACATTTTACATAACATGATAATATTTTTATATTGGTATTATTTTTTTCATAATATATATTATAAAATATCACTTAGGTTTAGTTCCATATTTCTAAAATTTTGTGATGTAACTATGCATAGCATCTAATTTTGTGCATTTTATATAGATAGTGGATCAACATGGTCCTAACTCGGTCATTAGTCAGGCCATAATCAGGATCGATTCAAGTTATGTTAAACCTGTCCCAACACATCCTTTAAACACCCCTACTTGCTATAGTGACTTCAAGGGTTTATCACTTTATCTTAGGTTATTGCTCATGCAGTTGCATAGCTACACTAAAAAAAAAAAGCATTACTCTTATATCTTCATAATGTTAATAACATAACATTTATACCATAATTGTAAAACTTTGATTAGAGGTTTGACTCGGTCAAAAGGCCAGGTCATTGGATCTGCAGTTTGACTGCTAGTTAAATAGTCAAATCAAAAAATCAGTATAAAAAATAAAAAATACTATAAAAAAGTATTATATGAAAAAAAATATAATAAAACATACTATATAAAAAATACTTTGTATGATGTAATCAAACTAATAATGATAATAATTTAGCATCATGTTTGAAAATCAAATTAATTGGATAATAATATAAATTAAAAAAAAGAAAAATTACACTAACCTCCCCTGAGATTTGATAATTACACCCGACTCCCCTCTAGTTTCAGAAATTACACTAGCCTCCCCTATTGCTAACAGGGTTAAGCGGTATTACATGGGCATGTGCAATCCCAATTTTACTCTCTCTAATTGTGAGTGTTATTCCTTCCTTTCCTATAACTCGGCATTCTCCCAAATTTCTCTCAAATTGAAACTCTATAATAGTAAGCACCCACCCACCGAAGGGGGATGTTTCCCCCTTCGCTTGGTTTTGTGAAATGTTTCCACTACATCGCTTTTGCTTTATTTCCTGTTTGGAATTTGAGACCACGTCATCGTGATTATTCTTTCGATAAGCATTTCGAGTTTGCTTCTTTGGTTTGCTTCTTTGGTTTGCTTCTTCGGTTTGCTTCTTTGATTTGCTTCTTATGTTTGTTTCTTTGGTATGCATTTGAGTTAGTTTTTATAGTTGTTGCTTTTGTAGTTAAGACTCAATAGTGAATCTGAAGTATATTGTACCGGACCTTGGAACTCACATCCTACTTCTTCATTTTGTGGGGAAGGGTGGAGAAGCTGAACAACTTACAGATGTTGATTTTGACCTATATTCATTGTTCAACCTCTATGAAGACATGGAAATAATGGCCGAACAACGTACTGACATTGAACAAGGTAAGGGATTCAATCTCTACTACCTTCTTAGAGATGGTGTTCAAAGGAAGGGAATTATGATTGATGATGACGTTATGAATATATTGAGTCTGTACAAAAACTCTATGTACATTCATGTGTATGCTTTTGTTGAGTCTGCCAATGTCATAGAAAATGAACCTGTTAAAGTGATAGAGATTAAACCTGTTAATGTGATAGAGATTGGACCTGCTAATGTTGTCATAGAGAATGAACATGCTAATGGTGAATTAGGGAATGAACATGTTATAGATCCTATAATGCGTTAGGAAGAAAATATAGTGCCTAAGGAAGTTAATCCTATAATGCGTGAGGAAGTTAATCTAATGCCTGATGATGAACTGCATATGGAGGTTGTGATAAGTGATTCTAATGAAGAATAGAACCAAATGGCTGGACATAAGCAGAGTGACTCTGACTTAGTAGTGGAAAAAGAATAACAAAATGGAAATAGTAGTGATGAGTTAAGTGACTATGAGGAGAGGTATCCAAATTTTGGCCATGAAGATATGGTAGATATTTACATTGATAAAGGTATGACAGAAAAGTTATTTACTCGTGAAGCTAGTGGGAGGGTGAAATTAGATAAGAGTTTACTGTTTTAGGATATTTATGCATTTAGGGAAGCTCTTAAGGACTTTATAATACAAGAAGGGTTTAAGATTGTCAGACTTAAGAATGAAAAGTCTAGGGTAACAACAAGGTGTGCTGCAAAGGGGTGTTCTTGGCGCATTCACACCTCCCCTACACCAGATGGAATGACCTACATTTGCTGTTACTGTTGCATATGGTGGTCCAAATTCTAGTCAAACTTCTGCTGGGAATTCAAGTGCACCAAATGCTACTCAAGCTTCAGTTATGACTTCAAGTCAAGTTAGTAGGAAAAAGGTATACGAGTTGTACCTGCCTTTAGTCAAATTTGAATATTGAGTCATTTTTAGTTACTGCTTTACTGTTATCATGCAGAAGCAATAGAGGACTAGTGCAAGTGCTAGTCAAGGGCCAGCAGGGGATAGTCAAGCTACTACAGTAAGGGCAAGTGCAAGTGGAAGTCAAGCTACTCAAGGTGCAATAAGGGCTTCGGTTGCAACTAATGCAAGTCAAGATGCAGCTCACACTTCAATTCCAACAAGTGCAAGTCAGAGTGGGAGGAAGAAGCTTCAAGTTAAGAGGAAAAGGCAAGGAGGCAACACAATAACTTGAAGGACAAGGATTCTAGTTTTTCCTTTAGATACTGGACAGTGCATAGGTTTTGTTATTAGACATATTTTGAAAATTGTGGAAGTACATATTTTGGACATAGTGGCAGTACATAGTTAGGCTATAGTGACAATACATAGTTGGGAGAATTGGTATTTTGGGCATAAGATGTACTTGACAATTTGTTTTTTGGGATGTTGCCATTTAAATTACACAGTGGTAAACTTTGACATTTTGGGTATATGATGTATTTGGCAGTACATGTTTTTTGAGATATTGCCTTTAGGGATATTGGATGCCTAATGATGGAGTTGTGTCCATTTTTTTTAGTCCAAATTGTGCTAAGTAGTACTTTGGTCTTTGTAATTATGCACATGTTGGCATTATGTAATAATGCACTTTCAAGTAATGAAATATAATGATGTTTTGCATAATTATATTCCAGTACCTATTTTAGTGGACATTATATGTTGGAATTTATTGTGTTAGTCCCATAAAAGCAAAGAAATGCACAATACTATTTCAATACCATGTCTCATCAACACCATATTACTTCAATACCAAAATCTGATTTGTCATTAAAGGATTAATTTTTACATAAATGCTACTCCTTCTAAGGAGACATCATACTTCACTCATCTAAATCCTACACAATTAAGCACCTACTTCCTTGCACACCTAGTACACCATGCCACTACTTCACTTCAGTACATTTACAATAAATCCTAAAACAACAAACACCAAAGACATTACAATGGAAACCAAGACCAACAACTTCAAGGAATCAAGTGAGGCTTGAATCAATATCAATTGCTCCTTAACCTTGCACAACTGTCTCTCATTCTCGTTGTTCTGCTTTGCTCCTCCTTTCTTGATTTCTTACATTTCTTCATTGAAGCCATCATTGTCAACAGGGCAATACTTGGATGAATTAGGCATGTTAGCATTGGTTGGAATGCACCACTAGAAGAACTCACATTTCCTATCTCTACAACAGTAAAACAATCTATTTGGATTGCTTTTAGTACTTGAAACTTGGATGTTTGCCTTTTCCCCACAAATACAAAACTTGTTGCGGTATCTGAGCCCCAAACCCCCACCTCCACTTTCACTCACACTTGAAGGCATTGTAAAACTAACCAGAAAACCAGGAATGAAGTGTCAGAAATGAGTTTGACATTTTATCAAACACATATTGTGCAATGACTTTTTTTACATCAAAGTTGACATAAGGAGGAAGAACATAAATGTAACTGGATGAGAGTTGTTGAAGAATGTCTTACCAGGTCGAATAAGCACCAAAATCTTGATGGGTCCCCACAGCTCCAACTTGGTGGCTTCAATTCCTCCACATTGCAAAACCCTATGTGCCTATTGAAGAAAATGACCAATAGCAGAGGCAGGGGCAACATATAGAGGATAGGGCTAATAGGAGGGGCAATTTTGTCCATCACCAATCAAAATAGCAGCATAAAATTACATATTTGCCATCATGAATTACGTGGATCTCACGTGATGATGTTGTCATTAGATGAGTTAATGGTCCATCACACCAAAAGGGCCTAACTGCAACGTGAAAACAAAATGTAGGGGAGGCGGTGTAATTTCTAAAACTAGAGGAGAGTCGAGTATAATTAGAGCAAACATCAGGGGAGGTCAATGTAATTTTTTCATTGAAAAACTAAGAACATAACTCAATAAAAACATATGGTCTAATTGTATAATACACTTAATCACAATAGTTTTACATGTACCAAGTTCAAATCCTACAAATAATCATTTTAAAATTTTATATATCTAAAAACGCAGGTCAACCTAGTTTAGGCAAGTCACCCGAGTTTGATTGGTTTGATGGCCGTTGCTAATATTACACCATTGAATGACCGCAAATGTTGTTTTTTTTTTTTTTTTTTGAGCAGGTTTCTTTTTTTTTTTCAGAAATCACGTGCACTGTTCACGTTGGCAGAATGTACTGTTCACGCCAAAAATATTGTTCACACCGGAAAAATCACTGTTCAAGCCGGAAAAGACATTGTTCACGCCGAAAAAGAATACTATTTATATACTTTAAAATTACACAACTCTGTAAATAATACCAGTTAAAATTATATCAATTAGTCTTTATATTTTTTCATAAATAACTGTGTATACTAAAATTTTTTCTAAAATTATTACTGTTGAAAAAATTTATAAATTTTAACTGATGATATTTATACACTTATACAATTTAAAAAAATTAGAAGTGAAGTTTTCTAAAATCATAATCGTATTTTTTGAAAAATCTTATAAATTTTAACCGATAATATTTATACAAACCTATACAATTTAAAAAATTACAAAGTGACAAGTGGTAGTTAGGAAGCCAGAATAATGACAATGATGGTGATAGTATGTAAAAAAATATAATACTAAAAATCGAAAAAAAAAAAAGGAAACTTCTAAGGTGTTTCATGGAATTAATCCAAGCCATTGATTTATTTTATGAATAAATCAATAACTTATGTTATAAGGTGTATGATACACCCTCCTTTGGAGGGTGTATCTTAGAAACGGCCTGGTTTGATACATTGACCCATAATACACAAGAATCAGACTAGCCTAGAGACCAGATCATGGGTTTCCTAATCCGACCAATCGGGCTAGTCTGGATCATACAACTATGATTTATATGCAAGTCATCAATTTACGTAATTTACAAAAAAAAATTAAAAAAAAAGGTAAACTGGAAATGTAGAAAAGTGGTAACTTGAACATCTATTACCAATTTACAATCACATATCAGAAATTGAATGAAGCATAAGTAGATCAAACAAGAGATTAATTTTGATTTCCTAAGATGAAACTTTTTAACATTATTATTCTATTGTGTTGTCTAATGAGAAGTCATACCTTTTTTTAATATTATAATATGGCAGAATTAACTAACAGTTAAAAAGAATTTTACACTAATAACAATAAATCAAAATTATACTAATCAAATAAAACCCAACTAAGGCGTTACCATAAAAAAGCTTTAAAAAAATGTTAATATAGAGTCGGATTCACAATGAACCTATATATCACAGTATATCCACCACTTAAAACATAATTTAAAATTATAAATTTGTGTATATTATAAATTTTAATAGTAAATATGCTATTACATATAGAATTTATTATAAACTTAAATCTATATTAATATTATTCTAAAAAAAATGCTATAATGATTTTTATAGTAACTGTACATGTCAATAATTTATAAGTCACCTTAAATCTGGAAGGAACTAGAGGTGTTTGATGGGTGAATTAAGTGAGTTTTACGACATTTTTAGACTTGATCTTCTCATTAAACCATTGGGTTAAATTAAAAAAAAATTTCCTTCAACTCAACTCGTTGAAGAGTGAGTTAGATTTGATCAAATTCACGAGTCCGACATACATTAAAAAAAAATCTCCTACTAAAATAATTCTCAAATATATGTCTCAAACAAGAAAAATAATAATAAATCTGACTAAATTAACATGCAAATAAACTATAGTGAACTAATAAATTCCAAAAATCATAATCAACAAACCACATTAGTCAACTAAAATTAATGTCACCACATATAATATATCAATTAAAATAATCATTTACTTCATTATCAATTTTTTTAAATATACTTTGTCATCTTAGTGATCTGCTAAATTTTCATTGCAATAAACTATTAGATACTTCATGAATTTTTTATCAATATTTTCTTAGTCACACTTTTAATGTGACTACAATGTTTATAACCAAATTTAGTTGACACTAAAAAAATAAGAGACACGTTTCTTGAAATGTTACAATGGTTAAATGACTTTTATAAAAAAAAAATTCAAAAAAAAAATTATTCAAGTAAATTGAGTTTATATAGATTGACACTTTTTAAAATCACTATCCGACATGTACCTTATGGGCTGGACTGTATTTTAACCCAACCCAATCTGCAAACCTAATCTAACTCATATTTTGTGGGTTGGTTGGATCAAAACCCGTGAATTTACGAATTGATCCAACCCGTTGGACACCTCTAAAAGGAACTACATCCTGAGAACCTTATAAAGTATAAAATAAAACCTAACTAGATATTTATTATGTCAATTGCACAATCTGCATCTGACATGGTCAAATTCATCGATAACCAATTCAGGGGACATCCTATTGAGGTTCAAATCACCAAGTGATGGATGGAGATTATGAACTAATCTAACACAAGCTTTTCAAGAAATAATTACATTAATTCTTTCATGAAGACTAAAAAAGAAATTCATCCCCCGGTAATCAATAGGTGCTTTCCAGCAAACGCAATTATAGAGGGGGGGAAAATTGATGGAAACTTGCTGAAAACAAAATCTCCATTTTCTGTCATTAATGATGTAATGACTCATCAACTTGCAATGAAACTGACAGTATTCTCATTTTCTAGCCTTGAGGCAGTACAATTTTTCATCCAGTTTAGTGTTATTCTGGGATCAATTTCTCCAGAGGCGACCACGATGCTTCTGTTCTTGCATTCTCCTGCATCATTTGGAAACATCCAGAACAAAAGGTTAATTGAACAAGACAGGATTAATCATCAGGATAGCAGCAACTACTACTATTTATATATAAACAACAGAAGCCTTCAACCACCAGAATGTGATCAATCTATAGAATATGATAGATCTATTGACAGAATTTCATCATGGTATTATTAGGGAAGAAATAAACTGCCTCAACAAATAGAATCTACTTTGCATCCAATATCAAATGGAAGCCTTTGAAGCTTGAAACATCTAGTACAGAGTCAGACTAATTCAATGCACACAAATCCACAGATCAAATAGACGTGACACTTAGAAATAAGTCTCCACTATAACGTTTTTTATAACAAAAAGTAAAATGCAACACCAGTATACCTCCCACATCCAATCCCAGACAGTCCCTCACACCATATCTGCCTCCAGCCATCCCAGATAAGTGAGAGAACAGGGGGGGGGGGGGGGGGAAGGAAAAGAAAAGAAAAGAAAATAAAAGAGAAACAAAGAGGAAGGGGAGAGGACATGGCGTACTCAACATATAGGAAAGGCAGGAAGATCCACAAATTAAATTTAGAATAGGAAGAATAATTTTTTAACTGTAAACTTAAACAATAATTAGACCAGACAAGTATAATAAAGTATAGCAAAAATCCATCTCCAAATTTTGCTAAGCTTAAAAAGCAAGAAACTTCGAGTGTTACCTCTGATGATCTTTGGAACGCCTAATGAATTCAGCTGGAATCTCACATCCCTGGTAAGATGCTAGCACTTGTCTTATATCAGCTGGACTACTACGGGCAACAACTGCACATAGAAAATGGAGGCGGCAATGCAAATTTTGCTAGTATAAAATGTCACAGCGGTAATTTCAAACATGAATTAATTGTTGAACATATCTTATGGGAATGCTTACACTCAAGAAATGGTATAAAATCCAAAAGAGCTGTGTCATCTTTATCTTGCTGCTGCCATGGCTTAATAGGGACACAGTTCTCACATTGAAGGCAACTTTCCAAAGCATGGCCACTTAAATAAAGAACTTTTGCTGGATCTCTGTTTAGTTTTGAAAGGTCCTGCCAAGTGAGGTGAACAAAACGAGAATATCCTGTTATAAGAACACCACTAAAGCCCGTACTATATCATAATAAAATAACAAGATTGAGCAAGCAACATAATACTGTAAGGTCATGTTTGGTTTGTTGCAATGATTTATGATTGAATTGGAATGAGAATAGGAATGGGAGTGGGAATCGAATGAAAAGGAATGTTCATTCTTATGTTTTGTTTGGTATGGATAGGAATGGAGTTATGGAACGATGACACTATTCTATTTTTATGTTTGGTATGTTATAATTGATAGAAAAATACATCAAAAAATTGTTTATGATTTTTTAGGTATATAGATTTCGCTCAGCCTGATTTGGGCCAATTAAAACTTTTGGGCCAGGCTGGGCCCAAGTCAGCTCGGGCTAATTTTTGGGGCCAAAAAATACAATAGCCCAAAATTTTTTTTGGGCTAAATAGGTTGGCCGGATGGGCTGTGCCATTTTTTACACCTACATTTTGGTGAAATGGAATGGGGATTCCATCACTTTTGTAATAAAATTCCTATTCCACAATTGTAGGAATGCTCATTCCCGTTCCACTTACCTAGCCAGACATGGTCCCATTCCATTCCATCCAATCAAACATGCCCTAAGTTTATTATCTTATATTCTTCCAGATTCAAGTAAAATTACTATTCACTATTACTCTAGTATTTCCCATGAAAATACTATTGTTGTCTTATATCTAGTATGCCCTAAGTTTATTATCTTATATTCTTCCAGATTCAAGTAAAATTACTATTCACTATTACTCTTATATCTTATATTCTTACATTAGAATCCATTGCTGTCTATTATATACTATTGTTCACTATTACTCTAGTATTTCCATGAAAATCAAGTTTATGTCATGCATACAAAATTCAAGGGTCTTAACGACATTGGGACTTCATAATACTAATTGTCGTGAAGCCAGACACAAAAAAGAACAATAAGAAGACAGATATAGTGAGAGAGTAACACAAAAAATATCAACTCAAACCTACTCTGAAATGTTTCCCATCCTGATACTTGGTAGCTGGCCTTGCTAGCCTATATCTTATGCAATGCTTGGTATCCAGCCTATCTAAAACAGGATCTACAAACTGCACAAATCAACAAAAGCAACAACATATGATTACTCATAATAAGAATAATAAGGATCCATTCAGAAAAGGGAGAGGCAAATCAGATTACCATATTTTGTTCGTCAGTATACACAACAATTTCATAAAACTGAGCTAGATGTTCCAAGAAAGCATCAACACCAGGTCTCTTAAATGTCTGCCAACCTGTATCTCGCTTTACATATCAAATAAAAATATAAAATACTCAATATTATCCACAGAAATCTCTAACAAATTAAGGAGTACTAGCAAGCCACAAAGAGGTCAAACACTTTTGTGTGACATACAGTGTATAGAGGAAATTGTTAATCAAAAAATATGACATTACCAATAACATTGTTTATTTAGAAAATCCTTCATCTTTTCTCTACCAAAAAAAGTACATGGCGTAACTTACAGTTGAAGCCTTACCGTCCAGATAGAGTGAATCAATGTCTCATTGAGATCTACAACAAGTGTAAACACATGTCGCTCCTGAGGAAGCAAATCTGGAAGGAGCTTGTCTGTGTATGGTTCAGTATAACTCTAATAAAATGAAGCAAGAAGAGCAAACCATATAAGAAAAATACAGATGTCAAAACTGAAAGCCAGAGAAGAAATGTATGCACGAACCCGAATTTGCTCTTCAATTAGCCTTCTTGCATCCAAATAAAACTCTATTGCTTTAGCAGGCACTGAGATATTACATAAAAAAGAATCAGCATGCTCTTTATAGTGAATACATAATAAATAAAACTAATTTGGAGTTTTGCACAAAACAAAACAAAAAAAATACATATAATTTTTCTGCACTGATCTTCCTCAAGCAGATCACAGGTGCAATGAAATGAATCTCTACCAAGCAAGCAGGGATTAAATAATCAAATTATGTTAGCTAATTTTTTGGAAAGGAGAAGAAATTCATTAAGAAAAAGAGAAGAATACAAAGGGATAGGAGGATAAGAGATCCAAAGTAATCAATGTAGCAAAGCTACCCAACCCTTAACATATCTGTAAGGGAAACCCCTTTAAAAAATGTGCTTTACACCATATAGAAGTCAAACGCCTAATCTTGTCCTAAAGCAGCTGCTTATCTGAAGAGATATCCTTAAAAATGCGAGAGTTACGCTCCAACCAAATGCAACAAAGAGTAGCAAATATTGCACATTGTGACAAAAATTTGGCTTCTTTTCTTCTATCAAAACCAGCAAAGCTAGTAATCAAAAATTGGTCCAAGGACCTAGGGCGCACCCAACATTCTCCAAAAGTGCCAAACAGAATTCCATAACAATGTAGTGTTGAAGAATTACAGGTTTAGAGTTAGGGAAAGGAAAAGAGAGAAGGACGGCTAAATAATCGTAAACTAAGAATATTATTGATAGGAATTATATGTTTCAAAACACTAACCTAAGGCCCTATTTATTTATACTAATAATTAGGTCAAGTACTAATACTATTAGTATGGCCCAAGCCCACTAACAATAAGACTAAACCTAATAAGCAATAACCCTAATATTCTCTAACACTCACCTTCAAGCTAAAGCTACTAAGTTTTAACTTGTTACAAATAGCAAACCCACAAACATCAAACAAATAACAAAACCCTATCAAACTCGAGAAAAGCAACTCGGCATAGTGATGTTGAACCATTCAAATACAGCATAAGAAATAAAAGAAGATACTGATCCACTGAGAATGCTATACCATTCAATGTCATAGAAGAGAAGTGAGAAGAGAAAGTGGGAAAAACTCCAACTCCCAAACTTGCAACACCATCGCAAGTGAGAATCTAAGGCAGCTCCACCTCGCTAATAGCCCTTTCCTCCTGGCAACTCCATCGAACGGGTAACCCTTTCCTCCAACATTTTTGGGGCAACTCCACCTCGTTGGTGGCTCTTTGCCTCCAATCGGACAGCCTTTTCTTCCAAGCTCAAGGCGCACCAAGATAATCACAAAAAGAATTGAGAAACTAGATAGAACAGAAAAATCTAGGTAGAATAGCAACTTTAGCCTCAAATAGCACAATCCCATGCATCGCAACATCATCAAGAAGCCATCAATAGGATAACAGCACCCAAACAACCCAAAATCTGAATCTCCCCCTAAAACAAGGCTCGGACCTACAACTATCAGTCATCATTTCCATGCACATATCAAATGCATAGCCCTGTGCTCACACTCCTTCAACCACCGTGAAGGATCTCTGACCACAATCGAACCACCCATTTCCTTGAAATTTTCAGCAGCCACCTTCCACATTCAGCAAAACCAAAAGGGTCTCTGGTCACTGCACACCACAAACACCACCAAAGGAATCTAAATCTTTGTCACCTTGGCAGCAGAGGAGAGAACAAGAGAAAAGGTGAAGAAACCATCCATAAATGTACCGTTAGACCTGAAACACCCCTTGTTGGAACCCTCACTGGAGATCTAGCCAACCACTGCCAATTACAGTCAACGACAACTCCTCACCATTCTCCAATTCCGCTCACACCCAAACGCAACAAAGAACCCTGTTGAGATAATATTGGTTGTTATAGATAATGTTGGTTATTATAGATGATATCTCATCCCTATAATTTAGGACTTATCTACTATTCTGTTATCTTAATGTATTAGTGTTGTAACCGTCTCCTTTATGTGATTGTTGCAACCATCTCCTTTATATGATTGTTGTAACTGTCTCCTTTATGTGTATTTATTTTTTAATTATTGTAAATTATTATGAGTATCATTAGTTGCCATACGTTGTATATTTTAGGAAGTCCCGAAGTCTATATATATTGTAAGAAACTATGTACAAAAGTTATCAGGAAAATATAGTCTTTTATCCTTTCAAGTTAGTATCAGAGATCCCAATCTGGGAGATTCTGCTTCCGCATTCAACCCTAGGCTAGCTTGCCTTCATGGCAGCTGCCTCCGCCTTCATTGTAGCTGGTTTCCTTGGTCTTTTTGCGCCTTAATTGCGCCCAATGCCACTGCCACCACCGTCCACCGCTAGTCACCGCCACCGTTCACTCCGGTGACCCTACCGGACGGATCGCCATCCCTAGTACGGCCGACCACCGCCGGAAGCCCTCCCACGCGCTCTCACGCGCGGCCTCCCTTCTCTGCGAGTGAACCCACGAGCCGCCAATCTAGCCGCACGTGGCGGCGCATCCGACATTCGTTCCCGAACGTGGTTTGTCTCCTCTAACTCGTCTCATCTTTCCCTACTAGAGTCTGCCACCACCTTGCCCAAACAGCAACCTGTTAATCCTGTTATAAGCCAAACAACAACCTCTTCCTCATCCTATCAGCCAAACAGTGACCCTAGACCACCATGTCAGACACCGAGACCACCATCACCTCCACCACCACCTGGAAAACCACTCCCTGCATCACCACGCCTCTTAATCCCAATGACCTACCTATTTTCCATGCTACCTATCATCTAACAGGCAAGAACTATTTACAGTGGGCTCAAGTTGTTTGTACCACCCTCAAAGGTCGTCGAAAATTAAGTCACATCGAAGGTACAACACCTAGTAAGACTGACTTGACATTTGAAGAATGGGATAATGAGGACTCTCTCATTATGACATGGTTATGGAATTCTATGACACTAGAGGTTAGTAGAAATTGTATGTTCTTGCCTACTGCCCAAGACATTTGGGACAACCTTCGTCAGACATATTCCATGAAGTAGGACATAGCTACATGCTATGAGTTGAAAACCAAGATTTTTTCCGCTAAGCAGGGGGATTTATCGGTCACAGACTACTATGGGATCCTCAATGGGTTATGGATTGAGCTAGATCAGTATCAAAATCTGACAATGGAGTGCAGTAACAATGCTTCCACTTTGGCCAGTTTCGTTGAACGAGACCACATCTTTAAGTTCCTCTCTGGTTTGAACTCAGAATATGACCCTAACAGAGTTCAAATTCTAGGTAAGGAAAAGCTTCCCTCTCTTTCTGAGGTCTTCTACACTGTTCGTGGAGAGGAGAGTAGACGGGCTGTTATGCTTGATGACAAACCCTCTAATGGGTCAGTCTTGATCATGGACAAGCCTCCTAAACCCGGCTCTTCCTCTTCTTCTAGACCTAACAAAGACAGCCGCTGGTGCACCCACTGTAAGAAATTTGGTCACACTAAGGAAACCTGTTTTAATCTCCATGGGAAGGACCAGGTTCTTCGGCGTACAGGTGGATTCAAGGGTATTCAGCGTGGGCAGGCCAATCTGATGGCCTCAAATGAAGTCTCACATGTGACAGATGAAGTTCCTGCTCTCAATCAGGATGAAATGGAGTGCTTACGGTCTCTTATTGACTCTCTCAGTAAGCCTTCGGGTACTTGTTCTCTAGCCATGACTGGTAAGAATTTATGTTTTCAATCCTTTAATGCTTCTAGTACTGCTTCTGAAGAATCATGGGTTGTTGACTCTGGTGCTACTGATCATATGATTTTTTCTTCCTCACATTTGTTGTCTTATAAACCACCTTTTGGTATCCCTACCATCGCTGTGGCTGATGGCTCACACACCTCAGTTGCTGGCTATGGTAATATTAACCTCACCTCCTCCATCCACTTAACCAATGTTCTTCATGTTCCTAAATTGTGCACTAATCTTATATCTGTTCATAAACTTACCAAAGATTTAAATTGTGTAGTAACATTTTTCCATTCTCATTGTGTCTTCAGGATCTTTGCCACGGGGAGGACGATTGGAGTTGCTGAGAAACGAGGAGGGTTGTATCGTCTCCTGAATGGTCCAGGTAGCTCCAGTCAGAGGTTGCTACTTTCATGTCATCAGTCTAGCCCTGAGATTTGACTTCAACACAGGCGTCTTGGACATCCTCCTTTCTCTAAACATCATCGTGTATCTTTTCCTGCTAGCATTAAGAAAAGTGTTGAGCCTTTTGCTCTTATCCATTCTGATGTTTGGGGACCTGCATCTGTTTCTAATATTTCTGGGGCCAAATGGTTTGTTTCATTTATTGATGATTGCACTCGTACAACTTGGCTTTTCCTCATGAAAGACAAATCTGAAGTGCCAAAATTACTCGTTCAGTTTTATCGTATGGTTCAGACCCAATTTGGAAAACCCATTAAACAACTACGCTCTGATAATGGTAGGGAGTATGTCAACCAAACACTTTCTAACTTTCTTAAAAAGCATAGTATTGTTCATGAGCTGACATGTGTTGATACTCCTCAGCAAAATGGGGTTACTGAGAGAAAAAATCGTTACTTACTTGAAATAACCAGGGCACTGCTTTTCCAAATGTCTGTTCCACATTCATATTGGGGGGAAGCTGTTTTAACCGCTGCTTATCTGATAAATTGATTACCATCTCGTGTCCTTGGTAATGAAAGTCCTGTTCAACTCATGATATCCTTTTTTCCTTATGTTCCTATTATGCAGTCTCTAGCCTCGTGTTTTTGGCTGTGTGGCTTTCGTACATGTCCATCGGCAGCATCGTAGTAAACTTGATCCTCGTGCTGTCAAGTGTATTTTCCTAGGTTATGCTCCTAACAAAAAATGGTATAAATGCTATCATCCCCAGAGTCATCGTTTCTTTGCCTCCATGGATGTCACTTTTCATGAAGCCGAGTCTTATTTTTCTCGTCCTCAGCTTCAGGGGGAGAGCTTTCCGGAAGATGAGCCCTCTGAGTCCTTTTTTCCAGAGCCTTTCATTTCTTTGCTGCCTGGGTCCAAATTTGTCCTAGACCCTATCTCTCCTAATCCATAGGAGTTAGCATCCTCTTCTGGTACCTCACCTGAACCAGTTAAGGTCAAGACCAAGGTTGGCACACTGAAACTGGTGTATAAGAGGAGACATGAACCCGATCTAGCTCAACAACAACTCCCGTTGTCCGAACCTATCGTAAGTACTGAAGGTATAGTTTCCCATATTTCTGACTCCAATACTTTCAATATTCCTTTGGATAATTGTGATCCTGACCCAGATGACTTACCTATTGCCTTGAGAAAAGGGAAAAGGTCGTGTACTTGATACCCTATTTCTCAATTTGTTTCCTCCAAAAATCTTTCTTTGCAGCACAAGAGTTTCATTTCATCCCTTGATTCTGTTCAAATTCCAACATCAGTACAAGAAACTTGAAGGATGAGAACTGAGTTCAAGCCATGAATAAGGAGATGAATGCTCTGGAGAAGAATGGAACATGGAAAATTGTTGAAAGACCTAGTAACAAAAGACCAGTGGGGTGCCGCTGGATTTATACCTTGAAATATTGGTCTAATGGTACACTAGATCGATATAAGACAAGGTTTGTCGCAAAAGGATACACTCAGACTTATGGAATTGGCTATCAAGAGACATTTGCTCCAGTAGCAAAAATGAATACTGTAAGAATCCTACTCTCTCTTGCTGCACTCCTTGGTTGGGAATTGCATCAGTTTAATGTTAAAAATGCATTCCTTCATGAAAACTCGGAGGAAGAAGTTTATATGGAGATTCCACTCGGTTATGACTCCACCAATGGAAGAAATAAGGTATGCAAGTTAAAAAAGGCTTTGTATGGATTAAAGAAGTCTCCCCGAGCATGGTTTGGAAGGTTTACAAAGGCAATGGTGTCCTTGGGATACAGGCAAAGTCAAGGTGATCATACCCTCTTCTTTAAACATTCACAAGAAGGTAAACTCACTGTTCTATTTGTGTATGTGGATGACATTATTATCTCTGGGGACAACTTGGTTGAGCGACAGTTGCTAAAGGAAAAATTAGCAACTGAGTTTGAGATAAAGGATCTTGAGAGACTAAAGTATTTCCTTGGGATTGAAGTTGCCTACTCCAAACAAGACATCTTTATTTCCCAAAGAAAATATGTTCTTGATCTTCTCAAAGAAACTAGTAAGCTGGGTTGCAAGTCTACTGGTGTTCCCATCGAGCAGAATCACAGAATAGGGAATGATGAAGAGAGTCCCAAGGTGGATAAAGCTCGATATCAAAAGTTAGTAGGGAAGTTGATATACTTAGCACACACTAGACCAGATTTGGCATATGCTGTCAGTGTTGTTAGCCAGTTTATGCATGACCCAAGGGTAAGACACTTACAGGTCGTGGACAAAATTCTACAGTATCTTAAAACTACACTTGGAAGACGGTTACTATTCAAGAAAGGTGGAAGTTTATCCATGGAAGTATATACAGATGTTGATTATGGAGGATCAGTCATTGATAAAAGGTCAACCTCTGGTTATTGTATGTTTTCAGGGGAAACTTAGTAACTTGGAGAAGCAAGAAGCAAAATGTGGTAGCTCGGTCAAGTGCAGAAGCTGAATTTCGAGTTATGGCACAACGAATTTGTGAAGTGCTATGGATGAAAATTATATTGGATGATCTGGAGATAAAGTATGAGACCCCTATGAAATTGCTCTGCGACAATAAGTCTGCCATTAACATTGCTCACAACCCGGTTCTGCATGACAGAACAAAACATATTGAGATAGACCGACACTTTATCAAGGAGAAGTTAGATAGCGGGTTGATAACCATAGCATATGTTCCCTCTGAACTGTAGATTGTTGACGTGTTGACTAAAGGGTTAACCACGGAGAGGTTCCAAGATCTTACTAGCAAGCTAGAAATGATGGATATCTATTTACCAGCTTGAGGGGGAGTGTTGTAACCGTCTCCTTTATGTGATTGTTGTAACCGTTTCCTTTATATGATTGTTGTAACTGTCTCCTTTATGTGTATTTATTTTTTAATTATTGTAAATTATTATGAGTATCATTAGTTGCTATACGTTGTATATTTTAGGAAGTCCCAAAGTCTATATATATTGTAAGAAACTATGTACAAAAGTTATCAGGAAAATATACATTTTTTTATCCTTTCAAGTATTAGAATTGTAATTAGATATGAGTTGTAACTAAATTGTAATTCTATACTTATAAATTTATAAAGGCAGAGTAATTCTCAAGCAATTCACATAAAATTCTCTCTATTTTTCTCTTCAAGTTGGTATTAGTGTAGTTCAATCCTAGGATGTTTCAAACACTAGAACACGTTAGTCCAACCACTGTCAAGGCTGGACCTCTGATCCCGTTGCCCTCCACGGTCAAAGTAAGGTCACCAGTCGTCACAGAAAGCTAAAATTGCTTCGGTTCGACTATTTCTCACCATGGCAGCAATTGGTCATTGGCCATTGTACCAGCTAGACATTAAAAATGCCTTTCTTCATGATCTTGAAGAAATATATATGGAGCAACCACCTGGTTTGTTGCTCAGGGGGAATCAGGATTGGTTTGCAAATTACAATGGTCACTTTATGGGTTGAAACAATCTCCACGAGCTTGGTTTGAAAAATTTAGAGCCGTTGTTCAGGCCTTTGGTATGGCACAAAGTAGAGCTGATCTCACAGTTTTTTATCAACAATCTTCATCTGGTCAGTGTGTTTATCTAGTCGTTTACGTGGATGATATAGTTATTATTGGTAATGATCATGAGACAATATCTCATTTGAAGGAACATTTATTTACTCAGTTTCAGACTAAGGACCAAGGTAGACTCAAATACTTCATTGGTATTGAGGTAGCTCAGTCTAGGAATGGTATTACTATTTCACAAAGGAAGTATGCTTTAGATATATTGGAAGAGACTGAAATGCTAGATTGTAAACCAATTAATACTCTTATGGATCCAAACATTAAGCTTTTGCCAGATCAAGGAGAGCCTTATCCAGATCCCGGTAGGTACAAGAGACTTGTTAGAAAACTAAACTACCTCACTATTAATAGACCCGATATTTCTTTTTTGATGAGTGTAGTGAGTCAGTTTATGCAATCCCCACACAATGATCATTGGGATGCAGTTGATCGAATCCTAAGGTATATTAAGAAATCTCCAAGACAAGAGTTGTTGTATGAAGACAAAGGAGATACTCAAATTGTGGGCTACTCTAATGCAAACTGGGCTAGTTCACCTATTGATCGACGGTTTACCTCAGGATGTTGTGTATTGGTTGGTGGCAATCTTGTGTCTTGGAAGAGCAATAAGCAAAATGTTGTAGCACAGTCTAGTGCAAAAGCTAAATATCAATCTATGGCAGCAGCTACTTGTGAGTAAATATGGGTAAAATAGTTGCTTCAATATGCGCTGTATTGAAGTTTGGGAGTGTTGAGCCAATGAAGCTATATTGTGATAATCAATATGCGCTGTATATAGCTTTCAAATCCTGTTTTTCATGAGAAGACTAAACATATAAAGATTGATTGTCATTTTGTTCGAATAAAAATACTTTCCAAGGAAATTACTATGGAGTTTGTCAACTCAAGTGATCAATTGGTTGACATCTTTACGAAGTCTCTTCGAGGCCTGAGACGTCACTATATTTGTAGTAAGCTTGATGCATATGATCTATACGCTCCAACTTGAGGGCGAATGTCAAGATAATATTGGTTGTTATAGATAATGTTGGTTATCATAGATGATATCTCTTATCCCTATAATTTAGGACTTATCTATTATTCTATTAACTTATCTATTATTCTGTTATCTTAAGGTATTAGAGTAGGTATTAGAATTGTAGTTAGATATGAGTTGTAACTAAATTGTAATTCTATACTTATAAATTTATAGAGGCTAAGAGTAATTCTCTCAAGCAATAACATAAAATTCTCTCTATTTTTCTCTTCAAGTAACCCGTCCAAGACCACCAGACTGCCGAAAAAAGTTCCTCGATGTCAGACCTTGCCGAAAAATGGCCAGCTACCACATACCATGCCAGAAACTACCACAAAAGCCACCATCCGATCACCTCTCATTAGCACAGGCCAGAATGCAACAGCCACCACACAAACCTATGCGATCCACCCACTCTCAAATCACACTAAAACGGGCTGAAACCACCACACCAGAGACGTCGCCAGACCTCCGGTCACCGACGAACCTCCTTCACCACTGTGCGACACTGATCTATGCTGGAAACTAAGAACCCAGCTACGAACCTGCCTGAAAATGAGGCAAACGACGCACCTGCAGCTCCTCGAACGTGCAACCCACACCACCGGAACACAACCCAACCACCGTCGGCCACCAATCTTGTCACCGGCCCTCCTCCCAGTGCCGTCTGACCACCGCTAGCCACCTAAGAGACCAAACAGCAGCCACAAGAGTGGCTACCCTAACCTGAAACGTGACTCACAATACTATTGCTTCTTTCTTTTTTACTTTTTTTTCTTTTTTTTTGTGGTTTCAAACTAAGCTAACAGGGAAGGAAAAATAAGACAAAAATTAGAGGGGGAATATACAATCTAGTTCAAAGAACTCGAAACAGCAGAAGGGAGAAACTCTCTCAAGGTGGATGGAACCGCTCTAATACCATGTTGAAGAATTACAAGTTTAGAGTTAGGGAAAGGAAAAGAGAGAAAGACGGCTAAACAATCGTAAACTAAGAATATTATTGATATGAACTATATGTTTCAGAACACTAACCTAATATCTTATTTATAATAATAATTAGGTCAAGTACTAATACTACCAGTACGAGCCCGGCCCATTAACAATAAGATTAAACCTAATAAGCAATAATCCTAATATTCTCTATCAAGTAGCAGCAGAACAATGTAAGAATAGATGAGGAACTGATTCTGAGCTAGCACCACACATAACACACACATATCAGGGGAAATCGCCTTATGTGGCCTACAAACCTGTAGCATTTCATTGGTATTAATTCAATTAAACACAACTGTCCAAATAAAAGACTTAACCTCAAAGGGAGCTTTGGACTTCCAAAGGGGTTTATCAAGGTGGAAAGTTACTCTATTCAACAAATAAGTTGAGACTTGAAAAGAAAAAAAAGATTTGCACGAAACCATCCTAAAAGGATCAAAAAACCAAATTCTTTTATCTGGACTGGAGGACAAATGAACAAAGTCAAGGAGACCCAAAAGAACCTCCAATTTAGAGCATTCCATATATTTAAGTTACCAAAAAAGTGGAAATCCCTATGATGCATGGGTACTTCGAAATAGCTGCGTACCCATACCAGGTACATATCTGGTACCTGTACTTATTGGGTACACATGGGTACTTACCCAATACTCAGTTGATGAGTAGGTACCCAATATCATTCAAGTACAAGTCATCAGTCCATGCAAAACACCAAGTTTTGTTGCTAAATTGTTTGATTTTCTATTAAATGAAACAAACTACTACTTCACTCCCTTCAAATCATGTGTTTTCGTTATATATTTTTGCTTACTTCAAATACTTTATGGAATTTTGTTGAAATCTTGTAGTTAGAACATTATGAAAATTATATTTATCTTATAATTTAATTACTCTATTGTTTATGTTTTTATATTTCTATATAATATATCCTGCAGTACCTGTACCCTTGTTTTTAGAAATTTTGTCGTACCTCGTACCAGTACCCGTATCGATACTCATACCCATATCCATGCAATTAGGGAAATCCCAAGAAACAATGGAAACTTTAACCCTAAAAAAATTGTGGATAGGAGAGATGTGCAAGGAAGATAGACAATAAAGCCAAACAATCTATAAGAGGAATCTCCTAGCCACTAGTCCTCCCAAAAGTTGACATGAGAACCATTACCTACCTTCAAGAAAAGCAAAGACTTAAAGGTAGCATAACAAGAGGAATCAGCTAAATTACCTACAGATCATGCAAATGTAATTATAATAAAGTACCTAAAAACTATAAATTTCAAGAGAATTATATACATATTTTGTACCCCACTTTGTGTTTGGGTGAATGTGTGGGGGCAGGTGGGAGGGCTTGTCCTGGTGGTTATACAGTGCAGAAATAACAGTCCCACAAAACTGCCAGACTTGCCTCTTTTAGAGAATGCTTATAGCTAAATGTGCTCAAGTTATGTATTTCTGTATATATCTCTCCCTAACAACAAGGACAACAGCAACAACCAAACCTTATCCTATAAGGTGGGATTGACTATACGGATCAAGCAAGGCCATTGGACTCTATCAAAAAGCCAAACATTTTAGCAAAATCATTTAGAGCAAGGCCTTTTTCAATATTTATTTTTTCCTAATGTTTTTTTAGGTCTTCCTCTACCCCTTTTAATCAAACTATCTTCCACTTTTCTCACTAAAGTCTCTATTGGTCTTCTTACTGGAACTTCTACTGGCCTTCTTTTCCATGGCTTAAAATTGCCCTCCCTACCCCCCCCCTTCACCCACACCAAAACATGGCAAACATGCACCTGCACACTTGCAAATTTTCAACTGGATAGTTTTTCGATGGAAAAAAAATAGGGGCTTATAATTGTTATAATTGGACAATTACAACTTTACCACATGCCAATGAGGTGCATCTGAACGTTTCCATTAATTAATTATTATATTACAGAAGGATTTGTTACAGCTAATACTTACACAAATGGCATTTTCTCCATGGAACCCCTACATTGTGGTGTTTTTTCAGTAGATGAATAAAATTAAAAGAACTTCACGCTTATGCCACTTCACAGAACCACAAAAAATAAATATACAAGCCATCCAAATGACCAATCATTCATTCCATTCATATAACAGCAACACTCCAAGAAAAGAGGAAAGGATCACATGAAGACAGGAGAAGACAAATCATTTATTTAAGGGAGCAGAACAACACTAATATAAGACAAGTGATGTACATAATATAGCTCAGGGAACCCACCTGTCATTGCTGTTGAGTATAGCAACCCTTGAAATTTCTGCAGAAAATATAGACAAGGACATGTCACCCTACTAATGTTGTGGCCTATAGAAATAGAGGCTGAAGAAACAATTGTAATATATCATATCAAAAAGAGGTAGAGTCCAAAACTAAGAAAAAGTACAGGCACTGAAGACGAGAGATCCTAGTCTAAGGACAAGGGGTTCGTCATAACTCACTAAAATCATCCACCACAAGGTTAGTTCTCAAATTCAATATAACAAAGGAGAAGTTTGAAACACAATCTAGGAAACTAAAACCAAAAATAATGGTCAGGCACTGTCAATTACATTTTCTTTTTCTATGAAATCCTTAGGAACAAGACCAACTAAATGCTGCCCAAGCCTAAATGGATGTAAATTTAGCCTGATACAGTTTTAACACCAATGGCCTTTTGAAGTAGCAAAATAATATAAACTTCAATCTGATATCACTAAATTATATTCATACCCAAAAAAATATTGTATACAAAAATTCCTAAAATGAGATCCCAAACAATAAATTGCTGAAATGGGGGCCCAAAGTAACTTTGCACAAATTTTGACATTCCATTCATGTCAAATAAGAAGAAGCAATATTCCAAGAGCCATTTCATACACCAAACTTATAAACCCCCCATATCATTTCATTTGGATTAAAATTTACAAATAAACCAAAGCTTTAAAAACAAGAGATAAAAACGCAGAATTAGCATAGAAGATTGAATATCAAGGAAGCTTCCAAAGCTCTTAGTACTACTCTGATGGGCCTTTAGCCCATGTATATAAGAAGAGAGGAAAATAGAAGGAAAATGGGCAGCAAGGAATTGGGCTGAATGAGGTGGTGCGGGTTTATGAAAGAAGAAACAAGAAGGTTGCAAGGAGTGAGGAGGCTGTGGGTGACAAAAAGGAGTATAACAGAATGCCCACTTGGCAGCAGGAGATTGGAGAGGAAAATTGTGTCATGATTGGAGAGAGAGGAGAGAACGTGAATAAGGTGAAGGGTGAGGGTAGTGGAGAGGCATAACGGAATTTTGGAGAGGTTTGGGGGTGGCTTAGGCCATTGGGCAGAGGCTGCAACCTGCTGCATCTCTGATTTTCTATATCTTGCATTTTTCTTCTATTTTCCATTTTAGTTTTCTGGGTGTGATCAGTGTTTATCTCTGTAAAAGGGGTGTTTCCTACTTGAGTTCTATCCTATTTTCAGTAGTAATACCAGTATCTATCATACTCACATCAAGGACAGTCGCTCCATCACCTGCACTGTACTTCACTGATGCACAGAAAGATCTAGTTTTGTCATCTACTTCGTCCAAACTGTATGCTGCAAAATAAGTTCCAAAAGATTTGCAGAATAGAACCAATACACCTTAAAAATAAATCTCCATTTTTAATCAATTTACAATTCAATTTGATTCAATAGCAACACTAATCACATTTATAAAAAAATAAAATAAAATAAAATAAAAAAGACATTTCTAATCATTTCCAAAAATCAATTTGATTCACTAGCAACATCAAGCATATCAAAATATAATAAAAAACATTTTTAATCATTTCCAATCCTAAGCATACAAAATAGCTGCTCCGAATATACCCAATAACCAAACTAGTTTCAAATTTAAACTCATCAAAAATATCCAAATGATTTGCAGAATAGAACCAATACAACATCACAACAACAAAACATTTTCCTAATAGGTGCAGTCAACTACATGAATCAAATGACGTCATTGTACTTTATCATAAACCATGTCTTCAGAAAGGGCATTTGAATCTAAGTCCTTCTTAATGGTTTCACCTATAGTTTTTTTTAGTCTACCTCTACTTCTAACTATTGGGCTATCCTCCACCTAACCTACTCTTCTTACTGGGGCTTTTAATGGTCTTCTCCTCATATGGTCAAACTACCTAATGCGAGATTCAACCATTTTTTCCACATTAGGTGCTAATCCTACTTTCTCTCTAATGCATTCATTCCTAATTCTATCTTGCCTTGTATGTCCACTCATCCAATGCAACATCTTCATCTCTGCAACACTGAGCTTATGCTCTTCTTGACTTTTTACCGCCCAACATTCACTACCACAAAGCATTATGGATCTTCTAGCTGAGGTAAAATTTTCCTTTAAGCTTGAGAGACACTTTTTCTATCATAAACAATACCCGAAACACTTCTCCATTTCATTCACCCAACTTGAATCCTATGATTTAAATCTCCTTCTATTTCTCCGTCATGTTGTATGATAGATCCAAGATACATAAACCGTGTGACTTGTGACATGGTATGATCTCCAATTTTCACCTCTAAGTTAGTGTTAGCACGCTTATTGATGAAGTTACATTCTATATACTTCGTTTTACTTAAATGGAAGCCATGTGCTTCCAAAGCTTGTCTCCATAGCTCTAACTTCCCATTTATTCCTTTTCTTGACTCTCCCACTAGACTACAAAAAGCATGCATTGTGGTATTAGCTCTTAGATATGCTCAGTAAGCACAAACAAGACCAAGGTAAAAAGATAAGGACTCAAAATTGACCTTTAGTGTAATCCTATGGTTATAAGGAAATCTTCCGTAATCCCACTATGTGTTCGCCACTAGTTTTAACCCTATCATACATATCTTTGATTGCTCGAATATAGGCAATACGAACTCCTTTCTTCTCCAAAGTCTTCCACAAGACCTTCTTTGGCACCCTATCATAGGTCTTTTCCAAATCAATGAAAATCATGTGAAGATCTTTTTGCTTCCTATGGTACCTCTTCATCAATCTTCGTAGAAGGTATATTGCTTTCACGGTTAATTTCTCAAGCATAAAACCAATAGGCAATTATTTGGTCCAACCACTTTTCCATTGTTCATCCTCTTTAATTCTTCTTTTACTTCAAACTCCCGAATTCTAAGATAAAAGGTAAAATTTTCAGTGTGTAACGTGAGGGCTCACTCTAGCAGAAACATGAAAAATTAAAGAGAGAAGGGGAAAATAGGTTAGGGCATGTAAAACGGTGGTGTTTTGTGAGCAAAACTCAGTGAGTCGTACCCATTTTGGAAAATAAATAAATAAATATATTGGTACTTACCTACGCATACTCGAGTCGTACTGGAACCGAGTACATACTAGGTATGTGTACGCCATCCAAAATGGCGTACCCATGCTTCATAGGTTTAGAATATCTGAGTCCAACAATGTCGCCAATCCCTCATTAAAAAACTTGTGAAAATAACCCCTCTATCGTTCTTTGATATCTTGTTCCATAACAAAAACTTTACCCTCTTCATTCTTTTTGCATTTCACTTGATCTAAGTCTCTTGTCTTCCTTTCTCTAACTTTAGATAGCCTATAAATGTTCATTTCACTGTCTTTGGTGCCTAAAGAATGGGTATAGCCCATCAAATGCTTTATCTTTCACCTCGCTTACCGCTTTGTTAGTATCCTTCTTAGCTACCTTATATTTTTTTCAATTCTCATCATTTTTACACAAGTGCCAAGCATTAAAACACTCTCTTTTACACTAACCTTCTGCTTCCCACTACCAATACAAATTAAAAATAAATCTCCATTTTTTAATCATTTCCAAATCAATTTGATTAACACTAAGCACATTAAAAATTAAAAAATAAAAAATAAAAACATTTTTGAACATTTCCAAATCAATTTGATTCAATAGTAACACCAAGCATATCAAAATGGCTACTCCGACTTTAAAAAGAAAATAATCAAATTTTTTAATATTCCCAAATCCTAATAACCAAATTAGACCCAAAAAAAAAAAAAAATCAACCAATTAACACCAGTGATCACAAAATGGCTACTTTGAAATTACTAAGAAGGGCGAGAAAGTAACAAGAGAGAGAGAGAGAGAGAGAAAACCAAACCGTAAGTGGCATAACCGGCGGCGACGGTGGCTCCGGTAAGTGCGCCGACGACGGCGTACTTGAGGAAATTCCAGCGGGTCGGCGGCGCGGTGGCTGGCTCAGCCACAGGTGGTGAAGCCGGAACTGAAACTGAAGCCGAAGTCGGAGCCGAATTGGTGCAGAGAAGGCGTCGATGGCGCTTCGATGCGAAGAAAAGGGCTCGCGATCGAAGAATTCTGAGAGACATTGATTCACTTTGATCTGTAGAGGGTTCAGGCAGGTTTTTGCAGAGCCAACAATTTTGGGCGTTTGGAGGCGCGGTTTTGTTCGTTCATGACTAGTGGAGAAAATCTTTGTTTGGTAACTGAAAAGTTAGTATAACAAATTGAGCATACACTCATTTTACTTATTTAACGTATACGCGATACCAATTTGATCGTTTAAAAGTGTTTTTTTTCTTGTTAATATGCTGTAATGAAGTTGAAAATAATTTAGTTTATTAATTATAAAAAGAGATATTAATTTAATCTTTAATAGAAAGTTGTTACGATGTTCTCACAATCAATATATGAAAAGACAATTTCAATATTATTTTTTAAATTAAAAAATAAATTGATATTAATTTTTTTAAAAATTAAATTGGTATCACATATATCTTTAGAAGACTAAAAAGATGTTACTTAAAAAATAAATAAATATTATTATCACATTCTAAATATACGATAATATAATAATTTTATAAAATAAAAATAAAATAAAATGAAATAGAAAGAATGAACAATTCAATATCTTTAAAAATTAGAGAGAAATAAAAAATATAAATGTAAAATTAAATTTACAAATTAAATTATATAAAAATAATGTTAATATAGATTCGAGTTTATGATAAAATTTATACTATATTAATTATTTAAAATCATAAATTTATGTATATTATGAAATTTTAATAATATTAAAAATATACTATTATATATAGGATTTATCATGATTCGGAATATGTAATAGAATTCGTCATTCAGCAATTAATGCGCCCTTATATATAGGATTTATATGATTATATTTAACCCAATAGAATGACACAATAGAATGACACAATGGAAGCGATGCACTTCTCTTAGATATATATGTTATGTTCAATCTTTGAATTAAATTTACAAAAATTATCATTTTATCCTTTAAAAAAGGGTATAAGTATTGATTATATTATTTTTAATAAATATGATTGAGTGAAAAAAATAAATAAAAAATATATATAATAAATAATATTAAATGAAATATAAAAATATATGTATATATTATTTAATGTAAGAATATAAATAATGTAAATTTAAGTGGAGAAGGTCATTCGATTTCGCTTCCAACTGAAGGAAATTGAGATTTAAGAATGACTCGTGTTCACCCATATCACGACATCACTCCAACACCTTTTTGAAGGAATCCATCAAAAAATATTTTATTTATTGTTTTAAGATAAAGATTCGTGAGGATGTTAGAAATTTTATACTCACGGGAATGTTAGAAATTAAGATTTAAGATGTTTGAAATTTTATACCCACAAGAATAAAATTAATAGATTCATCTTTAATTTTAATTTATGACATGTATATAAATTAATCAATAATTAATATTTAGGATATATAATTATTTTATATCAAAGAGAAATTACATATTTGAGAAGACATTATGAAAAAAAGTTAATCAAGAATTTTTATCATCATAAAAGAGAAAAAATAGTCAAAAATATTTGTCGTCATAAAAGAGATAAATTATTCTCATTATCTATATATGTAAAAATCTTTTGTGACCTCAATTGAGTAACCACAATACAAATATGATGAGAATAGAAGTTTCTCCTTGTGTTTACCGTATGGGTTAACCTACTTATTATAGAAAACTCATACACAAGGTTTACAAACTCAAAACAATATTATACACATGAGTTAAAATGTTTATAAGAACTCAATAACAAAATTGATCACAAATGAGTTAAACTAATAAATGCTCCACAACATTTGTCATTCAATTAATATGGTTTTTAGAAAATTTGTGACTGTGCTAGTCCACACATATTAAAAAAAATCTAATAGACTCCTACTTGTACAACATAAACACTTAATTTTAAATAAAACAACTCTCTAGATTAACGTAACCACAAAAATGTCAACTATGAGCAAGAATTTCTAACCATTGATCCAAAATGATTTACAAGCACTTCAATAATGTAGAAAATCATACTCAATAGGAGTACTGATATCATATATGCAAGATACTTATAACTCAGTAGCCTAACAAAATGTGAAATGTGGGTCAAAGGAAAAGTATAACAAAATTACATTCCAAAAGTGTGATCAATGTGCAATTCCTTACAAAATGGCCTAAGCATCTACTAATGATGTCTACTGAGATTCAACAAAATATCTCAGTATAATGAATTAAGACCTAGTATTAAAGTCTCTAACACTATGGCATATCAAGAGAGCATATTAGTTAATAACATATAGCAACAAAGTTTCAACAAGTCTCAAGACAATATAATGGTAGTATACACTCTCTCACTAATCCAATATATTAAAACAAAACAACAATAATGTTAATAGTGGGATTATCAACTCTATGACAGAGTATTCAATGCATGTAAGTCTAAAACTCACAATCTCTCTTCAACAACATAAATACCAAAATAGAAAAAAAAACACAATATTGCAGAGTTATATAAAATATGATCATAACAACAGAAATAATATTAAACTAAATGTATACAAAATTTATCAACTACAGAGTCTTATAAAATTATTTCATTATCAACTACAAACTCAAAATTCACAATTGAAGAAATCACAAGTGTCCGTATAACACTTTACAATAGGTCAACTCATCTATATCATTGCAAACACAAAATCACAAAAGAATTTTCACAAATAAGGTAATTTATACTTCACAAAACCATGATGACTACTTAAACGACTTGACAACATATGAGTGAGATCAAAATCCGTAATGTCTTACACATATTATGGGATCACTTACAAGTTTTCAACAACTCACTCAAAACCCAAGTGTCACAATAGCAAAAATAAAACATAAAAATAAACACATGTACACTTGAGTAAACACATGTACACTTGAGCACAAAATTAGATTACTAACAACAGAAGCACATGAGACCTATATTTAACCACTATTGAGGACATAACCAAAAGACAGTCTACAACTCTCATTATAGTAAACATTAATGTGCAACAAGAATACAAATACATTTCAAAATTTTATAACAATATGTGCCTTGTGAAATAATCCCTCAATATAGTATGATTTAAAAGGTTTTTATGCCTCATACACAAAATGGCATCACTAAGATTTTTCACATGACAGAAACAATTCAATATAGAATATTGTCTCTCATTTAACAATAATAACAATATTGGTCATCAATACACAACTAGCACAAAGTAAATTAATAACAAATTTGCTCTCTCTTACTTATGGTAACATTCATTGATGTAAACAACATAAAAAATAATATTAAACAATAATACTTAATAGCTCGTAATAAGTAAACTTAACTTGCACTTAGGCAATTAATTGCTTCTAATATTAGGCTTTATGCTGCCTATAAATTTTTACAACAAGTATTTAAAAAAAAACAGTTACAAAATCGCTTTCTTTTTATAAAAAATAAAGAGTTTCAATTCATATTTATTGTCAGGTAATTTACAAAATCAACATATAAATATATAAGAATTAAACATACACATTATTTTACTTCAGTCTAAAAGAAACGAAATTTTCTAAAGTGAATGTCATAGGTACAATAGGTTTAACCCAAAATATATTCATCATAATTTTTTTGTACCATCAACAAAAGAAGTCCTTTTATAAAGTTGAACTGATTAATACAATAATATGAGCTCAAAAAAATAATAAATTCTCACAAAATGATTAAACCACAATTGGAAGAACGCTTCCTTCACAACAATACTTGAATGACTTTAATCCCAGGATTTTTTCTTGAGAAAATTAACAAAACTAAAATTTCTTTGAGGATTTTGACATTTGAATAATATAAAAAGAAATCTTCAAAGTTTTCATTTCAAAATACTAAGGCAAAATAATTATCACTATCCTATCGACAAAAATAATATTTCTCAAATTATTACGACAATAATTATTATAAAATAAGTTTAACAGACTAGTGATTTAATACAAGACAAACAATGGTACAAAATAAAAAAATTATTTTTAGACCTTTACAAGCTAGTTATGCTTTCAACATGTCTTCTTAAGACTAAAATATATCAACACAATATGACATCTACAAGGAGTTCACTATATTACAACATACTTTAGGAGACTCAGCAATGTCCTTAATAGGTCCCAATAGATAACAACAAAGCAATGACAGATACAAATATTAGAGAAAATCATGCATTAAAACATTTATTATACTTAAGCAATTATAATTATATTAGTTTTCTCTTATTCAATTAATTGGGCAATTAATTGAACTAGAACCCTTGCATCATTGCAATCCCGCCTAAGAGTTCCAGATTACAATATACACGTTTATCTCACTTGATAGAATAAAATAGTTGAACCAATATTTCTATAATTTATGTACACATAATATTTTTTAAAATTTTCAAAATAAATATTTAAACTATTTTCTCTATCACACAAATGTTTACGTCAAATAATGTCACACCGAAGGGTATGTCCATTATTTACACAACTCAACATTAATTGCAATCCATTTAACATTATTAAGAAAATATTTTTTTTATTTGACAAAATTATATGTCTAAAAAACAAAGATGGATTACTACAAAATGCCCAATTATCTCATTCGACAAGTTTAGCAAAATAATACAAACATTCAAGGTTGCTTAAATTAATTTGATAAAATACTTGATAATGAGTAACATATATATATAAAAGACATATCAAGTGAGAGAAGTTTTTATTGTGAGAGAGTGAGATGAGTAAATCTTGACCATACAACTATACATGGATAGTCAAAATTAAAAGTTACTTAAATGTCGTGTGACTACTTAAAAAAGTCATATGCAGTTATGTTCTAATCTTGACAATTCATGTAAGATCCAATGGTCAAGATTCACTCCTCTCACCTCTTACAATAAACACTTCTCTTACTAGATACGCTCCTATATATATATATATATATATATATATATATATATATATATCTCTCTATATATATATATATATATATATATATATTTGTGTGTGCGTGTGTGTCACAACAAGTTGAGTTGTTATGTTATTATAATCCTGCCTAAAGGTCTCGGATTACAATGAATAAGCAAACTTTCACAAAACATTAAAGATTATGTTCTTAAAACTAGTATCGAGAGGATACAGAAAACTCTAATGGTACAATCATTTAATGCAACCAATAAAACATTAGAAATCATATTAATAAAGACAAACCAATAAGGTAAGTGCATTATTAACATAATTTCTATTAACAATACAACAATTTGCCATAATTAGTCTCACGAAGGCGAGCTCACAACTATACAAAATGTCCAAAACAATTGTAAATTTTTTGGATGGAACTCTTAGACATTAAATCTCACAAGATTTACAAAACACAATATTAGTCTTACAATAAGTGAGCATATAACCACAAGAAATTATAATAATCAATGACAAAATTGCTTATAAAGTTCTAAAATTTTCATGCCACATCAATCATATAATTTCTACATTCTCATATATAATTGCATATTCTAAAATAAGCATGAAGAGGGAGAAGAAAACCTTAAGAACAAAATTTTCCACTTATATAGTTATACAATATGCTAATAACCATTTAAGTTTTATAATTAACCTCAGATAGTGTGTTGTCCATCTTTGAGTGTAGACCAAACAAAAGTGGATGTTTACTTAGTGAAATTCAGATCATCAGAGCTTTATACAACTCTCATAGAATAAGCATTAGAGGGCAATAACAAAATCTTATTAAAATAAGCTATACTTCTCAATTTTACGAGATATATAAAACTTAATCTCAATAATGACTTAATATAAACTTGTCATTACCTTAAATATTTTTCAATAATCAAAATTATTTTAAATAATATTCTCATAATGGTTATATTAAAAGAAATTTATATAAATTTTCATTGGCACAATATACAATAAAATTAAACACATAGTGTAACATCCTAATATTGATAACCTAATATATCAAGCATATACATGGATAAGCAGTATCAGCTATGCTACTTCTAACTTAACATCAAACTAATCCATATCATTTAAAATAATAATAATAGAGAGCCTTGTGGAAACTAAAAGCTGTACATACTTCTTTGTCCCAAAAGGGCACATGTAAAACATAACTTTTATACAAACTTAAGCAGTGTAAATAAATACAAGCGTTACTACTAAGCATAAAAACTACTCTAGTCTTCATACTTTTTCTTCTTTCCTTTGTAAGAGCTTCCACCTAGATTTACATGGCAACAAATGAGGTAAGAAATCATAATTCTCAGTATAAGTATACCAAAACCAGAGTTTAATCATTCACAATGAATAAATTAAACTGAAACTAATAAACATACTAATACTCATTGTATAAGAAATAATCACAATCTTTCTCTCTATGTAACGTTCTTAAGAAAACTATACTTCTGATCTAACTTTTGTAACCACAATGATATCAAATAACCGTTCATACAATCGTAAGATATCATCAATAAGATAACCGTCCATATAGTTGTCACTAAAGGCAAATACAACACATACACAAAAGGAACACAAATCACCACAAAGACAAATACCAAAGGATGCAATGATTATGTTATGTATGGTTATGCAAAAAGAAAAGTATATGATAGTGTAAGTGCAATGTCATGAAACTTAACTATTCCTCTGGGTAGGAAGGGAATCTGTTATAAAAATATGTAACCTCCTATAGCCTACTAGGTAGGGAGGGAATATGCAACCTCCTTTAACCTACCTTAAACTGAGTGGACTTTTCCACTACCTTAATATGTTAGGAATAGCAAGTATGTGAAAAATATAATTTGTGTGTGAAAATGCGGTGTTATATCTAACTCTTACGTAACCGCCACACAACTCTATACTAAGTCTATCTTTGCATTACTAACTATACCTCAACTTTATAAGAGTATTTCATGCACTATGACACTTAACTATTGCCAAACTAGACTTAGCATACTTCCTTCCTTTGCATTACTAGCTCTACCTTAACTCTATGAGAGCTTTCATGCACTAAGGCATTTTACTCTTGGCAAAAAGGCACTATGGCACTATACTATTGCCAATCAAACTTAATTTACTTGTATCTAGTATCTCACCTCTTCATCACTCCACAAGTGATAACTAATGCAACATTATATTGCCTAGGCAACTAGACACCTCATTATGGCAATCCATAGCTAGTGGGTGCACAAACTTTGCTTACTTTCCCTTATATGCTCTATGGTCTTTCTCTCCAAGAAATACCCTTACTAGTGTCTCAACACACTCTACAAGACATATAAAAGGGATCCTAACAAGTAGGGAAACTCAAATCATCAAAAATAGCATTTTGGTGAATTTCTGGAGCTCACACCTCGGCGTAGGCTTAGCACTCTGTCTCGCACGCCTCAACGTGGTGCATTCACATCGCGGTGTGCTGCTCTCAGGTGCACAAACTCTAAGACTCACGCCTCGGCGTGACCTCCCCACATTGCAACGCAAGCAGCAAAAATCAAATTTTACAAAATTCTGTAGAATCTGGGTACTGTTCCATTAGTTTCAACTTAGCTTCCAATCATCTCAAATTGGCTCCTAAGTGACTTCTAGCTTCACCAACACCTTCTAAACATGTTGTAACACTTTTACAACCTATTGATTCACTTAACTTGGATTAATAACTAAAAAAATCTCATACTTGGTTACTCAAAACCTAGGTTCCAACTCAAGAACCAACCAGTTCTATCTATGGATAAATCCAATTCTCTTGCTCTCATTACGTTGAAATAGCTAATTCCAAACAATGAAAGCAAGAATCAAGCAAAGAAAATAGGTTTTCACTCTTTAAAACCCATCTTCTTCATCTAAAAACCTAACTCTAAGCTTAGAAAAAATGGAGAAACTAAGATAGAAAATACCCCTACCTCTTGTCTGGAAGATGATCTTCAAGCCTTGAACTTGCTCTTGGATCCTCTTTCAAGCTTTGATCTTCCACCTCCTCTTTTGTTTCCCCTTTTCTCTCTTCTCTCACTTTCTCTCTTCTGTTTTCCGCTCTCAGCCGTGAGAAAGGATGAGAAAATAAGAAGCAAAGCCTAACTTTGGCTTCTTATAGCTAGGTACTAAAACTCCCGATCTGCTATGAACACTTAGATTTCACCAAATCCAATTCTCTAACTTCCAACAAGTTTAAAATAAATCTTAAGATTCATTAAAAATCTTGTTTCACCATTAACTCATATTTCCATATCTGCTGGAAGTCAATCTGGCATTAAAATACACAACCAGTAAGCTTAAAAATGCTAAACTAACTCTGATTATCCTCAAACTTTAACTATAACATACTTAGCTCATTTGTAACCTAGAAACAAATCCTCTAAATTTATTTCTCTCAACTTAGCAATTAAACCACTATCAAGGTCATTTTAGGCTACTTTTCACACTCTGGGTTGCAACAAAGTGTCTAAACTAACTCAATTTATCACAAAAATAAGCAGACATGTTAAGCAAGTTATATGCTACCTTTGTACACATATACAAATCTAATATGTTATCGAGGGTATTACATTTCTCTCCTCTTTTTAAAAAAAATTGTCCCCAAAATTTGGTTTACCTCATGCAAGAAGTCTCACACAACTCACATTTAAAACAAGTACAACCAAATCTTAAAGAAACAAAATCATGCACTTACCTTTTTCTAAACCCATAGGTTGCATTGTCTCCTTGCCTTGCAAGATGTAAACCCTTCCCGAAGCTGTGGGTCTACTATCTAGCTATTCTTTTTCCCTCTACAGACACTCTTTAGCAAAATGTCATGGCTGCCCACACTTGTAACATACTGATTGCTCTGCCAAGCAAGGTTTATCACCATGCTGCCTTCTACACTTAGGGCACTGAGCCCTCTTTGACTCGATCTAATCTTTGTTTACCTTTATCACCCTTTTGTGAAATTTTGATCACTATGCTTCCTCTTTTGGGAGCCTTAAGATTCATGGTCCACTATAGGTATCCTATCATGCCTCTCTATTATTCTACACTTGTTGACCAAAGAAGAAAATTCTCTAATCTCCAAGGGCTCTTTCGCCTTCATAATACTATTTCTTAGACCAGACTCGAACTTCATACATCTCTAATTTTTATTTGGGTCATATTTGAAATGAGAAGAAAATTTTGACAACTCTTCAAACTTGGCCACATACTGGCCCACCAACAAGCTTCCCTACTCCAGGTTCATAAATTCCACCTCCTTCCTATCACGTAAGACTTGTGGAAAATACTTTTCCAAGAAGGCTATCCTAAACACTTCCCATGTCATCTGGGCTCCAACTACTACCATTACTCTTGTAGTACTTTTCCACCAATGTTATGCCTCTCCCTTTAACATAAAAAGGCAAAAGAGACTTTTTGCTTATCTGCACAAACCATTACCTAAAAAATATTCTCTATCTCATTCAACCATCCTTCTGTTTTCACTGGGTCATACTCACCATCGAAAGGTGGAGGGTTCATCTATCTGAACGCTACCAAGTCCTGAAAATTCTGATTCTTCTCGACTTGTACTTCCTGCACTGGCTGCACAAGTTGTATGGGCTGTTGAGGTGGATTAGTTTCCATCGTCTCAAGCACCCTGGCTGTAAGAACTGCCTGGTCCCTTATGGCATTTGCAGTTATGGTCGTCTGATCCCTCATTGCATTGGCCATAGCCATAATTGTTTCGTCCATGTTAAGACTTTCTGAAGTTGAGTTCCTTGTTCCTCTAGCTCACCTTGGTGGTGGCATAGTTTCCTGTACACACAGAACAATGCATATTGAGTTGCAGTCTCAATATCATGTAACCGTGTAACAGTAGCTAATAACAAACTAACCTAAGGCAAATCATGCAATTCTATCAAAGCATCTCATAAAAGAGACAAGAAATGCACTGTTTTGATGCAAACCCAAGTGCAAGTTGTCTCAAGTAATAAATTCTTAGGAGTCCAAGGTCGATCCATAAGGAATCGATGAAGAAAAATTCTTTGAGGTAAGGAAATGATTTGTCACAATAATAAAGATGATAAAACTTGCTCACAATTATAAAGGATTTGTTCGGGTTAGGAGATCTACTCTTGGTAAGTAAATCAAGGATAAAATTAATTCTTTTTATAACTCAATTAGAATCCACACATAACGGAGGTTCCAATAAGAAAATACAACATACAAAGTTCTTTTAAAGTTATATATGTAGTTATACTATGGTTCTTTTAATTATCTACTAACGTCAACACTTGTAAATGGGTTTAAGCATTCATTGTGCTGATGAACTTGCAAAAATTCATATTTTTACGGTTCAAATCTTGAGTTTTCATCCTCTTTTAATTTTTTTGATTTAATTTTATTCTCAAGTCTTGTTATGTTTTTGTTATTTTAATTGTGTTCTTATTACATGTTTGTATATGTTTTTGTTAGATAATTACACATGAAAAATATTGGACAAATGAACAAGCACGGAAAAAAGAAGAAAAATTCATCAGTGTCCAGAGCTCAAGCGCTAGAATCTTAGCACCCAAGCGTGCAATACGCACAAGAGTTTTCCCTTTAAGTGAGTTAACGCTCAAGCACTGGAAACTGAGCGCTTGAGTGCTGAATGATAGCTACATAGAATGCAGTTATTTGTGCCCTATCCTTGTGCTAGAATGAATGCTTAGTCCTTATTTATAATGCATATTTGGAGGTTTTGTGCTTATATTTGATATATTCTGATTCTGAACCTTTCTTGTATGTTTTATAGCAATCTGTGCTTAAATGATCATGGATTAGGTAGATTTATATATGTTACTGATTTGGTGTTTTCTCTATGTTAGGAAGGGCTCCAAACAAGGTTAAATATGGAGCAATTGAGCTTAAAGAGGAAGAGGAAGCCAAATTAGCAATTTGGTCAACAGCCATCATTGGCAAGGCGGAAGGCAGAGTACGCCTAGCAATGAGAGGATTTTCAGCCAGGCCATTGATGCGTGAAATCCGCAAGTGTACGGTTTCGTCGTCAAGTAATAAAAAGATCGAATCCATAGGGATTGAGTCTATGAATACCAATTAATTAATTAATTCAATTAAATTAAACAAAAGAGAGTGTGATTGTTTATTAAGAATAACGTAGTAACAAAACAATTAAATAAAAATCAAGAAAATAGAATTTAGAACAAAAACAACAAGTTATCAAGAAGAGGGTTTTCAGATTTAAGAAAGCTTCCAAGATTGGGGTACCACAATGATAAAAGACAAATCCTAATTGACAACACTTTTATTAAATCTGAAATTCAATTGAAGGTGAATTACCCTAAATTAGTTAATGTTCTCTTTCAAGATACAAGATCCGTGCCCAATTAAATCAATTCCTACTCTCGTGGTAATTGAATTTAAATTGAACTCATTACGTTTTGTGGTAATTCATTGATTCCTCGAAAGGCTAAAACTACTCTCGTGATTTAGACCTTAAGTTCAATTCTTATGGTTCCAACACTTAGGTTCACCTCTCAGTACGTCCCTAAATGCTTATGAGATGCAAATAAGTGGCCAACAAATTCACATGAATAAAAGCAATAAGAATTGAATCAATGAACAATCAAGATCAATAAAAGGGGAAACAATATCAATTAATCATTATCAAAGTGTCAAAGGGCATTGCCCAATCCTAGAAACAAAAGTAACTACTCAGACATAGAGAAGAAGGAAACAGAAATCAAACTTAAAAACATCCCAAACCCGTAACAATGGAAGAAGAAGAAGAAGGATGAAGAAACCAAGCCTCCTTTGTGCCTCCTTTAGAACTAGGTTTGAATCAAAACTAGAATGCCCTAATTGCAATCAGAACACCTATTTATAGCCTAGGGCTTCTATGGGCTAAAAGTCCCCAAAAGAAATAAAAACAAAAAAACTAAAATTATTTAATGGCCTGCGAACCACGACCATGGTGGCCACCACGGCCAGGCCGTGGTCAGTTCTGGACTCAGGATTGTTAAGCTGTCTCTCAACCACGGTCGTGGTGGCCACCACGGCCAGGCCGTAGTTGAGTCTGTTTCAGTTTTCTGCATTTTCTTGATTCCCTCGAACCATGGCCGTGGTAGAGACCACGGGCAGGCCGTGGAGCCCTCTGGAATGGCCTTTCTTGCACCTTTATTGCTATCTATTAAGCTCCAACTTCAAACATGCAAGCATTCTATTCAATCTAAGGCTAATTCAACATTAATCCTGCACAAGAACACCAAAAACACGGCAGTTATCCGAACTAAGGGAAAAACAAACCAAAAGGGAAACTAAAATGCCTAAAATGCTCAAGAATGCATGCAAAATAAGAACAAAACATGATGTTGTTTCACACACATCAAATCCCCCCAAGCTTAAGACTTTGCTTGTCCTCAAGCAAAAATTAAAGCCAAACCAAGAAGTGAGATCAAAAGAAAATAATGAATGAGGAACCCGAGAAAACAATATCCAAGCAATAGGCTAAGGCAAACAAAGAATCTGAGAGGTAATCAAAATCAAGTCCAATTAGAGGCTAAGTTCTCAGAAATCATGCATCCTCACTGATTGAATCAAGTTCACTCTACTAACCATACTCAAAGTGTTTAAGGGTGGAAACCATACGCTCAAAATCCTTCAAAGAAAATGCACTTCCATATGCTTGATAAGAAACCAGATTTCCACTAATAATCAGCATGCATGTAAGAATCAAAAGGTCTTTCAAGGGTTATAATGGGGTCATGGGAATGATGTTAGGTAAGGAAAAGAAAGGAAGGTTTACACAAAAGGGCTCATCAAGATTCTCAATAAACACAAGTAATCCAATAGAAATTAAATGGAGCAAAGACAATTTTTTCAATCTAACACATAACTCCACATTTCAAAGAATTTTCTTTCTTACTTTTCCTTCTCCTCTTTCCCCTCTTTTTCAAGCTTTCAACTCATGATGTTTCTTTTTATTTTCTTTTTCTTTTTTTTTTTCATTTGAGAAAGAGGAAGCTCAAATACATATAATTCCCAACACAACTTTCGAACAACTTTCAAGCCCAATTTGCTCCATTTAATATTCTAAATGATAACCAACAATATTTCAGCATAAGTATCAAGAAAACAAGTATGCAATAGGCTCAAAATGGGCAACTAGAGGATGAAAGTGTAACAATTTCAGAAGGCCAGAAAAATACCTAAGATGCCTTAATCATATTCAAGCATGCAACCAAAAATTTTACCTCAAAAAGGTTTCAAATCAAGTTCTAGAGCACATGATCAATGAAGAATATCACTCAACACAAAGAATGAGAACAAAAATCATATAGTGCATATATCCCATATAGGCTCAAAACTCACATTTAGAGGTTTAAAAATTCAATGAGAAGCACAAATTCAGAGAACATTATGCTAATTATCAACTATCAAAAGATCACCGCTACTATCAATTAAAACAATGCCTGTAGCCTATCACAAGAATTAACAATTGGGTTCCAAATCAATACCATATCAAAATCCTCAAAAGAGAGGGGCACAAGTTCAATCAAAAACCCAAGAGATATGATGGTGTGAAAATGCAACATGAAAATACAATGCAAAACAAGACATGAAAATGCATGAAACTAATGAAAATGAAAATGCCAATTATCTAAAATGAAAATACGAAAATATGAGAATAAATAAAAATATGAAAATATGAAAATATCCCCCCAAGCTTAGAACCTACATTGTCCCCAATGTAAAAATCTAAAACAAGCGAAGGGATAAAAGAAAAGAAAAGAACTCACTGCGATGGTGGAAAAACTTCTGGTGTTCAATCCATGGCCATGGAATTTTTCATGAGCTGGGTGTGGAACGTTCTGACTTCACTCTCCTACTAATTTGAGCTTCAAAAAAGGTCAAACCTAAACAAAATTCATGAGATAAAGATCAAACAACAATCTAACAAGCAAAATTAAAAGAAAAAGATGAAATAAAATAGAAAAATAAGAAAACATGGGTTGCCTCCCAAGAAGCGCTTGTTTAAAGTCATTAGCTTGACTTTGGTCTGGTTTCTGTGCTCAGGTGACGTCAACGGAGTAGTGCTCAGTCCCCACTCCTTCAAAGTGTTTCACTCTCTGACCATTTATCATGAAAGGCTTATTACCTTCTTTCTTCACCTCAAGCACACCGTAGAATAAAACTCGAACAATCTCATATGGTCTAGACCATTTCGACCATAACTTACTAGGACAGAAACGTAGAAGTGAGTTATTAACAAGGACTTTATCCCCAATTTTAAATTCACGCTTCTCGTTACACTTGTCACTATGCTTCTTAGGTCCTTCCTTGCAGGGCATAGCATCAGTCACTGATTCCTGTATACCTGAAAGCACAACACTATCCACAACTTTAGTAGCATCAATGCGATTACATGAATTTAAGGAATTAGAATTTTTTTCAGAATTAAAAACATCAAAAACTACTTCCTCATCATTCAATCGCAAAGTCAATTTTCCTTCATGGACATCAATGATCGCCCGTTCAGTGGCAAGGAATGGGCGTCCAAGTATGATCGACATTGTAGCATCAGCTTCTATATCAAGCACAACAAAATCCACAGGCATATAAAATTTACCAACCTTAATGGGAACATCCTCCAAGATGCCTACGGGGTACTTGACTAACCGATCCGCCAATTGAAGAGAGATAGTTGTGGGTTTCAGCTCACCCACTTCTAACTTTTTACACACAGAAAAGGGCATAAGACTAACACTAGCCCCCAAATCACACAGAGCTTTATCAAAACTGGTATTCCCAATCAAGCAAGGAATAGAGAAGCTGCCAGGATCTTTGAGTTTAGGAGGCAACTTATTTTGAATTAAAGCGCTACACTCCTCAGTTAACGCTACGGTCTCATACTCCTCTAGTTTTCTCTTATTAGACAAAATGTCCTTAAGAAATTTAGCATAGGTAGGCATTTGTTGCAACGCCTCAGTGAAGGGTACATTAATGTACAACTTCTTTAGGACCTCTAAGAACTTCCCAAACTGCCTATCTAACTTCGCCTTGGCCAATCTTTGAGGAAAGGGTACTGGGGGTTGGTAAGGTTCAGGGGGTACATACTTAGACACTTTCTCACTAGTTTCCTCCTCCTCTAAGGGTTGTGTCTTGGTATCTTTTTCCTCAGTCCCCTCATCTTTGTCACTCTCCCATTTACCCTTGGGATTCTCTAACTTCTCTCCACTCCTCAAACTCACAGCCTTACAATGTTCATTCCCTGGGTTTATTTCTGGTTGACCAGGAAACTTACCTTGTTGCCTATGTGAAGTGCTCGCTTGGTGGGCAATCTGGGTTTCCAACATCTTATTATGAATGGCCAAATTGTCAACCTTAGCTGACAACTCTCTAATGGCCTCAGTAACAACTTGACCATGGTGCCTAAACTCTTCATTTTGCTTGGCTTGGCCCTCTACAAAATTTTCAAGAAAAGTTTCTAGTTTAGACATTTGTACCTGGGGGAAACCAATAGAGGGTTGAGCACTACCTTGTCCAGCTTGATTTTGATTGTTCCGATAGAAGAAGTTGGGATGAGACCTCCAACCGGAATTGTAAGTCTGTGAATATGGATCATTGCGCACCTTTGGTGGAATGTCATAGAAATTGTGGCAGGATTCCACTTGCTCCACTGGTGCACCATGTGAGGATCCTATTCCAACTTGGCATTCAGCACCAATATGTCCCTGTGCTCCACAAATCTCACAAAAATTGTTAGAGGCACCTATGGCATTTACATGAGTTTTCTCAAGCATGTCAAAACGTTTATTCAAAGAATCAAACTTTGACATAATTAAATCAACACCATCTACCTCAAACTTACCTCTCGAGAGCTTTCTCGGGTTGTTACCTCTTTTACTGGCCCATTGGTGATGATTCGAAGCAACACTCTCAATAATCTCATAAGCCTCTGTCAGCCTTCTGTTCATCAAAGCTCCACCAGCTGCGGAGTCAAGAGACACCTTCGAAGAATATTCCAAACCATTGTAAAAGGTGTGGACAATCAACCACTTCTCTAGTCCATGATGCGGGCAAGCTTCCAACAGCCCCTTGTATCTATCCCAAGCTTCTGATAATGATTTTCCATCTCTTTGAACAAAGCTTGTTATTTAAGTTCTAAGATGTGCAGTCTTGGAAGGAGGAAAAAACTTATTCAAGAATGCTTGCTCCAATTGATTCCATGTGGTTAATGTATCAGTGGGTACCGATTTCAACCAAGCTCTAGCCTTGTCCCTTAATGATAATGGAAACAATCGGAGGCGAATGACATCAACTGAGGCACCTTCAATTTTGAGAGTCTCACAGAATTCTAAGAACATCTCCACATGATCATTTGGGTCCTCCAAGGGTAATCCTCCAACTGGTTCCGCCTTATCATAGAAAGTAAGGGCAGGAGGTATGGTGAAGTGCTCGGCTTCAATGTCCGCCGAGCAATTCAGATCGCAAACCCCGAGCATTAGGGGCTGCATACTCCTTTAAAGGTTTATTATCTTCAGCTGCTGCCATGACAAGTGTTGGTTCAGATATTTCCCTTACTCTTTGCCTTTGTTGTCTTCTCCTTTGATGCAAGGTTCTTTCAATTTTAGGATTTGCTTCAATAAGAGTCCTGAAATGTCTAGCACTTCTCATAAACAAGAAAAATTACCTGCAGAGAGTCAAAGATAAAACAAGAACGTAATAATATGGTAAAAATAAAAAGGTTTAAAATAATTAAATTAAAAATTAAACTGATATTTAAGAAAAACACAGTCCCCGGCAATGGCGCCAAAAACTTGATACGTGAAATCCGCAAGTGTACGGTTTCATCGTCAAGTAATAAAAAGATCGAATCCACAGGGACTGAGTCTATGAATACTAATTAATTAATTAATTCAATTAAATTAAACAAAAGAGAGTGTGATTGTTTATTAAGAATAACGTAGTAACAAAACAATTAAATAAAAATCAAGAAAACAGAATTTAGAACAAAAACAGCAAGTTATCAAGAAGGGGGTTTTCAGATTTAAGAAAGCTTCCAAGATTGGGATACCACAATGATACAAGACAAATCCTAATTGACAACCCTTTTATTAAATCTGAAATTCAATTGAAGGTGAATTACCCTAAATTAGTTAATGTTCTCTTTCAAGATACAAGATTCGTGCCCAATTAAATCAATTCTTACTCTCGTGGTAATTGAATTTAAATTGAACTCATTACGCTTTGTGGTAATTCATTGATTCCTCGAAAGGCTAAAACTACTCTCGTGATTTAGACCTTAAGTTCAATTCTTATGGTTCCAACACTTAGGTTCACCTCTCAGTACGTCCCTAAATGCCTATGAGATGCAAATAAGTGGCCAACAAATTCACATGAATAAAAGCAATAAGAATGAATCAATGAACAATCAAGATCAATAAAAGGGGAAACAATATCAATTAATCATTATCAAAGTGTCAAAGGGCATTGCCCAATCCTAGAAACAAAAGTAACTACTCAGACATAGAGAAGAAGGAAACAGAAATCAAACTTAAAAACATCCCAAACCCATAACAATGGAAGAAGAAGAAGAAGGATGAAGAAACCAAGCCTCCTTTGTGCCTCCTTTAGAACTAGGTTTGAATCAAAACTAGAATGCCCTAATTGCAATCAGAACACCTATTTATAGCCTAGGTCTTCTATGGGCTAAAAGTCCCCAAAAGAAATAAAAACAAAAAAAACTAAAATTCTGCTGCGCTGCGAACCACGGCCGTGGTGGCCGTGGTCAGTTCTGGACTCAGGATTGTTAAGTTGTCTCTGAGTCTGTTTCAGTTTTCTGCATTTTCTTGATTCCCTCGAACCATGGCCGTGGTAGAGACCACGGGCAGGTCGTGGAGCCCTCTAGAATGGCCTTTCTTGCACCTTTATTGCTATCCATTAAGCTCCAACTTCAAACATGCAAGCATTCTATTCAATCTAAGGCTAATTCAACATTAATCCTGCACAAGAACACCAAAAACACGGCAGTTATCCGAATTAAGGGAAAAACAAACCAAAAGGGAAACTAAAATGCTCAAGAATGCATGCAAAATAAGAACAAAACATGATGTTGTTTCACACACATCAGCCATACTTGGACCCGAGGCAAGAGCACTGCGACCTAGTGAAGTGGGCGCTGCGGCGTAAATAGACCGACCCATTGGACGCCGCGGCGTGAGTATGTGGGCGCCGCGGCGTGGAGGCGGCCAGCTGAGCCTATAAATAGGTTTTTCACGTTTTTCTCTAGGTTCTGGCTGTTTTGGCCATTTCGATTTCTAGTTTCTCTCTTTTAGTTAGTTTTAGGTTAGTTTTAGGTTAGATAGCTTGGCTAGATCTTCATTGCTGGTGGATTGGAGTCAAGGATCAAGGATTGAAGGATGATTCAAGCTTCAGAGACAAATCAATGAGCTTCTTTCTCTCTTTTCCCTTTCTCTCTTCTCTTCCTTATCTTTTGTATAGCTAAGCTTTGTTTAGGAATATTTTGGATCCTTTTATATATATTAATGATGTGTTCTTCTCTAAGTTTGTGTGGATATTTGATTATGGTTCAATCATTATCTGTGTTTAATACTTGTTCTTGGTTGGCCTCAATTACATGATCCTAATATTGGCAAATAAACTAGACATAGGGATTTATTGATATGGATATGGTATGATTGATGCATGTTCAGCGAGTTCAATTGGCTTGGATGAGTTGATTTATTAATAGGATAGAAATATACCTATTGGCCATGTATAGTGTGTGATTGAGAATAGATCATTCATGAGTGGAAGTTGCTCTGGCTCTCAAGGAAACTTAGTGAGTTAGGCAAGTAGAAACCAGGGTTGATTGACCTAGACATAGGCTGTTGACTAATGAAGATTCTTAAACTAACCTAATCAATGCATTTGTGTTTATGAGGGGGATTGCATGTTGTTGATAGATGTAGGGGGTGAAGGAGGATTTCCTGAAACCTAACCGCTTTTAGGTTTATTGTTTTTATAGATTAGATCAGTTTATTATTTTCTTATTTTTATGACCTTGTCTAGAATTGATTAAGCTATTGGTTGGTACTTAGCTTTATAATCTAATATCTTCGTGGGAACGAACTTTTACTCTATATCTGTATTACTTGTGCGACCCGTGCACTTGCGGTTAGCAAATGGGCAACACGTTTTGACCCTAACACTGAACCCGTAAACAGTAACGGGAATTTCTTTTAAATAAGAAAGTTATGCTAAATTTAACACACTCTTACACACTTAGACAGAATACAACAGCTGTTAAGAGGCACAAACCCTAATGTGGTGGGCGCAATTAGGCTTGAAGATTAAGAATTTTCTTTAACATTTCCACATTTCTACAATGGAGTTTGTCATATTCTTCCCTTTGTGTTCTTCTTTTTCCATGTACAACTAATTTTTCCTTGTTAGGGTGATGATGGATCTTAAACTTTGATGATGTAAATTCTTTTATAAGTTTAATTTATGTTTCTATTTCATGATTTACGTGTTTATCTCTATTTTTAATGTTTTTTTAAACCTGATCAATTTGGAAATAATCTTTTGGGTTGATGTATGATTTGAAAAAATTTGCATGAATCTAGAACACGTGACAAATACCATAATTTCTACAATCGCCAGGAATAGACGATGTGGGTTATGTGATCTTTCTTTTAATTTCCTCATTCTTGATAAAACCTTTCTATTTGGGATTAGACTAAGGGATTAGTTAATTCCAAACAGTGTACGAGGATTAATACACTAAGGAATTGAGTATTAATTAATTTTGAGAATTGACCATAAATTATTGAAATAGAACATAGTTAAACCAATATTTGAATGTGCATTTAAATAGTTCAAGTGAAGTCTGAACCCTAATGCTTTAATACCATTGTTTTTCATCTTTTTGATTTATTGTTTTACTTATTTATACTTCCTTTTAATTAAATTTCCAATAACTATTTTTCTTTGTTAGGTTAAATAGTGTCATTTTTAGTGAATTTAGTAATTAATAACTTAATTCTTATTGGACGATATTCTTACTCACTTTTTATTACGTTTGCGATTCTGTGCACTTGTCGATTTTCACAACATGTGTCAATCTCTTGTCTACAATAAATCAAGATCTCCACTTTACAAAGAGGGTTTCTAAATTGATTGGAAATAAAATACAATACATATAACGATCACTTGATAATATATCATTCAAGTACAAAAAAAGATATTAATCTAACCTTATTTCATTACCAAAAACTTCACCTTTTCACCCAAAGCAAAATGAAAATTAGTTACTCATAAACATGAAGAAAGAAAGAGAGAAGAAGATGAAGATAAACATAATTTCTATTTAGAACAAAAAAAAATACAACAAGAGAAACAAATAATACAAGAACAAGATCTTGATCTCTAAACCAAGATGCCTCTAATAAGCAACTAATGCAACATTTTATAGAGCATTAAAAGTACAAGATGACAATGGAGTTATTTAATGAGTGGGTGGATGATGGGTGGATGAGTGAAAGATGACAATGAAGTTGTTTAATGAGTGGGTGGATGATGGGTGGTTGAGTGGAAGATGATAATGGAGTTGTTTGATGAGTGGAAGATGACAATGAAGTTGTTTAATGAGTGGGTGGATGAGTGGAAGATGACAATGGAGTTGTTTAATGAGTGGATGGATGATGGGTGGTTGAATGGAAGATGACAATGGAGTTGTTTAATGAGTGGGTGGATGATGGGTTGATGAGTGAAAAATTATTGTCATGCTTGTCTTTCCACTTGCACCAACCAATTCAGCTGTCTTCACATGACTATAACTCTATCATAATGTCATCATATTGAAAAGTAGTCTTCATGATAGTTTAAGGGTTTTGTCTTAGCTTTCCAATGCCACCAGTTTCAGTCCAATAAAACTCCTACAGGCCAACTTATGGCCCAATCTATGCACATTGTTCAGGTTCTAGTAATAGCACATGTATTCTGACTTCCAATCCTAATCTGACCCACTAGACATCCGAATCTACTCTTGTATTCTTCATGAAAGTTGTATATTTGGATCTTAGCTTTCATTTTGACTTCTTTGGTGTCAATTGAACTCCTATAGCCCAAGAAATGGCCTGATGATTGTGCAAAGGTCAAGCTGTCAAGATCAACATTCTAGCTCTTGCTTCCACTTCAATTTAAATTATCCAAACGTGTGATTGTGCTCTTGAGGTCTTCATGAAAGTTGTAGAGAATTGTCTTAGCTTTCCTACAAGATCAGAATCATATCAATCAAATATTTGCAACTCAGATTATAGTTAATTTACTGAACGTTGCCAAATAGATAAATTAAGGTCAATTCATGCAATAATTCCTTCAATGATCCAATTAAGCTCAATATCATAAAATGTGACAAAATTAACTTAATTAAGCCTAATTGAACCTTTAGAAGCCTAGTGAGAGGATTATTAAATGAATAAAATATATTACTATCAAATTCTCCTACACTTAACTTTTGAACTACAGGAAAAAAACACATACTCTAAAAGACTCAATTTCCAATGATATTCAAGAATACAAAAGTTTATAAGTAAGAAGAGAAATCAAATATTCAAGGGATCAAAACATTTATGAGATAACGTTTCTTCACATCTCAAACCAACACGCAAGGAAACTTCAATTGAAAAGCATGAGTTAAGAATGATAGATCCTCACAAGATTCACTCTCAATTCCTCAAGTATTTAAAAGATAGGTATTTCCTTCAATTCAACCCATGAAAAATTGTACTACCATAAGCTTACTTATCTTCTACTTCTCCACTACTCAGAACACATGTACGCACAAATCAAGAAGGCTTTATTCAAGGTTATAATGGGGTTAAGGTAAAGGAGGGGAGTAATATGGATATGACAAGTTAAATACCAAAGAGAATAAAAAGTATTAGAGTTGAGTTCAAATAACAAACATGAAAAGTTCATCCCAACTAAACTTAATGCAAATTCCCTTTTACATATTCATTTCCCTTCCCTTTTTGCTTTATTGGCCTTTCTTTACACATTTTTTTCTATTATATTCATTATTATTTTTTGTTTGTTTGTTTGTTTGTTTTTTCAATTGCCTCTTTCCTTTTTCACTAACCATTTTGCACACACCTCCACACTTGTTCAAGAACTTAGCCAATAATAAAGTCAATGCTCTCTTGTTCCCTAAGGTTGGGTAAGAACATGATTTTTCATGTAAGGCACATAATGAGCTAGAAACAAGGAATGATCAAATAAGTTCAAAGGGGTTAAGCAAAGGACAATATACAATGTTGACTATTTGGTTAAAGTAGTTATTTCAAGAAAAATGTCTCAATCATGTTTATGTATGCATGTGAAAATGTAGACTAAAAAAGAATAAAAGTAAAATTTAGAGTAATAATTTCATGAGTGAAAAATCACACAAGAAAGAAAAGAATGATACAAATGTTCAATTCATTCATCAATAGACTCAAAATCTCACAAGACATATATCTATCATTCTCAATCCACTAATTCAACATTCATAACCAAGCATATGAAATTTAAGAAAGAAGACCATTTATTCAATCATGTTATGATCCCTGAATTTCAATTGCTTCAAAGGATGTGAGAGTGCATTCACTTGAATTTTTCAAAGAAAATCAAACGATAAAACTTCATTACTTCCACAAATCAACACAAAATAGTTATTTACCTAATTACCTAATTACTCCTTATTTTGCCACTAATTTAGATGTGTCTTAAGAATAAATTTAGCTCAAGGGCATAATTTACTCCTTACTCTATCATCCATAATTGATTTTGCTATTAGTAAGTTACTGACAACTATACTAATAAACATACTACCCCAATTTTTATTTTTTTTCATTTTATGTAAACTATCTTTCTCCCCCAACCAGATCACAACATTGTCCTTAATGTTAAAATATAGATAAGTAAACGATAGAATATATTACTTGTTGTGGCTATTATAGAAAAGAGAAACCTGACATAAATTTAAACAGAAACAAAGTACGATGAATAAAATGAAAGGTAAAAGTAAGTTATAGATGGAGTGCCAGATCAGTCCCGTGTTCCTTGCTACTTCCCTCTGACTAATCTATCTGAGCTATTACTGGATCAGGTTTATAAACAAAAGCTTGTAATTTATCAATTAACTCATCGATAATGCAAGCAGAGACAAAGAGTCGTCTTGCCGAAGGTGTGATAAAGTTCTGTTCCATAACATGGTCAAGAAAAGATAACAAACCATCAAATAAATTATTAACATTCAACAAACCTATGAGTTTATAGTGGATGTTCAGTTGGGCCTAAGAGATAACTTCAAAAACTTCTTTCAAAGTACCATAGCCACCTGGTAAGGCAATGAATGCATCAAAATTATCAAGCATTTTAGCCATTTGTCCATGCATATTTGATACATGTAGTTCCTCCCCAATTGTCTTTCCAGTGATATTCCTTTGAGTTAAAACTCTAGGAATGATACCTAAAATCGGACTGCCTTCTAGATATGCAGTGATTGATACAATCCTCATTAACCCAATGCTAACCCCCATATATTACACGAATTTTTCTTGCAGCAAGCGCTCAACCAAGAGTGACTGCTGCTTCTACAAACTCTATACCCTTCCCAAAACTTGATCCACAAAATACATAAATATTTGTAAATTGACGAACAGAAGCTCTTTCCATTTCTACACTCACCCTCCCTTTGAATGATTATGAGTTGGATGAAAATGAAGAAAATAGAGTGTTTAAATAAAGAAAAGAATGAAAAATGTAATTATAGCACCTATATGGGTGGGCTGACTATTGTCAGAAAAGTTTGAAATTAATAAAAACTTATTTTTTATTATTATATATTTTTATTTTTTTTAAAAAGATAAAATGAGAGCTAGTACCAGTCCAAAACTGGAGGCTAGGCTCTCACGCCCATTTATTCAACAAAGATGACATATCTTTATACTGTGCGTCACCAGTATAGATGTCATGGCGTATCTTTATACCGCGCATCATGAATGCAGTCCATCCTCACAAGGCATGGCTTCAGATCTCTGCCTAGGCTAGAATTACACCTTAGGAAGTTGTGTACTCGTTAGAGCACATAATCAAGCATTCGTGAGTGCTCGACACCCTCGGCATGACCTAGCACATCAGAGCTCATATAGTTAAGTACAAGATAATGCTCAATAGATGTTTATGTTTCACAGCAAAGACGGGACTCCTCTTTCGGTCCAACAATGCTACAGAGCCTAGGTTTCAAGAGCTGGGAATGTAGCACGTGATTCTCTATAGAGCATGGCACATGAACCTTATTTATAGACCAGCGTGCGAAGGTCTCCTCCTGAGTCTATGACAGGACGGGCATCCACCCGGGGCTCCTGATCTAATTAAAGACTAGGTGCAACCAAAGTTTTTGCCCTCTTTATTTTTAGATGAACAAAATAATAATGTACATGTTATTGTGATTGTGGCTCACATCTTCCTTTAGTTTTTCATCTAATAACAACTTAACCACCTTTTATAAGTCGAGGATAAACTTTCCATCTAATTTTCTTATAAATTGACAAACAGGGTTTTTTATAGTCAGATTCCCAATATTGTAACGTATGTTCATCCTTTAAAAGATTTCACAAATTAAGAAATTCATGATGCACAACTTCACAAGAATGCATCTCAAGAGTCAATAATATATCATCTAATGACTGCTTGCTTAGTCCATTCTTAATAAAGTATATTTTATTTTCTCAATTTTTGAAAATCATCCCCAAAGAACAACATCGCTTGTTACAATTCCATCGCGCACATTTGTGACAAACTTGCATTCTTTTCACTCTTCTCCTTTTAGAATACAAACTTTTACTGAGACCTAACATGTATAAGGCAAATGAATTTGAACATTCACCTGCTAAATAGACTTTTGCTTTGATTATCCAGCGTATATCTTCTGGGATGCCCTTGTGTATTAACATTCTCAATCTTTCATACTTAACTTTGTAAATTTTTATTAGAGCATTTTGAAGAAGAGAAGGAAAATGTTTTCATAAATTCAAGAGAATGACATCCATTTTAAAGAAGAAGGAATCAATTATTATGGGAAACTGAAAATAAACCGACTTGAGAGCCACAGAGTACCGTTATCTGCTACTTAACCGGGGTCACAAAGAACTGTAAAAAGAAAGCAACAAAATTAAAATAAATTATTCTCATAACATGGATATTCGCTCTTTTACTTACCGCAAGTGCACGGATCACACTTATAATACAGCTAGGAGTGGGATATCGTTCTCATGAAGACTAAGGTTAAAATTAGTGCTAAATATAAAACAAAAGTTTAAGAGTTTCTATCCAAGGGCATATAAATTGAGAGATGAGTGTCTAAACTAATTAAAAGAACTTAAAAACTTTAAGATTAAATTGAGGTTGAGAATTAGAGAATAGGGAATCTTTTTTCACCTCCTACTTCAATTGATAACAAGTAATCCTTTTAAGCAATATAAGCGAAATGATTAGGTTAGCTTGAGAATCTAAATTAGTTAAAAGTCTATGTTTAGGTCAATCAACCATGCTTTATTTGCTTAATTCACTATGTTTCCATGAGAACTAGTGTAAATTCACTCATTAAGATATATTCCCAATAGTTACTATGCATGGCCAATAGGTATATTTCTATCATATTAATGAATCATCTCACTCAAACCAATTGAATGAAATAGAACATGCATCAATCATACATACGATCTCAAATCCAAATTCCTATGTCTAGGTTCATTAGGTTTCAATAAATTAATCAAAGCTGATTAAACAATCGAAAGTATTAAATACTATATGATTAAACAAAACCATTTCATGTATATAAACTAAAAGGATTACAATATTATTCAATATTCATAGGAGGATCCAAAGTAAACCCTACACAAAGATTAGCTAGCCATGAAGCATGAAAATATAGCAAAATACATCTTGTTCATAGAAAGAAAATGAAAAAGTAGAAGATAGAGAAGAGGAAGCTCAAGGCTGATGATCCTCCAAGCTCCAATCCTCCTCCAAGGTGAAGAAAGCCCTCAATATTGGTTGATTCTGCTTCTTTTATGTCTAAAAACACAAACCCTCGCAGCTGTTCTCTAAAAACATTAAAAGCTCCTGTGCAAAATGGATACAACAGTATTTATAGGTTAAATAAAATAGAGTCACGCCGCGGCATTAAACATATCACGCCGCGGCGCGCGTTCAATTAGGTCACAGATGCCGTGGCATCCAGTTCTTAGCGTTGTGGCGCTCTATCCTCAGGTTCTAGTACTGAAGCAGGGATGACCAACGCCATGGCATTGACATACCTGCACCGTGGCGTTGAATGCTGGTCTTCAATTTTGACTTTCTCTTGGGCTTCCTGGTCCAAAGCTTGTCTAAATTCTCTCAATTAGAGCCCTTCATGTAATAGAGTAATTACCACTTCAATAGCAAATGCAAATGTACTCAATTTATCAAAGATTTAGAAGTATTTGCTCAAAATCATAATGGAAGTCATCAAGATAAAATAAGATGAATATGATGCTAAAGTCTTCTATTCATGCATACAAACAATGACTAAGCAACCAATATAGCACAGATATAGGGTACAAATAACTATACTTTGTGGAGTTATCACACCCCCAAACCTAGATCTTTGCTAGTCCTCGAGCAAAACAAAGTACATTTACATAGATCAACATTAACAACCTGTATTCAGCCACATTTGACATTCTTCTTTCACTTAAACTAACTAGCATATGATGATTGCATAAATACTCAAAGAATACACATACTTTACAATCAGTTTCACATATATACAATCCTCATCATACTAACATTCACAGCTTCCTTTCATACAAGATATTTTTCCCAAAATCATGCAAAGAAAACTTCTTCCATTCAATTCATATTCACCCAGATGAGGATATGAGCATACACATGAATATAATTCACAGAATTCACAAGATTGTAATACAACTCTCTCTCCCCTAATGTAAATCACACAAAATTAAGGATCAAAAAGGACTTTATTAGCTTATAATGTAAGACCAATGGTAGTGGGTAATAGAATAAAAGGATAAGATTTAACACAAACATTGAGAAACATAAATATGTTATTTCAAGTCTTGAGCCACTAACTGATTTTAGCATGGTATTCAATAGTGAAAGAAAAAAAACTCGCTAGAACCATTTTGATGCTTTTCGTACTTTTCTTTTCTTATGATTTTCTTTTCTTTTTCTCTTTTCTTTTCTTTTCATTTTTTTCTTTTTCTTTTCATTTTACAAAACATTGTTTCTTTTCTTTGATTGCATCTAGTTCCTTCAAGCTCATTTTGTATTGAATCATTAATACCCCTAATCACAAAACTCACTTTAAGAAATAACATATTATGTACTCAACAAACAATGATGGTAGGAAGAAAATACAATACTTTCATATGCATTAAAATGGTTAACAGGTTAACGATCACAATGGTTATGAAAAACATATAAGGCTAACATATATAAGCTTCAACAGGGGACCTATGGATATAATCATTCAGGGTAAGCTCGAAAGGCTCAATCGGTCCAAATAATGCCCTAATCATTTCCTCAATAATGCACAACCTATGATTTCGCCTCAAGAGAGTTAAAAAACAATTTCAAGGATAATTGAATTTTTCACATGTATTGTCCATAAACTTTCTCTAGACAAAAATTCTTATCCTTTTCAAAGTTCATGAAGCATGCAAAAGGGAAACACATCATACATAAAAAGAAACTAAAATACTTCAGCATGCGCCAAATATTGTATATGAATTCACAGATAAATGACAGTCATTTTGCATCGATATCTATCATTGGATAATCATACACACTAGTTTTTGGCTACATGATGTTTTTCAAAAGTTCTCAACATTACAATCATGAAACATCATGCTTTTCAAACATTACGACGCATGTTGTGAAAGGGAACGACAATTGTATCTTGAATGGGATTTTCAAAAACTTTTATCAAGATACTTGCTCTTATGGTTATTATCTACACATATATATATACTACAAAAAGTATTATACTAACATAAATATAACACTAAAACACATGCATAAAAACATAACAGTACAAAAATATAATAGAATACTACTGCATATAAAGCCAAAACATAAAGTCAAGGATACCCCCCAAACCAGAGGGAAACAGTGTCCTCATTGTACATAAGAAACATACAGATAAACATATATATGAAATACAATGAAAGAAAGTGTCCTGAAATGCCATAAATGCTAAATGAGTGCATCATCAGAATGGTCTCAGCAGTTGTATCCTCATCATCTCCATCCTCTCTAGCATCATGATGTACTCTTGAAGGTCTAGGCTGGGAGGGGTCAACGATAGCAGTGGGCGGCAAAACTGGAACTGGGAAGTCCCCCATCGGAAGTCCTAGGCGCTCTGCCATCTACCTCTGTGCCTGAATAGTGTAAGACAGCATAGCTGTCATCTGTGTGCTCTGGGTCTCCATATGGACTAGCCGAGCCTCCACATGAGCACACCAATCTGCGTCAGCTGCAGGTGCTGCCTGGGGCTCAGGTGCTACTAGTGGATCAGGTACAGCTACCCTAGGCTCAACACGAGCCCGCCTCTGCCTAGATGGTAAGGGGGCTGGAGCTGCTCCCACCCTCTCAATAAAATGATCGTTAAGAGGCTGCCGAACATCAATAAGCTCCTCATATGGCCCCTAGTGTACATTATGCCGGGAGCACATGGTGTGGATGAGAAAAGGGAAGAAGAGGCTCCTATGCTCCTGTATTGACCTCAAGATCTGCTAAAAAATAAGCTAAGCAACATCGATAGACCGGCGCTCCAAGATGGCATAAATTAGTATGGCTTGGTCTCGTGTCACCTCAGAGGGGTTTGTGGATGGTAGAATCTGAGTGTAAATGAAGTGGTACTAGGCTCGGGCCTTTGGTGTTAGACAAGTGCATGGGAAGTATCTCAACCTATAGGTTTGCACACACATGGTCCACACCACCAGCTAAGACTCCGCAGTGCAAATCCGAGCAGTGACCACGTTAACATCGATGCCCTCCTCTGGCTCCCAGTGGCAGAACTCAGTGTACTCACAAATCTCAGGGGCCTCAGGCAGGCTCAAAGCTGCACGAATAGAAGCAGTAGAAAATGAAACTGTGCACCCTCTGACTCTAACTGTAGTAGCCCCTTCACCAGAGTATGCTGCGTTCGCATAGAACTCGTGAACCACAGGAAGAACAAGAGATAACTCTGGGTGTTCAGCAAATATGCTCCAATTAAGGTGGTTAATGAGCCCCTCTAAGTCCTGGTGAATAGCACGGAAAAAGGAGAAGCCTCGCTCTAGAATGAGTGGTCTGGTAATGAGCACAGTGTATCTCTGGGCAGCATCAGCAGAAATAAACCTTCCCCTATCATAATCTGGAGGAGAGGGAGAAGACTCCTTGTTTCGCTGACTGGACGATCCTCGTTGAATGAACTTTCCCTTTTTTGGACCCATAATATCCTAAAAAAGAATTGCTAAGTGTAAAAATTGAATAATCATAAGTGTATACCACATGTAAGACAGAGCAATTATGAAAAATCTGGGAGTACACGTCACGACATTCAATACCAGCACTGCAGCACTCAAAATGTTCATGTAACGCTGCGACGTAAATAGTCAATGCCGTAGAATTCAAACAAGTTCAACACAACGCTGCGACATTCAAGCCAACGTCGCGATATTCAAGCCAACGTCACGGCATTTGACTTCAACGCTGCGGTGCGCACTGCAAATTAACCCAAAAATTCAGCAACAGTAGATTTATCCAACGTAAAAGCATTTCAGGCATAAAATTACATGAAAAACTAATAAAAACCTATAAACAACTAACTAACAACAACTATTCATCACAAAAAACAACAAAAACTACAAACAGAGACAAAAATAAAACAACCTAAATCGAGAAAATATACTATTAATTTACAAAAATTTAAAATAAATATGAACATACCTTAATTAAAGCAGGCGTAACTAAAAAGGAGATGGAAGGGAAGAGAAGATGAAAACTAAAGAGAAAGGGAGAGAAAGCAGAGGAAACAAAGAGAGAGGAGTTGAAATGTGAGGCGCTCCAAATGCCGCAACACATAACCCTAACTGCCACTTTGCGTCACAGCGTTGACATAAATGTGCTGCAGCACTCATTAATTCCCTCCTAAATTAATTATTTAAATAATTATTATTTACTATTTACTTTTTTTAAACATGCGCGCAGGAACGCCGCAGCGTTATGGTGTGATATGTCGCGATACTGTGCTCACTGGATTTTGACCCATAGCACCATTACGCTATAGTGCGTCAAGTATGACGCCGCCGGGTGAGGAGTCTAGCTATAGAATTCTGCAACAAATTAACTCTAGCTGGGACTTTTGCTCAAATAGGGCCTCTAGCACCTGCGAAACATGCCTATAAAGTCAAATTACTAAATGTAATACATAAATATATTAAAACCTAAAAATCAAAGTATTGACATATTTAAGACATTAAAATAAATAACTTGGGTTCCTTCCCAAGCAAGGCCTAATTTATAGTCCCGACAGGACTTTTCAGACATAAGACTAGGGCTATTAAAGCGAGGGAAGTCTTCCCCCAATCAATCTCTCCTCCAAAATAAGGCTTTAGGCGCTGACCGTTAACCTTAAAACTTAATGATCGATCCAGTGGAGCAATCTCCACAGCTCCGTGGGGAAACACTTTTATTACCACAAAGGGCCCCAACCACCTCGATTTGAGTTTTCCAGGGAAGAGTTTGAGCTTAGAATTGTAAAGGAGGACTTGCTGGCCTTTTTCAAACCTTTTCTGCATAATTTTTTGGTCATGATAGAATTTCACTTTCTCCTTATACAATTTTGCATTTTTGTAGGCTTGCAACCTAAATTCATCCAGCTCATTAAGCTACAAAAACCTTTTCTCCCCAACAGCTTACAAATTGAAGTTGAGTTGCTTTATTGCCCAATAAGCATTATGTTCAAGCTCAACCGGCAAATGGCATGCCTTCCCGAATACCAACTTGTAGGGAGACATATCAATGGGACCCTTGTAAGCGGTCCTGTAGGCCCACAGTGTGCCATCCAGTTTCTTTGACCAATCCTTTCTGGTTGGACACACTATTTTTTCTAAGATTCGCTTTATTTCGCGATTGGATACCTCCGCTTGCCCACTTTTCTGTGGGTGATAAGCAGTGGCAATCTGATGTGTCACTCCATACTTGGCTAGGAGGGCTTCAAAATACTTGTTGCAAAAATGTGGCCCTCCGTCACTGATTATGGCCCTAAGTGTTCCAAACCCGGTGAAGATATGTTTTCTCATGAAGCTAATCACTACTTTTGAATCATTAGTAGGAAATGCACATGCTTCCACCCACTTGGACACGTAGTCCATAGCCACTAGTATGTGCAGATTCCCAAATGGGGGAATAAAGGGGCCCATGAAGTCTATGCCCCATGCATCAAAAATCTCAACCTCTAAAATGAAATTCAGGGGCATTTCATTCCTTCTCGAGATATTCCCTAACTTTTGACATTGATCACACCTTTGCACAAATAAATGCACATCTTTGAAGAGCGATGACCAATAAAAGCCAGACTGGAGTACCTTTGCAGCTGTCCTCTTACTACTATAGTGTCCACCATATGGAGAATCATGACACTAGCTTAAAATCTGCTCCACTTCCTCCACAAGCATACACCTCCTCAATATATGGTCTGAATACTATTTAAATAGAAATGACTCATCCCAAATATAGTGCCTGACATTATACAAGAATTTCTTCTTTTGGTGAGAGGTTAGATCAGGTGGCAGCATATCATGGACATGATTGAGTGGTGGCTGCAAATAGCTGCTCATCAGGAAATGTTTCCCTGATTGTGATCGGTTCAACTTGGAAATCTTCATTTTCAAGTCTTGAAAGATGGCCTGCTACTTGATTTTCTGCACCTTTCTTATTTCTGATCTCTAGATCAAACTCTTGTAAAAGCAAAACCCACCTAATCAATCGGGGTTTTGCATCCTTCTTGCTCACTAAGTACTTTTATTGCAGAGTGATCTGTGTACATTATCACCTTCGTGCCCACCAAATATGTTTTGAACTTATCAAATGCGAACACAACAGCCAGCAGCTCTTTTTTCGTTGTTGTGTAGTTCAGCTGGGCATCGTTGAGTATTTTGCTAGCATAATAAATGGAGTGAAACACTTTGTCTTTTCTTTATCCCAACACTGCACCCACAGCATAGTCGTTGACATTACATCTGAGTTCGAATGGCAAATCCCAATGTGGAGTGATTATAACTAGAGTTGAAACCAGTCTCTTTTTCAGTTTCTCAAATGCAACCTGACATGAATCATCAAAGGTAAACTAGATATCTTTCTCTAGAAGGTTACAAAGAGGCTTGCCTATCTTTGAAAAGTCTTCAATAAACCTCTTGTAGAAACCCATATGGCCAAGAAAACTGCGGATTCCTTTCACTGAGTTTGGCAAAGGAAGCTTGTCAATCACTTCTATCTTTGCCTTGTCCACCTCCATCCCTTTTATAGAAACCTTATGGCCAAGAACTATGCCTTCTTGGACCATAAGATGACACTTTTCCCAATTCAGGATGAGGTTAGTCTCCTCACACTTTTTTAGCATAGATGATAAGGTCTGCAAATAGTTATTGTAATCATCCCTAAATACCGAAAAGTCATCCATAAACACTTCTAGGCCATGTTCAATCATATCAGCAAAGATGGCCATCATGCAACGTTGAAAGGTTGCAGGAGCATTGCATAGCCCAAATGGCATCCTTCTGAAAGTAAATGTACTATATGAACAAGTAAATGTTGTCTTTTCTTGGTCCTCCGGTGCTATGGCAATTTAGTTATATCCAGAATAACCATCCAAGAAGCAATAATAGGCATTCCCTGCTAGTCTATCCAACATCTGATCAATGAAAAGAAGCGAAAATGGTCTTTTTGGGTGGCCTTGTTGAATTTGCGGTAGTCCATGCACACCCTCCATCCAGTGACCTTGCGGGAGGGAATAAGCTCATTATTTTCATTGGTGACCACCGTCATGCCACTTTTCTTCGGCACACATTGGATTGGGCGATACCCAAAGGCTGTCAAAAATAGGATAAATAATACCTGAATCCATCCTCTTGATTATCTTTTTCCTCACCACCTTTTTCATAATTGGATTTAGCCTCCTTTGGTGTTCCACAACTCCATTCTGATTGTCCTCTAACAAGATCTTGTGCATACATATGGAAGGACTAATGCCTTGAATATCGGCAATAGTCCAACCGAGAACATGCTTGTATTTCCTAAGTACATGGAGAAGCTTCTTCTCTTAGTCATCTGAGAGGGATGATGATATGATTACTGGCAGGGTAGATGTTGCTCCCAAATAAGTATACTGTAAATGGTTCAGTAGAGACTTTAACTCAAGCTTTAGAGGTTCCTCAATGGAAGGCTTAGATGTCTCTTTTGTTACATCGGACTCCAAGGTTTCAAACTTGGGTGAACGATATTGCCTAGGAACTGCATCGAGGTGTTTGATGCAATCAGATACATCATTTTTTGAATCTTCATCATCCTCAGTTGATGAAGTCATTACTAAAGCAAGGGAGTCTTCAGGATTGTTGGCTTGAAATACATCATTAATGATATTATCTAGTAGACCAACATAAGAACACTCTTCCTGATCTTGAGGAAACTTAATTGCTTTAAAAATGTTAAAAGTCACCTCTTGATCTTGAACTCTCATAGTCAGTTCACCTTTTTGGACGTCTATGAGTGTTCTTCCTGTGGCTAGGAATGGTTTGCCTAGGATCAGTGGCACCCTTTGATCCTCTTCCATATCCAAAATAACAAAGTCCGCAGGGAATATGAACTTATCCACTTTCACTAGGACATCTTCCACAATTCCCTTCGGATATGTATATGAACAATTAGCCAGTTAGAGGGTGATAATCACATATTTTACACATTAATAAGCCCTTATTTTTAGTGATTTACACTTTTCATATACTTAATTGTTTGACCTTGGACATGTTTTATAAGTTGGGCTTAAATTTGGGCTTAATTGAATTTCTCTAGCATTATTGAGTTTTGATGTTGTTTCTGTATTCCAGCCATAACTTGAGTTCTAGACATCTAAAAATTATGCATTTTACCTTGTAGGAAAACTGAAAGGAAGCTCTACAACTTTGATGAAGAGCTTAAAGTCTCAATCAGATGTCTAGTGGGCCTAATTGGGCCTGGAAGTTTAGACTCGGGTTTGAGGAGCATATGACATTAAAGTGAGTATATCTTGGTCAATTCAAGTCTAATTCAGATGAAACTTAGGCCATTGCATTCCTACAAGGCCCAGCTGTGTTTGGGAAGTGTGATGAGGTACTAAAGGCCAATTTAGGGGGCAGTTTATAGTTTGAGAGGGAGGGATCCGAAAACCAGTTTTCATTCCATACTTTTCTCACTTCTCTCTAGAACTCTCTTATCTTCTCTCCCTTCTTTCCAGGTTTTTGTTTTCTGAGTTCTCTTCTCATGGAGGGCTAGACACTTTGTAATCAATTCAGAATTCTTGAAGAAATTTTGATTTGGATTCTTGAGATTCTGTTCTAATTTCTTATTTTGAATTGTATTTGGATTCTTCTTCTTCCCTTTCTTTTTCTTTTTCTTGATTTGATTGGATCTTGATTTGGGATTAAGAATTGTGATTGAATTAGGTTGATTAATCTGGTTTAGTCATAAAAGTAAAAGTTAAGTGCTGATTTGTGCTTAGATTAATTGAATTCAGATCTAAAATTAACATAGATCTAACATGAATTATGCGATTGCGAATTTGTGTAACAATTGTTAATTGAATTCTAGATGATTGTCTAGTAAGAATTCTGGATTAATGCTGAGATCTCGGTTAAATCCAAGTTAATCATTCAAATGCAATCCAAATATTTGTTTAGTGATCTATGATAGAATCCACCAAATTTCGGATAGATTTATGAATTGATTACACTTTTAATTGATTATTCTTTTCTTAATTCTGTTATTTTATATTCTGTTCATCAACTCAAACCCCTTCCCCAATTTTGGCTTGAACTAATTAATTTACAAACTAAGATCCTTGAGAGACGATCCGTTGTTAACTCCTATGCTACAAGCCATAGGTACAACTCAGTTTTAATTTTGATCGAGTTCGGCGCTCGTCAGAGGGTTACAGATGTGGGCTTGCATTCCCCCAAACCTAGCCTCTAAAATATGGATAGGGGCATAAGATTAATGCTTGGCCATATATCACACAATGCTTGTCCTAAGAATTTATCACCTATGGCACAATGAATTGTAAAGCTTCCTAGATCCTTTAACTTTGGGGGAAGCTTTTGTTACAAGATAGCACTGCATTCTTCAGTCAATGCTATAGTTTCAGACTTGTCTAGTTTACGTTTCTTGGATAATATTGATCTGTCGATTATTTCCATATTTTAATTGCCTTATGATTGATTTAATTGGACTCCATATGTGCTTAATTGTTGACATTTAGCTAAGTTTCTGATTTAGAGTTGTCTTTGGATGTTGATTGTGAAACTATGCTTAAATGTGGTTATAAACACTCATAAATGAATTATGCTTTTCAGGATATCTTTGAGTGTTTGAGTCCATTAGCATCAAACCAAGCTTGATGGCCATTTGAGGAGAGAGATGAATACTTAAGAAGATTAGTTTTACCCTCAGAAGCAAAGGAAGAAGGGCATTTATGAAGAATCAAGGTCACATTTGAAGAAAGTGAGTGACACGGCCCATGTGATATGACACGGGGTGGGCCGTGTACTCCTCTGACTATTTCAAGACGGGTCAAATCCTATTTTTCATACAACATGGGCCATGTCATATAACACGGGCCGTGTCAAATGACACGGGTTGGGTCGTGTTCTTCTCTGACTTTGAGTTTAGTTAGAATTTTGTCACCAGATTCAGACACGGGTTAGGCCGTGTCGTCGCACCAGAAAGTTAAATTCGAATTCTATTGAGAAATTAGGTATCTAAAGCTATAAATAGAGATACCTAGAGCCCCAAAAGGAGGTCTGGACAGAGAGAGCCGTCAAGGGAACTAAGGGAAACACGAAGACCAAGGGAAAGGGAGATTGGATCGAAGATTGGAGTCTCGGGTTCGAGCAATCGAAGATCGATCATCCCCAACCTTCGGAAACTAGTTTGATCTTCAGTTTTCTTTTGCACTTTTGTTCTGGACAATGTTTTTCTTTAATTCTTCTTCTGTTTTTAACTTTGCCATGTGTGGCTAAACTTCTTGATTGGTTAAGGGAAGATGAAACTCTAGTTTTGATTATGTGAATCTTGCATACTTCTTTATATCAATACAATTATGTTTTTATTCATATGTTTCTGTTCATAAATCAATATAAAGGTCTTTATATTCTTGCCAAACTTCGAGAGTGGTAAAACTAGGATTGCTATGCGCAGTTGCGGTGGTATGACTAGTGAAACATATGATCTAAGCAATTTAATCCCAGTGTGTGATTAGATCTTAGTGTGATAGGTTTTCTAATTCTTAATGCAATAATTAGGTAGGTGTAAGAGTGGTTGCTTTACAAATAACTAATGGTTAGGGTTTGATTTGAGCGGTTGCTGAATTAAGCAAAACTTAAGGAAGACATGAGATTTATCTCACAATTACATAAGAACATAATTGATCATGTTAGTATAAAGGATATGTAAGTTAGCATAATCATATAAATCTAGTGGTGGATTCCATCTCTTAACCAATATCTTTAACTTGATAATTCAATTTGTGTTCACTGCTTTGGTTTAAGTTTAATTTTTTTTATTAGTTTTAATTAACAAAACCCCCTTTTAATTTTACTGTTCATTTTTCATCAGAGTTTAATTTAGGAATTGGATTGATAGTGTTAATTGAATTGGTTTTCTGTGGATCGACCCTTGCTTACTACAATTGGTTGCAAGGTTTTTATATTTTTGGTAGAACTTGGCAACTGTTTTTAATATTAATTTTTAATCGTATTCCACACCACATCAAATATATCCTTCATAAACTTAACATAAGTGGGCATTTTTTCCAATGCTTCTGCAAAAAGGATGTTGATGTGAAGTTTCTTGAAAACTTCCAAAAACTTCTTAAACTGCTCATCCATCTTGTGCTTGATTTGTCTGCTTGGGAAAGACAGAGGATGTATATATGGCTTATTCACCACCTCCTTGTCTTCAACCTTCTTGTGGTCAGTTTCCTTATTCATGGCATTGTCCTTATCTTTCTTTTCTTCCACCTTTTTGTGGACCTCTTCATCCTATTCCTGGCTTTTTCCTACATCATCCTCCATCAACTTTGTCTTGGAGTTTCCCTCAATGTTTTTCCTACTTCTCAGTGAGATGACCTTACAATGCTCATTAGAGGCACCCTTAGGATTGTTAACTGTATCACTTGGGAAGGTTCCAGGGGGCCTGTTATTGATTGCATTAGCTAACTACCCCACTTGAGTTTCTAAAGCCCTCATAGAAGCTGACTGGCTTTGTATCACTGAGTCATTCTTAGCTAAATGAGCATCTGTCTTCGTTGTGAAGGAATCAATTTTTACTATTAACTGCATGAACATCTCTTTAAGAGATGGTTTCTTTTCTTGAACTAGTTGTCTAGACTGGGAGGGGAATCCAGGAGGATTGTAAGGTCACTTAGCTCCAGGTGCTGAGGAGGAGGCCCCTTGATTATCCCTCCACGAGAAGTTTGGATGGTTCCTCCATCTAGGATTATATTGGTTTGTGTATGGGTTGTTCTATTGTAATCGGTAGTTCCCCAGATAATGTGCACTTTCAAAGGTGGAAGGGCACCTGTCACTTGAATGATTGTCACCACATTTGTCACACAACACAAATGAGCTCTAGTGAGCTTGTTGTCCCATACTATCCATTTTACTTTCCAATGCTATAACCTGAGCTGACAATGAGGTTATAACATCTACTTTATGCACTCCAGCTACCTTTGGTGGAGTGTTTCTTGCTAATGGCCATTGATAGCTATTAGTAGCTTATTCCTCCAACAGCTGGAAAGCATCATCAAAGGATTTGCTTAACAAGGAGCCTCCAACAGCAGCATCTACTATTGGGTGGTGATGCGATAGCAAGCCCTTGTGAAATGAGTAGATTTGGTGCCAAGGTGGTATCTCATGATGTGGGCACCTTCTCAAAAGATCCTTGTACCTTTCCCAGGCTTCATGCAAGGATTCTAATTCAGTCTGAGTGAATGATGTAATATCATTCACCATCTCTGTAGTCTTGGTAGAAGGGAAGTATTTGTTCAAAAACTTAGTACAAACCTCTACCTAAGTTGTAATTGATCTCGCAGGAAGAGAATGTAACTAGCTTTTGACTCTATCTCATAAAGAAAAAAGAAAGAACCTTAGGCAAATAGCATCCTCGGATACTCTGTTGTGCCTAAACATGTTGTAAATCTCCAGGAAGTTTGAGAGATACACATTAGGATCCTTATTGGATAAGCCATCAAACTGTACAGAAGTTTGAATCATTTGGATAATGGTCGGCTTTATCTCAAAGTTGTTTTCCCGGATAGCAGGACGTGTAATGCTGGATTGCAGATTATCCATTTGAGGAGTAGCAAACTCCCTCAATGGTCTAGTGCGACTATCGTCCTCCAACTCGTGCGTAACGTTATCTTCTGCCATCTTATAATCACCTGAAATAATTAAAGAATTAAGATTTAAATTAATATGCACAAAAAAAAGAAAACTTGAACTAGAGTTACTTAAATTGGTTGTTAATACTAGCTCTACTGAATTTAAACCGTTGTCCCCGGCAACGACACGAAAAACTTGTTCGATTTTTTACTTACCGCAAGTGCACAGATCGCGCTTATAATACAGCTAGGAGTTGGATATCGTTTGCACGAGGACTAAGGTTAAAATCAATGCTAAATATAAACTAAAAGTTTAAGAGTTTCTATCCAAGGGCATATAACTTAAGAGATGAGTGTCTAAACCAATTAAAAGAACTTAAAAACTTTAAGATTAAATTGAGGTTGGGAATTAGAGAATAGGGAATCCTTTTTCACCTTTTACTTCAATTAATAACAAGTAATCATTTTAAGCAATATAAATGAAATGATTAGGTTAGCTTGAGAATCTAAATTAGTTAAAAGTCTATGTCTAGGTCAATCAATCATGCTTCTTTTACCTAATTCACTATGTTTCCATGAGAACTAGTGTAAATCCACTCATTAAGATCTATTCCCAATAGTTACTATGCATTACCAATAAGTATATTTCTATCCTATTAACGAATCATCTCACTCAAACTAATTGAATGAAATAGAACATGCATCAATCATACATACGATCTCAAATCCAAATTCTTATGTCTAGGTTCATTGGATTTCAACAAATCAATCAAAAGTTAATCAAATAATCGAAAGCATTAAACACTATATGATTAAACAAAACCATTTCATGTATATAAACTCAAAGGATTATAATATTATTCAATATTCATAGGAGAATCCAAAGTAAACCCTACACATAGCTTAGCCAGCCATGAAGCACGAAAATATAGCAAAATACGTCATGTTCATGGAAAGAAAATGAGAAAGTAGAAGATAAAGAAGAGGAAGCTCAAGGTTTATGATATTCCAAGCTCCAATCCTCCTCTAAGGTGAAGAAAGCCCTTAATCTTGGTTGCTTCTGCTTCCTTTATGTCTAAAAACACAAACCTTAGCACTTATTCTCTAAAAACATTAAAAGCTCCCATGCACAATGGATGCAACAGTATTTATAGGCTAAATAAAATAGAGTCATGAAGCGGTGTTAAACACATCATGCCGCGGCGTGCATTTAATTAGGTCACAGACGCCGTGGCGTCCAGGTCTTATCCATGCAGCGCTCTATCCTCGGGTTATAGTACTGAAGCAGAGGATGAACAACGCCATGGCATTGACATGCCTGTGCCGCGACGTTGAATGTTGGTATTCAATTTTGGCTTTCTCTTAGGCTTCCTGGTCCAAAGCTTGTCCAAATTCTCTCAATTGGAGCCCTTCCTGTAATAGATAAATTACCACTTCAATAACAAAAGCAAATGTACTAATTTTTATCAAAGATTTGGAAGTATTTGCTCAAAATCGTAATAGAAGTCATCAAGATAAAATCAGATGAATATAATACTAAAGTCTTCCATTGATGCATACAAACAAGGACTAAGCATCCAATATAGCACAGATATAGGGCACAAATAACTACACTTTGTGGAGTTATCAATGGATTAGAAAGAGAGATAGATTCTACCTCAATAACTTGGGTTTCCAAAAATGGTTTGAGTCTTTGTCCATTGACCTTAAATACATTACCATTCCTAGGGTTCTCAATGTCTATGGCCCCATGTAGGTACACATGTTTGACAACAAAAGAGTCACTCCACCTAAATCTCAATTTTCCAGAGAATATATGAAGATGAGAATTATAAAGCAGAACTTTTTGACCAATTTCAAAAGATTTCCTCAAAATTGATTTGTCATGATAAGCTTTTGTTTTAGCTTTATAAATTTTTGAGTTTTCAAATGCATCATTTATTAATTCCTCAAGTTCATTTAATTGCAATTTGCGTAACTTGCAAGCATCATCAAGGCTTAGGTTGAAAGCTTAATGCTTTATGCTCAAGTTCTACAAGCAAGTGACAAGGTTTTCCATAGACTAACTGATAGGATGACATACCTAAAGATGTTTTGAAAGCAGTACGGTAAGTCCAAAGTGCATCGTTTAATCTTAAAGACCAATCTTTATGATTTGGGTTAACCTTTTTTTTCAAAATTTATTTAATCTCCCTATTTGCTAATTCTACCTGTCCACTTGTTTGAGGGTGATAAAGGGTTACAATTTTGTATGTAAAGTCATATTTTTTCATTAAGGATTCAAATGGTTTATTGCAAAAATGTGTTCCCCCATCACTGATGATAGCTCAAGAGATTCTAAATCTACTCAAAACATTTTCTTTTAAAAATTTAAGAATAGATTTATGATCATTGTGTTAGCATGAATCACCTCAATCCATTTTGAGACATAATCAACTGTAATCAAAATATACACAAATCCAAATGATGATGGAAATGAACCTTCGAAATTAATTCCTGAATAATAAAAAATTTCAATGACAATGATAGGGTTCGGAGGCATCATGTCTCATTTAGAAATGGAACCCAATTTATGACAATTTTCATAACTTTTGTAAAATGTATAGCTGTCTTTAAATAAAGTGGGTCAATAAAATCCACACTACAAGATTTTCACAGCTGTTTTCTTTGAAGAAAAATGACCTCCACATGCTTCTGTATAACAAAATTTAATGACATTACCTACCTCACTGTCAAGCACACATCTCTGAATGATTTGATCAGGGCAATACTTGAACAAATATGGGTCATCCTAATAAAAAATTTTCACCTCAATTAAAAATTTCCTTCTGTCTTGGTGCATCCATTGAGCCGGCATCTTTCCTGTTATAAGAAAATTGACTATGTTAGCAAATCAAGGCATGAAATTGACAGAAAATAAAAAGTCATCGGGAAAAGAATCATTAATAGGTGTGATATCAAAAGGTGAGCCTGTCGTAAGTCTGGACAAATGATCTACAATCACATTTTCGGCTCCTTTGTTATCTTTTATTGTGATGTTGAATTCTTGAAGCAACAAGATCCACCGTATCAACCTTGGTTTGGCATCATGCTTAGATATTAAATACCTAACAGCAGCATGATCAGTGAAAACAACAGTAGAAGAACTAACTAAATAAGCTCAAAATTTGTCCAATGCAAAAATTACAGCAAGTAGCTCTTTTTCATTAATGGTGCAATTCATTTGTGTACTATTCAAAGTTCGACTTGCGTAATAAATTACATGAGGCTTACCTTCTTTTCTTTGGCCTAAAACAGTGCTAACAGCAAAATCACTAACATCACACATCAACTCAAAAACCAAAGATCAGTCAGGAACTTGCATGGTAGAAGGAGATGTCAGAAGACTAATTACTTTTTCAAAAGATTTATAACATTCTTGAGTCCAATCAAATGGTGCATCTTTTATTAGAAAATTATATAATGATCTAGATATAGAACTAAAGTCCTTAATGAATTTTCTGTAAAATCCTGCATGTCCTAAAAATAAACGAACTTCCCTTACTGTTTTTAGTGAAGGCAGATAGGCAATTAATTTAACTTTGGCCTTATCAACTTCAATTCATTTAGAAGATATCACATGACCTAACATTGTTCCTGAGTTAACCATGTAATGACATTTTCCCCAGTTTAAAATAAGTCATTTTTCTTCGTATCTTTTAAGAACTTTTTCCAAATTATCAAAACAAATTTCAAATGAATTTCCATAAACTGTCAAGTCATCCACGAAAACCTCTAAATAATGCTCAACCATGTCACTAAAAATACTTAGTATGCATCTTTGGAATGTTGTCGGAACATTACAAAGGCCAAAAGACATTCTTTTGTACGCAAAAGTATCAAAGAGACATGTAAAAGTAGTCTTTTCTTGATCCTTTAATGTAATGAGTATTTGATAATAGCCCAAATAACCATCAAGAAAATAGTAGTAGGGATGTCCTGCTACCCTTTCTAGAATTTGATCAAGAAATGGTAAGGAAAAATGATCTTTCCTAGTGACAACATTTAATTTTCTAAAATTAATACACAGACGCTAACTGGATAAGACTTGTGTAGGTATTAATTCACCTTTTTTATTTTCAACCACTGTTATTCCATACTTCTAAGGCACAACTTGTGTAGGACTTATCCACTAGCTATCAGAGATAGGGTAGATAATTCCAACATCAAGTAACTTGAGAACTTAAGCTCTAACTACCTCTTTCATGTGTGGATTTAATCTTCTTTGAGGTTATTGAGATGTTTTAGAATTATCCTTTAGATGTATTTTATGTATACAAATTAATGGATTAATTCCTTTTATATCCTTTAATATCCATCTAATTGTACTTTTATGCCTTTTAAGTACTTCTATTAACATACCTTCTTGTTCTTTGGTAAGGGTCGAGGAAATTACCACTAGAAAACTTTGCTCTTCTCCCAAAAATGTATACTTCAACCCAGCAGGTAATGACTTTAGTTCCAATGTGGGTACTTCTTCATGGGTATTATCATTCATGGGTTTTAGCTCTTCGAATCTCGGCTTCTATCATTTGTATTTCATTACCTGTGTACAGTTAAGCAAAAAGTATATTTCAAAAATATCATCATCTAATTGCATATCTGAATCAAATGAATTGATTAAACAAATTTCTAACAGGTTAGAAGAACTCCTAGTTTGAAGATAATCATAGACTTCCTATGGTTGCTTGCATATGTTGAAAACATTAAGCTCTAGTATCATATTTCCAAATGTTAGCTTCAACACTCCATTTCTGCAATTTATCAAAGCATTAGATGTTGCTAAAAATGAGTGACCTAAAATAATAGGAATTGACTTGCAACTATTAACCATAGGTTTAGTTTCCAAGATAATAAAATCCATAGGATATATGAATTTATCAACTTGTACAAACACATCTTCCATTATTCCTTTTAGAATTTTAACTGATCTATCGGCAAGTAGAAGAGTTACAGAAGTTAGTTTTAACTCACCCATGTTGAGTTGCTGATAAACTGAATATGGAAGCAAATTAACACTAGCATCAAGATCAAGTAAAGCTTGTTCAATTTTATGTTCTCTAATAATGCATGAAACTATAGGACAACCAGGGTCTTTATATTTCAATGCATTATTGTTCTGAAGAATGGACCTTACCTGTTCAGCCAAAAAGACTTTCTTTTTCACATTTAGTTACTTTTAGCAGTGCATAAGTACTTCAAAAATTTGGCATAAGCGAAAACTTGTTTAATAACATCTAACAGAGGAATATTGACTTCATTTATTTAAAAATTTCAAAAATTTCAGTGATGTGGTTCAATTTACTTGAATTGTTTAATGCTTGAGGATATGGGGGTGAAGGCGATAGTTTGGTCTCCTTTTGGCCAGGTGGCTTATCAACTCCTTCCTCATCTCGGGGAATTGATTCATCATCTTTCTCACAAGGTTCAGGAATTTATTTTTCAATAACCTTTCCACTCCTAAGAGTTATCACTCACTTGACTTAATCTATTTGTTGGCTTTCTAAACTACCCTTATTTAGACTGTACTGACCCTTGGGATTCGGTTGATGTTGAGAAGGAAATTTTCCTTTCTCCTGAATGGTGAGTGCAGAAGAAAGTTTAGCAAGAGTGTCTTTTATGTCAATCATAGCTTGAGTGTTTTGATTATTAATGACTTCCTACTTTTTCATGAATACATGCAGTGTTCCTTCAAGGTTTTTCCTATATAGTGGGACATAAGATGCATATCCTTGAGAAATTTGAGAGTCTTGTTGTTCCTGAGGAGGTGGTGGTTGCATGAATTGTGCATGATTATTGTTCCTCCAACTGAACTTCGGGTGATTTCTCCATCTCGAATTGTATGTATCTAAAAAAGAATAGGTAAATGACTTTTTAAAATTGTTCATTGCATTTATTTGCTCACGTATAACTTTTTTGAAAATAGGAATCTTTGGACATTCATTTGTTGAGTGTCCTAAGTCATCACAAATGCCACAAATTTCTTCATTTTGCAGAAATTTGATTTTTTTACTTTCCCTTATTCCATGACTTCAATCTTTTTAACCAAACTGGCGAACCTAGCATTTGGATCTTCTTCTTGACTAAGGTGATATTTTCTTTTACTAGCACTTGCAAGGTTAAATCTAATTGAATTTTCAGAAGGATTAGTACCATGCCAAGATTGAGGATTCTCAGCCAAATGGTCTAAATATTCTAAAGCTTCTTCAAGTGCTTTATCAAGAAACTCTCCATTGCACATTGTTTCTACAAATTGTTTAGTTTCACGTGTTATCCCTTCATAAAAGAAGCTAATAATGCTCCTTTTTTCAAAACTATGATGTGGGTAAGAATTTAACAAATCTTTAAAACGTTCCCAATATTGAAAATATGTTTCATTTGAAGTTTGGGATAAATTTTGGATTTGTCTTTTCAAAACACTGATTTTATGTGTTAGAAAAAATTTCATTAAGAATTCACTTTACATTTCTTGTCATGTGCTAATTGATATTAGTTTCAAAGCGTTAAGCTAACTTTTTACTTTATCTTTCAAACAACTTAAACTTAACAATTTCTTCAGTGCAATTTTGATCATTGAAAATGATACATACTTCCTCAAATTCGTTTAGATGTAAATATAGGCTTTCAGATTCTAAACCATGAAAGTTAGGAAGTAATGAAATCATACTCAACTTAAATTTAAAATTGTTAGCATTGAGTGGAAAGATAAAACATGATGGACTAGAATTTCAAGGTGGTTGCAAATATTCACGCATGGTTCGCAATGGTTTATTTTCATGTTCATCATGTACACTTTAATTTTCAGCCTTTGTGTCAATTATCTGTGGTTGTGATTCAAAAAGATCAATATATAAAGTACCAAGATTAATTTTAACCAAACGATCAGAATTTGAATCACAATACCAATTAAGCATAAATAAGTGACTTAAAATAGAAAAGAATATGTACAAGTAGGTGGTATAAACCGGCCATCAAATATGATAAAACTAGAAAATTAAAAGAGTAGAAAAAGAATATACCAAGTGGTGAAGTTTACTTCAAAAAAGAAAACTTCAATAAATTTGTTCTTCAAATCAAGTCCCTGGCAACGACGTCAAAAACTTGATGTGAAATTTATTTTATTGCAAACTCAAGTGCAGGTTATCTCAAGTAATAAATTCTCAGGAGTCCGAGGTCGATCCACAGGGAATTAATGAAGAAAAATTCTTTGAGGTAAGGAAAGGATTTGTCACAATAATAAAAGTGATAAAACTTATTCACAATTAAAAAGGATTTGTTTGGACTAGGAAATCTACTCTTGGTAAGTAAATTAAGGATAATATTAATTCTTTTTATAACCCAATTAGAATCCACGCATAACGAAGATTCCAATTGGAAAATACGACATTCAAAGTTCTTTTAAAGTCATATATGTAGTTATATTATGGTTCCTTTAATTATCTACTAATGCCAACACTTGTAAATGAGTTTAAGCATTCATTGTACCAATCTCTTGTCTACAACAAATCAAGATCTTCACTTTACAAGGGGGTTTCTAAATTGATTGGAAACAAAATATAACACATATAATGATCACTTGATAATATATTATTCAAGCACAAGAAAGAGATTAATCTAACTTTATTTCATTATCAAAAGCTTCACCTTTTCACCTAAGTAAAATAAAAATTAGTTACTCACAAATAATAAGAAAGAAAGAGAGAAGAAGAAAGAGATGAACATAATTTCAATTTAGAACAAAAGAAAATTACAACAAGAGAAACAAATAATACAAGAACAAGATCTTGATCTCTAAACCAAGATGCCTCTAATAAGAAACTAATGCAGCATTTTATAGAGCATGAAAAGTACAAGATGACAATGGAGTTATTTAATGAGTGGGTGGATGATGGGTGGATGAGTGGAAGATGACAGTGGAGTTGTTTAATAAGTGGGTGGATGATGAGTGGAAGATGACAATAGAGTTGTATAATGAGTGGGTGGATGATGGGTGATTGAGTGAAAGATAACAATGGAGTTGTTTAATAAGTGGGTGGATGATGGGTTAATGAGTGAAAAATTATTGTCATGTTTGTCTTTTCACTTGCACCAACCAATTTAGCTATCTTCACATGACTATAACTCTATCATAATGCTATCATCTTGAAAAGTAGTCTTCATGAGAGTTTAAGGGTTTTGTCTTATATTTTCAATGCCACTAGTTTCAGTCCAATAAAACTCCTACAACCCAACTTATGGCCTAATCTGTGCACATTGTTCAGGTTCCAGTAACAACACTTGTATTCTGACTTCCAATCCTAATCTAACCCACTAGACATCCTAATCTACTCTTGTGTTCTCATGAAAGTTATAGATTTGGGTCTTATCTTTCATTTGGACTTAGTCTGGTGTCAATTGAACTCCTATAACTCAAGATATAGTCTGTTGAATGCACATAGATCAAGCTGTTAGGATCACTTAATTAATTCTACTAAATGACCAAATAGGTGATTTAATTTAAAAATAGAATATTGTTTCATCCATGACCATTGTGATTCAATAGTAGGTAAGAAAATATTAGTAAAAGAATTACCTTACATCATAAATGAAAAAAAATATGAATAATTAGATTTAAGTGAACCTTATGCCATAGTCTATTTCTCATTGATTATCTATTCTTTGTTTGATTGTTTATTATTTTCTAATTTTTATTTTGAATTTCTTCATACAGTTTTGATTGTCTGGATAACAAAGAGTTTTACGAATTTAGTAATTACCACTTATTCTTCGTAGGATCGATAATTGAGACTCAAGTCCTATATTACTTAGCAATAGAGTGCACTTACTCTTAGTATATTTTACGCGCATCAAGTTTTTTGTGTCGTTGCTAGGGAATAAGTTTAGTAATATTAGAAGTGAAAAACTCTAATTAATTTAGACACCCTTTTATTTTATTCCTTACTTTATTTTTATTTTTATTTTTATTTTTATTTTTATTTTTATTCCTTATTTCATTTGTATTTTTATTTATAATTAATTTGTCACTTCATATTTTTTATTTATGCTTACTCGATTTCAGCTTCTTGATTTGGCATTTGATCCTGAAATTGAGAGAACAACTCGCAAGTTAAGGAAGCAATCTTATATTGAAACTATTACAGAAGATATAAACATGATTGAGAGACAACCAGTAGTTGAAGCGAATCAAAAAGAAAGAGCTACCCTAGCAGAGCGCACCATGCTTGAGTACTCCATGCCCACTGTTAAAGGGTATGGAGGGAGTATTATAAGATCAGCTATGGTGGCTAACAATTTTGAGATTAAACCAGTATTGATCTCTATGATTCATAATTCAGTTCAGTTTGGTGGATTGCCTTCGGATGATCCAAATCAGCATTTGGCCAGGTTCTTGCAGTTTTGTGATACTATAAAGTACAATGGGGTGACAGATAATGCAATCTGATTGTGACTCTTTCCTTTCTCTCTTAGGGACAGAGCAAGTTAATGGTTAACGTCAATTACTACATGGAATCAGTTGACACAACAGTTTCTGACTAAGTATTTTTCTCCTTCTAAATCTGCTAAATTAAGGAATGACATATCTTCTTTTATGCAGTTTGACATGGACACTCTTTATAAAGCTTGGGTGTGCTTTCAAGAGTTGTTGAAGAGATATCCACATCATGGATTTCCCGTATAGCAGCAGGTACAGATTTTTTATAATGGTTTGTTTCCTGCCAACCATTCACTCAATGATGCTGCTGCGAGAGGTATAATTTAGAGGAAAACATCTAGTGAGAGCCAAGCATTGATTGAAGAAATGACGCTGAATAGTTTCTAATGGCAAAATGAGTGTCAAGTTCCTAAGAAACAAGCAGGTCATTGATACCCAATTTTATCCATTTTCATTTTTTATTTTATTTAATTTAATTTCTTCCTTTACAAAAAAAAAAAAAAAAAAGAGAAAAAAAGAAAATTGTCACTACGGGTCAACCCAACCCAATTTCCATCTCAACCCGTAACCCATTTTTGTTTTTAACCCATAACCCATTTTCTCAACTCTTCCCCTTCCCGATTCGCACATAGAACCATCAATAGCTTGCATTGATTTGGATTAAAGCTTCTATCAGTTTTCGTTTCCATTGGTTTTCCAATCATCATTGAGGAGCATTATTTCTGCCTGTTTGCATTTCAAAACGTAAAAGCAAATTGATTGTGAATGTGAATCAAAGCAAGAATAAAAGGGGAGAATCGTTCAGAAATGGGGGAGCTACATAGGATTAAAAAAACGCAGAACATCAACAACCACCCACCCAAAAACAGAACCATCACAAACCATTCTCCACCATAACAGCTACCACCATTAGCAAGCCAACTGAGTCAACTCAGTGAAGCCACCATCACCCCTTCATCTTCATCACTTCCTTCACCACCCATCTTCAAAGCTCATCACCCCACAACCAACACCCACGTAAAACCGTGACCAGCCTCCCCAAACGCACCAGCCGTGACCACCCAACACCGTTTGGCCCCAAACTCGCCAGTCCGACGCTGCGCTGGTCCAAGACGTCCAGAACCCCGCCGTCCAGCCGTTGCGCGACCAGATCCGTGCACGCGCGCGGCGTTTCTTCTGTTCCATCGGCACCACTCACGTCGCTCACCACCGAGCTCCCTATCGCCGCTCAAATCCGGACCTCCGCTGCCCCGCACCGTCCGTCCCTCTGCTACCCGCCGCTACACCGGCTCCACCCAACGTGAACCCCGCGACGTCGCGCCCCCCACCTTGTCCTAGATCCTGCGCCGGCGAACCTTTTCCGGCCGGCATTGATCAACAGCGCCGCTCCCTCCTCTGCATCACCGTGAGTTCTCCCTCTCCCCCCTCTTCTTCTTTCTTTTCATTTTCGTTTGCTAATTTCGAGACTAAAGTCTCTTGTATCTTCCTGTGCATTTCACCTTTTTTTTTTTTCTCTTTTTGTTTTGTTTGTTTGATGGGCTTGACCCATTTTTTTTTTCTTTCTTTTTATTCTATTTTACTAAAATAAAGAAAAGGTGTGAAATAAAAAAGATCAAAACATGTTTTGAATTTTAAGATTTAGTACTTGTTTGACCATATTTATTTTATTCAATAATATGTTTTATATTGTGTTTTGTGATTAATAAAAAATAAATAAATAAATAAAAAATCATAAATAAAAAAAATGTAATGAAAGTGAACTTGTGATTTAATTTGATCGATTATAGTTTGTAGTTGTCTCTTTATAATTTGTGAATTTATCTTATTGATTAAAATTGCCTATGACGGAAAAATTGGGTGAGGATCGGAGCGCCGATCGATTACACTCTTCCCGATAATCTTGAGGCTTTATATTGGATTTTGCCAGGAGTACCGGCGAAGTCTAATCCCCACATAAAAATTAAAATAATTATGTAAATTAAAATATAATTTTTTTAAATAAACCAAAATAAACTTTTCTTTTTGTAAAATAAAATATTCAAATAAAAGTGAACAATTTCATATAGTTCAACATTATGATTGTGGTGAATCAAAGTTTTATTTTTCATAAAGACATTTTTTTTTTAGAAATTAATACAAAAATCTCATTGTGCCTAAAAATATTTTTTCTTGATTACGAATGAGATTTTATTTGGCCATTTACTTAAAGAAACATTTTCCTACCTTAAACAAATTTCTTTGAATTAAAATTATTCATTGAATTTTTTTTTTATTTGGCCATTCATTTTGAAAATTATTTCTCTTCAAAAGATAAAATTTTAATTCACCACTTTTATACAATATGTTGTAGACTTAGAATTTGTTTCAAAATAATGGCTATTTTGCCACCCATTGCTTGTCTTATCATTTATCATTCTTGATATTATGCTTGACAAAATGGGACATGTCAAAATAAAATTAAAAAATTCTTTTCTTTTAATTAATAAAGGACCAATTAAATTAATCTTGCAAATAACATTAGATTAAATAGGTAACCGTTCTTAGAACGGACGGTGTAGGGTGCTAACACCTTCCCTACCCGTAATCAACCCCCGAACCTCAAACTCTGAAACGTAGACCATCTTTTAGGTGTCCAATTGCGCCATTCCATTTAATGGATAAAGCGATTGGTGGCGACTCCTAACACCCCGAGGTCCATTCCTCCTTTTATTCTTTTTATTTTCGCGACGCCCTTCGGGACGGTTGCGACAGCTGGCGACTCCACTGGGGAAATGAGAGGGTTAAACCTTATTTTAATCTCATATGATTTGCTCTTTAATTATGTTGGTCCATTTTTGTTTTATTTGTTTATTTGTTATTTGTTTCATATTATTGTACATTTTGTTTGTATTATATGTATTATATTTCTGAACAAAACAAAGAACCCGCTTTGTAAATAAGTTCTCTCATGTACACTTCCACACACAAGCTCTCTTCCCGAGCTCGTACCTTGTAGGCTTAGACAGAGGGTGAAGTAGTGTTGCTTTGTGGGACCGTTGGTCTCCGTTTAGGCACATGAAAACCCCTCGCTCAAATTGAACTCTTTCCGCTTGTAACCTATCATGGGTGAGGATGGAGGACCCTTGCTAGCCAAAGTGTTGGTGACAAGACAAGGGACAATTTGGGACCTTTGTCCGATAGGGGTCTAGAACCAAGCTCTCACTTGTAGATATAATCTTAGAGCTATCATCGTTCATAGAACTTATCCTGCTGAACGGGTACCAAGATTAGGTACCCATTTTCCTCTAACACATGAGGAATTTCTGTTTGTCTTTTATTTTGTAGTTGCTAACTTTTTGTTGTTTTCTTTTATCTTGCATTTGCATATGTGGTCCAATCCTGTGAAGATATCGATTCGATATCGCTTGCTGCTTTGGATCATGTCTCTACATGCATGGTTTATTTTTGCATTTTCTTTTTCTTTTTCATATTTTCTAATAAAAAAATAATGAATACTAAAGGAAAACTGTCTCTACGACACTCATATAGGACTCGTTCTCAATCAAGAGTCATGGATGAACTGGGTCAGTCACAAGAAGAGCTGAGAAGTGAAGTGAGTCAGCTAAAAGAACAAATGGCCAAGATCTTGGAAATTCTAGAAAAAACGAAGAACACAGAGGGGACTCCTTCAAAGGCAAATGATGATCCTTCTGCCACGCCTGCTCACCCGCCCGGCTTTACGCCAGTTCCTTGGAAATATCCTAGTCTCACCTCTCAAGGGGCCATGATGCCACTCACTATCTACTCAAATAATCCTGAAACACAGGCATCTTCATTCCCACTATATGGCCTACCACCCGGTTATGTGCCACCATTATCCACCAATATTCCTGAGGGTAGTGCACCGACAGTCCCAACGACTTCAAACCTTCCCCAAGGATCTCAACCAAATACCAGTGAGATTCCTCAGTACCCGGTTTCTATTCCACCTTATGGCATTTTTCCTGGTTTTATGTCATCCCAAATTACCAACCCTCTTGAGAGCGGCTCATCATTGGTAATGCCTACTTTAGGGCCACAAAGCTCGACTCAGGCCCAACCTCATTTTTACATGCCACAGTCTTTCCCTCATAAGATCGCTGGTACTTCTCTGTTGAACCCTTCAACTGAAGACCTTCAATCCAAGGAAAAATTAGAAGTTCTTGAAGAAAGACTGTGAGCCATAGAAGGAGCAAGTAGTTATGGTCTTCTAGATGCCTCAGAGCTTTGTCTTGTCCCGAATGTAGTGATTCCTCTGAAGTTTAAGGTCTCAGATTTTGACAAATATAAGGGGACTACTTGCCCAAAGAATCACTTGATAATGTACATTCGCAAGATGGCTTCACAAGTTCATGATGACAAACTGTTAATCCATTTCTTCCAAGACAGTTTAACTGGGGCAGCTTTGAATTGGTACACACATCTTGAGCGTGCTCGTATAAGGAGTTTCAAGGATTTAGCTGATGCTTTTGTAAAGCAGTACAAGTTCAATATTGACGTGGCACCAGATAGAATGCAACTACAAAGTATGTCTAAGAAGGATGCTGAGACCTTCAAGGAATATGCTCAGAGGTGGAGGGAAATGGCTGCACAAGTGGAACCCCCTTTGTCAGAAAAAGAGATGGTTACTATGTTCATTGATACACTACACACGCCATTCTATGGTCATATGATTGGAAGTGTGTCATCGATTTTTTCAGATATTGTGATAATTGGTGAAAGGATTGAAAATGAAATGAAAAGGGGAAGATTGCATCAAATGAATGATGAACAGGAAAGTATGGACAAATGTTGAACCAATTAAGGGTGGACTTCAGGTTGAATGAGTTAAATGAGGTTTCAAGAAAACTCATGGATGACAACGGTTACCTAATTCACTAGGCGTTGTCAGGAGGTTTCTACACATGCCCATCTGCAATAGGAGCAATTGTTTACAATGGTCGATCAGGGGCAACCTTAGAAAGTTTGATCAAGTGGCGATTCATTTTTCTAACCGTCAAGAATGAACCGTACCTTGGAGTCCTCCAGCACTGGGAAATTTCTGAGCGACTAGTATTCTGATTTGTTTATCAAGTTGTTACCATGAAATAATGGTTTAATTGTACTGATCCCATGCTTGTTCAATCATTAAAATCATTTGGTTTTTGAGCTTATGTGAACTTTCTTGAAGCATTAATGTGATGGATTTGCATGGATCTCAGCATACCTTATTTCTTTTTCCTATGTTCTTGGCACTCGTGTTCTTGTCAAATCTTTCTTGTCATTCTTTTCTTCCCTTTACTTGCTTTCTTTTGGTTTGGATCCTATAGGACTTTTATTCTGGAAAAAATTTTGTGGTCATGAGGCCCATGTGTGTAGGTGTTCTTCGTCCAAAAAAAAAAATACAAAAAAAACAAAAAAGAGAAAAAAAATAAAGGGAGCAAATAAATAATCACTCAGTGTGTATTATCCTTTTGTCTCTAAATTAAACTTTTTGAAAATGAGCAATCAAAATTTGAAATGAAGATTGGCTATCTTTCTCTATCTCTCACAAGAATTCATTATCCCTTGTTGTCCCATTTTGAGCTTAAAAGTTTTCTTCAATAAACCCTGGACAAGGATCACCTCTACACTAGAGGATAACACAAAAAAAAAAGGAGTTGGTTGCCATGATGACTATTTTGAAGTATAATGAAAAAAGAAAAGAAAGGAAAGGTGAAAGGGGCGGAAAGTAAGTGCAAAAGTAATTGACAAAGTTTAAGTTTGAACAAGGATGAAAAAGAACAATAAGAGAAAAGTGTGCTTGAAAGTGTAAAAGTAATTGACAAAGTTTAAGTTTGAACAAGGATCCTTGGTCCCACTTAACCTTTAAACACTTGTTTGAGCCTTATACCATTCTTTTCATAACCCCTAACCTTGGCCACATTACAAGCGTTAAAAAGTCCATTCTGATTAATGAAGGGTTGTTTTCATTTTCATTGACTTTAATTTTGAGACAAAAGGTTCATACCTTACTGAATTTGCAATCCTTGCTCCTTAAAAAAAAAGACAAAAAAAAAAAGACTTACATTAGGGTAAGTTGTTACCCTGTTCAAGTTGCCCCTACCTTTGGGGCATGTTTTCTTTTGGTTCAATCGGCTCTATATTGGGGCAAATTTCTACACTTGTTCAATTCGACCTTACATTGGGGCAAAAAAAAAAAATTATTCTCAAGTTTTCCATTGGGACAATTTTTGTTGTCAAATGGCCTACACTAGGACATCTTTGTTCTCAAATGACATACTCTGAGTCAAATTCATTTGATATCATACATGAGGGTAGATTTTTGTGGATAAAGCAATGGTCATGATGTCCAGTTGTCAAGTAAAGATCAATCACATCCAAACCGGAGCAAAAAAAAAAAGGAAGAAAAAAGCAAAAAAAAAAAAAAACTCTTGGCTTTTGTACTATTCCACTTCTTGTGTTTTTTCTTTGTAAATGTCCTTTGTGTAGTCATACTCCCAAAATCAATCAAAAAAGGTTTCTCAGTTAGTAAATCTCTTTCATGTTGAATCCATGCATATCTGGTACATGATGCTTCAGGTTAGGTGAACATGAGTACAATAGTACAATTTAACCATCTAATGGTAATCTCTTATTGAACAACTCAAGCCAAAGGAGCTCTAGAGTTTCAATCGATGAAGGGAATGACATTCTCAATTGATAATTCAGATTGAAGTGTGCGGTAGAAATGGAAATCTCGGAAAAGGAAGTCACAAGCTTCGCACCGGCCATATCTAATGAAGAGAAAGTTGAACAAGAAGAGATTGGCAGTGATCCCATTGGAATATGGGTTTGGTTGGTCAAAGAAGAGTTTGGTTCAAAACTTTGCTAAAAGATGTTTTTCTCAAGAACATTCGCTTCTTTCGCTTATGGCTAACTGTGCAAATTTTTATGACTCAAGGCTCACTGCATAAAGCTTTCTGGCTCAAGGCTTTTTAAGAGTATTAGTTAGAGAAGAAGGACAACCAGGTCATCTCAAAGGTCATCTAAAGGGTTTTCCCTTTGCTCTTATGTGTCACATCTAATGCACACCTCAAGAGTCATTACGGTTGGACATTTCAACCATCGGCTGAATAGACAAATGAAAGGATGCCAATAAATCCTATTCCAGTTCATCTTTGAAAATGATTGCAATCATGTCCTCAAGGGTCGTAGAGACAAAAACAAAAAAAAACAAAAAAAAAATTTCATACTCTCATACATTTGAAGCATACATTGCATAGTGCATTTGTTCTCATTTTGCTAGCCTCGACCTACAAAGGTCCAAATTGTTGTTTCCTTTTCTGGGTCCCCGTACCCATTGTTTTATGTTTTTGGGTCCCCGTACCCATTGCTTTTAAGTTTTTGTTAAGCTTCAGCGGATACCTGACTCCGTAAGCTTTTTACCTTTTGGGTCCTCGTACCCATTGTTTTTGGGTCCTCGTACCCATTGCCTTTAAGTTTTCTGGTAAGCTTCAACGGATACCCGACTCCGTAAGCTTCTTACCTTATTTTTGTTAAGCTTCAGAGAATATCTGATTCCGCAAGCTTTTTACCTTTTGGGTCCTCGTACCCGTTGTTTTTGGGTCCTCGTACCCCTTGCTTCTTTGTTTTTGTTAAGCTTCAACGGATACCCGACTCCGTAAGCTTCTTTTTGTTTCTGTTAAGCTTCAATGGATATCCGACTCCGTAAGCTTCTTACCTTATTTTTATTAAGCTTCAGCGGATATCTGACTCCGCAAGCCTTTTACCTTTTTCGGGTCCCCGTACCCGTTGTTTTTGGGTCCTCATACCCATTGCCTTTAAGTTTTTTGTTAAGCTTCAACGGATACCCGACTCTGTAAGCTTCTTACGTTATTTTTGTTAAGCTTCACGGATACGATTCATGCAAGCTTTTTTTACCTTTGGGTCCTCGTACCCGTTGTTTTTGGGTCCTCGTACCCCTTGCTTCTTTGTTTTTGTTAAGCTTCAACGGATACCCGACTCCGTAAGCTTCTTTTTGTTTCTGTTAAGCTTCAACGGATATCCGACTCCGTAAGCTTCTTACCTTGTTTTTATTAAGCTTCAGCGGATATCTGACTCCGCAAGCCTTTTACCTTTTTCGGGTCCCCGTCCCGTTGTTTTTGGGTCCTCATACCCATTGCCTTTAAGTTTTTTGTTAAGCTTCAACGGATACCCGACAAAGTAAGCTTTTACGTTATTTTTGTTAAGCTTCACGGATACACGATTCCATAGCTTTTTACCTTTGGGTCCTCGTACCGTTGTTTTGGGTCCTCGTACCCCTTGCTTCTTTGTTTTGTTAAGCTTCAACGGATACCCGACTCAGTAAGCTTCTTTTTGTTTGTTAAGCTTCAACGGATATCAGACTCAGTAAGCTTTTACCTTGTTTTTATTAAGCTTCACGGATATCCGACTCATGAAGCCTTTTACCTTTTCTGGTCCCGTACCCGTTGTTTTTGGGTCCTCATACCCATTGCCTTTAAGTTTTTTGTTAAGCTTCAACGGATACCCGACTCCGTAAGCTTCTTACGTTATTTTTGTTAAGCTTCAGCGGATACCTGATTTCGCAAGCTTTTTACCTTTTGGGTCCTCGTACCCGTTGTTTTTGGGTCCTCGTACCCCTTGCTTCTTTGTTTTTGTTAAGTTTCAACAGATACCCGACTCCGTAAGCTTCTTTTTGTTTCTGTTAAGCTTCAACGGATACCCGACTCCGTAAGCTTCTTACATTATTTTTGTTAAGCTTCAGCGGATACCTGATTCCGCAAGCTTTTTACCTTTTGGGTCCTCGTATCCGTTGTTTTTGGGTCCTCGTACCCCTTGCTTCTTTGTTTTTGTTAAGTTTCAACGGATACCCGACTCCGTAAGCTTCTTTTTGTTTCTGTTAAGTTTCAACGGATATCCGACTCCGTAAGCTTCTTACCTTGTTTTTATTAAGCTTCAGCGGATATCTGACTCCGCAAGCCTTTTACCTTTTTCGGGTCCCCGTACCCGTTGTTTTTGGGTCCTCATACCCATTGCCTTTAAGTTTTTTGTTAAGCTTCAACGGATACCCGACTCCGTAAGCTTCTTACGTTATTTTTGTTAAGCTTCAGCGGATACCTGATTCCGCAAGCTTTTTACCTTTTGGGTCCTCGTACCCGTTGTTTTTGGGTCCTCGTACCCCTTGCTTCTTTGTTTTGTTAAGTTTCAACGGATACCCGACTCCGTAAGCTTCTTTTTGTTTCTGTTAAGCTTCAATGGATACCCGACTCCGTAAGCTTCTTACGTTATTTTTGTTAAGCTTCAGCGGATACCTGATTCCGCAAGCTTTTTACCTTTTGGGTCCTCGTACCCGTTGTTTTTGGGTCCTCGTACCCCTTGCTTCTTTATTTTTGTTAAGTTTCAACGGATACCCGACTCTGTAAGCTTCTTTTTGTTTCTGTTAAGCTTCAACGGATACCCGACTCCGTAAGCTTCTTACCTTGTTTTTATTAAGCTTCAGTGGATATCTGACTCCGCAAGCTTTTTACCTTTTCTGGGTCCTCGTACCCATTGTTTTTGGGTCCTCGTACCCATTGTCTTTTTGTTTCTGTTAAGCTTCAATGGATACCCGACTCCGTAAGCTTCTTACCTTGGTTAGCTTCGGCGGATACACGACTCATGAAGCCTTTTACCTTTTCGGGTCCCCGTGCGTTGTTTTTGGGTTCCTGTACCCATTGCCTTTAAGTTTTTGTTAAGCTTCAGCGGATACCTGACTCCGTAAGCTTTTACCTTTTGGGTCCTCGTACCCATTGCCTTTAAGTTTTCTGTTAAGCTTCAACGGATACCCGACTCCGTAAGCTTCTTACCTTGTTTCTGTAAAGCTTCAGCGGATACCTGACTCCGCAAGCTTTTTACCTTTTTCTGGGTGCCCGTACCCGTTGCTTTTGGGTCCTCGTACCCATTGTTTGTTTTTGGGTCCCCATACCCATTGCCTTTTTGTTTTTGTTAAGCTTCAACGGATACCCGACTCCGTAAGCTTCTTACCTTGTTTAGTAAAGCTTCAGCGGATACCTGACTCTGCAAGCTTTCGGGTCCCCGTACCCATTGCTTTGAAGTTTTCTGTTAAGTTTCAGCGGACACATGAATCCGCAGGTTTTTACCGTCTCATGGATAAAATTGAATCAATTCCTTTGTTTTTCATTTATCCTAAACGTAAAACAAAGGGGGGCAGCTGTTGATACCCAATTTTATCCATTTTCATTTTTTATTTTATTTAATTTAATTTCTTCCTTTACAAAAAAAAAAAGAAAAAAAAAGAGAAAAAAAGAAAATTGTCACTACGGGTCAACCCAACCCAATTTCCATCTCAACCCGTAACCCATTTTTGTTTTTAACCCATAACCCATTTTCTCAACTCTTCCCCTTCCTGCTGCTGCCACCGAACCATCAATAGCTTGCATTGATTTGGATTAAAGCTTCTATCAGTTTTCGTTTCCATTGGTTTTCCAATCATCATTGAGGAGCATTATTTCTGCCTGTTTGCATTTCAAAACGTAAAAGCAAATTGATTGTGAATGTGAATCAAAGCAAGAATAAAAGGGGAGAATCGTTCAGAAATGGGAGAGCTACATAGGATTAAAAAAACGCAGAACATCAACAACCACCCACCCAAAAACAGAACCATCACAAACCATTCTCCACCATAACAGCTACCACCATTAGCAAGCCAAGCCAATCGAGTCAACTCGGTGAAGCCACCATCACCCCTTCATCTTCATCACTTCCTTCACCACCCATCTTCAAAGCTCATCACCCCACAACCAACACCCACGTAAACCGTGACCGGCCTCCCCAAACGCACCGGCCGTGACCACCCAACACCGTTTGGCCCCCCAAACTCGCCGGTCAGATTGACGCTACCGGTCCAAGACGTCCAGAACCCCCCATCGTCCAGCTGTTGCCGCCTGACCAGATCCGGTATCGGCGCCGGCGTTTCTTCTGTTCCATCGGCACCACTCACGTCGCTCACCACCGAGCTCCCTATCGCCGCTCAAATCCGGACCTCCGCTGCCCCGCACCGTCCGTCCCTCTGCTACCCGCCGCTGCACCGGCTCCACCCAACGTGAACCCCGCGACGCCGCGCCCCCCACCTTGTCCTAGATCCTGCGCCGGTGAACCTTTTCCAGCCGGCATTGATCAACGGCGCCGCTCCCTCTTCTGCATCACCGTGAGTTCTCCCTCTCCCCCTCTTCTTCTTTCTTTTCATTTTCGTTTGCTAATTTTCGAGACTAAAGTCTCTTGTATCTTTCTGTGCATTTCACCTTTTTTTTTTTTCTTTCTGTTTTGTTTGTTTGATGGGCTTCACCCATTTCTTTTTTTTTCTTTCTTTTTATTCTATTTTACTAAAATAAAGAAAAGGTGTGACATATAAAAAAGATCAAAACATGTTTTGAATTTTAAGATTTAGTACTTGTTTGACCATATTTATTTTATTCAATAATATGTTTTATATTGTGTTTTGTGATTAATAAAAAATAAATAAATAAATAAATAATCATAAATAAAAAAATGTAATGAAAGTGAACTTGTGATTTAATTTGATCTGATTATAGTTTGTCTGTCTCTTTATAATTTGTGAATTTATCTTATTGATTAAAATTGCCTATGACGGAAAAATTGGGAGAGGATCGGAGCGCCGATCAGATTACACTCTTCCCGATAATCTTGAGGCTTTATATTGGATTTTGCCAGGAGCGCCGGCGAAGTCTAATCCCCACATAAAAATTAAAATAATTATGTAAATTAAAATATAATTTTTTTTAAATAAACCAAAATAAACTTTTCTTTTTGTAAAATAAAATATTCAAATAAAAGTGAACAATTTCATATAGTTCAACATTATGATTGTGGTGAATCAAAGTTTTATTTTTCATAAAGACATTTTTTTTAGAAATTAATACAAAAATCTCATTGTGCCAAAAAAAATATTTTTTTCTTGATTACGAATGAGATTTTATTTGGCCATTTACTTAAAGAAACATTTTCCTACCTTAAACAAATTTCTTTGAATTAAAATTATTCATTGAAATTTTTTTTTTATTTGGCCATTCATTTTGAAAATTATTTCTCTTCAAAAGATAAAATTTTAATTCACCACTTTTATACAATATGTTGTAGACTTAGAATTTGTTTCAAAATAATGGCTATTTTGCCACCCATTGCTTGTCTTATCATTTATCATTCTTGATATTATGCTTGACAAAATGGGACACGTCAAAATAAAATTAAAAAAATTCTTTTCTTTTAATTAATAAAGGACCAATTAAATTAATCTTGCAAATAACATTAGATTAAATAGGTAACCGTTCTTAGAACGGACGGTGTAGGGTGCTAACACCTTCCCTACCCGTAATCAACCCCCGAACCTCAAACTCTGAAACGTAGACCATCTTTTAGGTGTCCAATTGCGCCATTCCATTTAATGGATAAAGCAATTGGTGGCGACTCCTAACACCCCGAGGTCCATTCCTCCTTTTATTCTTTTTATTTTCGCGACGCCCTTCGGGACGGTTGCGACACAGGTGTACATGCTATTGATTCTTCTACTGCTATTCGGAGTCAATTAGAAGCATTGACAAAGAAGGTGGAGACTTTGATGATAACAAACAATGCAACCCCACTAATCATTTTTGAAGCATGTGGAGGACAAGGTCATACAAGTCCAAACTGTCAAGTTAGTAGTCTATTTGCCCCCAAGCCTAAATGAGTAATTTCTGTTGGTAATTCCAACCGGCATAGTATAATCCATATGCTAATATGTACAATCCCGGTTAGAGGGACCATCCTAATTTCAATTAGAGAAATTAACAGGGCTATCAGCAAAGAGCTCCACAACCACCTCCAATTTCCAAGCACTTGCAGAGAATCCAATTTTTGAAGATTTGGTAATAAAGTACATGCAGAATTCAGATACCAGAATGAAGAGCATGGAGACTCATATTAGTTAGTTAGCTACATTGATGACAACAAGGGCACCAGGGACATTGCCTAGCACTACTGAAACTAATCCGAAGAAACAGGTCCATGCAATTACCCTAAAAAGTGATAAGGAACTTGGGGAGTCCTCCCAGAAGAAGGAAATGCCAGAGTACAGAGATACTTTTGATGAGTTAGCTAATGTGAAAGATGAGAAGGAAAATGAAGCACCTAGCTCGTCAAGAATTGAGAAAAAGAAAAAAAATGTTCTTACTAAAGATATCTTAATTCAAGATGGCAGTACAGAAAGAAATTTTAAGAAAGAACCAAAGTAACAGAGAGTGAAGAAGGATCGTGAGCAGTGCATAGTATATGAACCATCGCCATATATTAAGATCTCATTCCCTCAGAGGCTCAAGAACACTCAGCCAGATAAGGAATTTGATAAATTCTTGGAGATATTCAAGAAATTACAAATTAATATTCCGTTCATTGAAGCTATCTCTCAAATGCACAAGAATGCAAAATTTTTGAAAAAAATACTTACAATGAAACACAAGCTTGAGGAATTTGAGATAGTATGTCTTAATGAGGAGTGTTCTACCTTCTTTTTAAAGAAGTTACCTACAAAATTAAAAGATCTATGGAGTTTTACTATTCCTTACTCTATTGGTAATTCTTATTTTGAGAATGCATTATGTGATTTGGATGCTAGTATTAATTTGATACCTTTCTCTATTTTTAAGAAATTGGGAATGTAGGAACTAAAGCCCACCAATATTTCATTATAGCTGGATGATAGATCCATCACTTTCCCTCGCGGTGTGGTGGAGGATGTTTTGGTGAAGGTGGACAAATTCATTTTCCCAGTTGACTTTGTGGTGTTGGATATGGATGAGAATGATGATGCTATTCCTCTAATTCTTAGAAAACCATTTCTAGCAACTTCAGAAGCAGTGATTGATGTACCTCGAGGTGAGCTCATTTTGAGAATGGATGGAGATTTTGTGACCATCAATGTCTTTAAGGAGGCATAACTAACGTATACTATAGTGATTAGATTCAGAACTGCTACTTCTATTACTAAACATTTTCAAATATAACAAAGTCATGTATATATAGAAAATATGAGCCACGAATGAATATATTTATTACACAACAACAGTATTTTTCATAAATACAAAACATACATCTTTTTTAAAGAAACAACTCAGCTACACTAGCTAAGCACTCCCAGCTCCTGCTTGTCTTCACTTTCCATAGGACTTCCTCCCTAGAATCATCATGGAAATGCACACAAGGGGTCAGAATCACACATTCTCAGTAGATGAAAACTATAAACCATGTCATCACAATCATTCTAGCCATTTCGGAGAAAACACATTTGTAAACTCAAAACTCATACATAGCAAGCTAGAAAGGTGGCAAAAGCCAAAACCAAGTCATTTCTCTTCTTGAAATAGATTCCCACTTTATGAGTTTGTATAAAAACTCATTTATTACAAATAGTCTTCTAGAAATTGCCACGCTAACAAAAACACCATTTCTTTCTCAGAGACACTAAAACATCATCTCCATCGCATAGACACAACAACAATACCTCCATCTTAGAGAGATAAACCCAGATAATATACTCAATTATCATATAAGTACTTCAGTCACAGAAGCAAACAACATCTTCATCTCACAGATACAAACACAATATCTTCATCTCAAAGACACGCAATTACCCATACAACTATAATGTATAAATATGTCATGATAGCAACCGCCCATATAGTTGCCATGTTATGCCAAATTATGTCTAGTGTTTATGCCTATGCAATAACCTAAATATGAAATGCATAATGTATGATACCATTTATAAGAACCCAGTTCCATGGTAATGTCATGGGATGCATGAGCCTTGAACAAAACAAAAGAACTCAGTTCCATAAGTTTTGAATAAGCACTAGAAACCCAGCTTCAGCTATTCCATAGGGTGTGAGGGAAAGACCATCCTCAACTTATTACTATGATTTGGAAGGTATGTTACCTTTTCACTTACAATCATGTATGATCACCCTCTCCTGGTAGTGAAGTCTCCTCAACTACACGGTCTTCAGCAACAATGACCTTTGTGATAGGAAGGATTGATTACCTCCTCATTCAAAATCATATTATGATCATCAACAATGAGAGCTAAACCTCATCAACATAGCTATGGAACAATAATAATACTAATTACTACAATAACTAGCATGTCAATTGATTTACACTCCTAACTACCAACATAAAATACAATGATGTTAAATACCACAATAATTAACATACCAATTGATTTACTTTCACCACACAACCACTTCATTAAATACTCCTATTAGAGTCTCTATACTAAAAAAGAAGCATAAATGAAGAAACTACACCATTGAAAGACTCCAAGGCAAAACAAACAAAATCTAGTTGCTTTCTAGTATTCATGTCGTAGCGTTGCCTTGTGCCACGTCGTGGCACCCAACCCTTGAGCTCAAGTACTGGCAGGAAAATGCCACTAATGTCGCAGCATCCTAGTGCCACATCGTGGCACGCACCCCTGTTCTTCAACACGTCGCGGCACTCAAAGTGCTACGTCGCAGCGCCTAACTCTCGGGTCCCAAATTCTGGCTATGTGTCACACTCACGTCGCAGCGTCTACGCCTTACGCCGTGGTGCAAACTGTAGAACTTGCATTCTGCAGAATTCTGCAAATACGGGTACTGTTCCATTGAAACTAAATCCTCTTCCAATCACTCAAAACTCGATTTTAAGTGATTTTCAACATCTAACAAGGTCCAACTACACATAGCAACTCTTAAACCACTTCGATTTCACTCCAAACCAAAGATCATGAAAAATCCCCTACCTAAAACCTAAAACCCTAACTTTGATCTTAAAGGGAATTAAAGACTTTCAAAGGCTGGAAATTTTATTCCCACACATCCAACAACTTATAAACAAGTCATCCTCAAGTTCTCCAACAAGATTAAAGCCAAAACACCAAAAATCACACTCAAAAACCTAACTTTCCTATCATGCCAACACTTATGAACAAGATAAAGAAAAATAGAAAGATGAGTCAAAAATAAGGTTTTTTTCCCCTACCTCAAGGTCTTGATGATGCCCAAGGATGGATCCAAGCTCTCCAATCCTTATTTGCCTCTTGATTTCTCTTCTTTTTTCTTCTTTCTCCTTCTTCACGTTTCCTCTTTTCTTTTCTTTATTTTCTGTTTTCCTTTCACCCTCAGCCGCAAGTCACTTATAAAGAGGAGCCAATTTTGGCTTCTCACATATAAATGCTAAAACTCTGATCTACTAAGAACACTTATATTTCATCAAATTCAATTTCCTAGATACCAACAGATTCAAAATAAATCATGAGATTCATTAAAAATCTTGTTTCACCAAAAACTGATATTTTCATATTAGCTAGGGGTCAATCCGACACTAAAACACATAACCAATATGCTTCAAATTAACTCTGATTAACCTTAAACTTTAATTTTAGCACACTTCCCACATTTGTGACCTGGAAACAAACTCTCCACATTTATTTCCACTAACTAAGCAGTTTAAGTCACTTTCAGAGTAAATAACAGTTATATTTCACACATAGTATTACAACAAAGTGCCTAAACGTGCTCAGAAAGTCACAAAACTACACAGATATGTTAAGTGAGTATTAGGCTACCTCTGTAACCATATACAAGCCTAACATGTTTTTCAGGGTGGTACAAGGCTAAATCTTTCCCAATGTCAAATCTTCATGCCCCTATCAAAATCGTTCAAGCTAAGAAGCAGGAAGCTTTAGTTGTCAAAGACCCCCTGCCATCATACAATGTTGATGTTGACCTTTTGGAAACTTAAGTTGCTGAAACAATTAAAGGTATGATCCATACTTCTTTAAAAATTGGTTCTTCATTTGTTGATAGACTGAAACCACCATGGTTTAGCGAGATCTCTTATGCCAAGGCACTTCCAGAGCAACCAAGTCCTTATCAAGGTCAAAATGCTTTTGGAGGCACCTCCAAGGTCATTGACGAAGGAAGGAGGCACTACTTTGAAAAGAAGAAGACGTCATCCTATTTCTCTTACTTTAAGCCACCTTGATTTATCTGAAAAAGGCAACGTCAAGCTAATGACGTTAAACAAACGCTTCACAGGAGCCAACCTGTGTTTCTTCTTTATTTATCTTATTTTAATTGTTTTTGTTATTTTGTTATTTTTCTTTTTCTTTTCGATGCTACTCATGTGTTTTGGGATTTTTTAGATTCTGCTACAGCACTGACTCTTGTGCTTCCTCTATGCCTGACATTGTATCACTTGTCATCAGGTTGTGTTGTTCTTTTCTTTACCCTTTTATTTATTTTTCTTTCACATTGAGGACAATGTTTATCTTAAGTGTGGGGAGTACTTTTACAATTTTTGTATAAAAAAAAGCAAAAAAAAAATTTACAATTTTTTTAAAAAAATGTAAAAAAATATTTTTTTTAAAAAAATTGATAAGCACTTGAGTATTGCTGGTAATTAAGTAAGAATTGTGTGTTGATATCTTGATTTATTCTGAGCTGATAGAGATATGTTTTAAAGGAAATTTCATTACTCATGAGCTGATAATGTGTGAAGCAATCTTTTTTAATAAAACAAAGTGAAATTTAGCATCTTAGTTGGAAATTAGTCTTGTTTGCTTGCTTTTGTTCTCTTTATTAACTTTAGCCAGAAATTGAGTTTTGAGCTTTAATGATTAGATTTTTCATAAAAAAAATCCTATTTTCCTTTTGGAGTGGGTATTTTCTTTATTGATGTGCGCTAAAACTTGCTTTGATATCTTGTTGAGGCTTTAATGATTCATATACATACTTAAATATGATTAAGATAATTAGGCTCAATTCTTTCTTGACTTCTAGAGTTGCATTGATAAAATAATCTCTTAGTTGCCCTATTTAAACCTGAAATTGATTTCTTTGAATACCTAATTAAATAATCAGGTTGAATTCTTTGGAGCATCTGATGTGTTGATTGAAAAGTCTTGAAAGGTTGCTTTTGTCTTCAATGATTGAAAAGAAAATGAAAAAAAGTTTGAAAAAAATAAAAAAAAAAAAGAAAGAAAGAAAAGAAAAATTTAAAAAAAAATAAAAAGAGAAAGAAGAAGTTTGTTGGTGAAGGATAATGAGAATATTGGGTTGAAAGTGAGAATTTGTTATACTCTTGTGCATTATGTTCTATTTGTCATCTTTTCAACCTAATTCTGTTTTGTATTGATTTATTCATGAGCATTCTTTACCCTTTTTTTTAATCTTTTTCTTACCTTTCATTATACCCTTAGCCTCGTTACAACCAAAGAAAGTTCTTTTGATTATTATGTTGTATGTGAACTTAGAAGTAGAGATGAGATTGATAAGTAAGCTTGTGGTATTATATTTTTTAAGAAAAATTTGAGTGATCTCTTTGTCCTTAAATACTTGAGCGATGGAAAGATGAGTGACCTCAATTGGTTGGTAAAGAGAAAATGTGCAAGCTAGACTCAAGCCTCTAATTATTTTAAGTGCTAAATGATATTGCTTGATTGGATTTGATTGCTTAACTTAAATTTTTTTAAATTGTAGAATTTTCCCTGATTCATGTTTCTTGATGTTGAGTTTGATCTTATTATTGATTCCTATTCTTTGCTTGAGGACAAGCAAAGCTCAAGTGTGGGGGAGTCGATGAACTATCAATATGTCATATTTTTATGATTAAATTCCTTGGTTTTTTATACTCTTTAGTATTATTTAATTGTGTTTTTATTATATATTTTGTGTATTTTTGTCAGGTAATTGCACATGGAGAAGACTGGACGTTCAAAGAGTAAGAAAAAAAGAGGAATTTTTCATAAGTGTACCAACGCTTAAATGTTGGGAGCCTCAGCGCTTGAGCGCTCAATGCATATGTAGCGCATTTCTGATAAGTGACTCAGTGATTAAGCGCCAGGAATCCAGCACCTAAGTGCTGGTCGCGTAACAGGAGACGTTTTTCTTTATAAAGGGAGAAGTTATGCCAAATTTAACACTGAGACTTTACACTTTGCACGTCACCTAGAAAATCCTTAATCTTGAGAGAGCACTTTCGCGGTAGTAAATTTTGTAAGACGACTTCGAAGGGAAGATTCGATTCTTGAAGGCGAGAAGATCATAATATCCATAAAAGGGATTTTTATTTTTCTTTCTTTCTAGTTTTCTCCTTTCTTAGGGTTTTCTTTTCATAAGTTTGTATTGTTATATGAGTTTGTTTATATTGAACATGAGTAGCTAAACCCATAGCCCTATGGGGGATCTTGTTTTCCTAATTATTTGGGTTTAATTTCTAATTTAATTAAGGTAATTTCTTTTAGGGTCTATCATATTGCTTGCATTCTTGTCATAACTTGATCACTTTTAGCATGTGTTAATTCATTGTTTGATCGATGATCATCTGCATTCAATGAGTGGATCTATATGGTAAGCCTAGAATTAGATTAATGAATGACCAAACGTCAATTTTTCTTACTAATAGAATTGATAGGTATGTTAATTCATCTCTTGAATTGAAGTTTAATGCATTCCTAATTAATTCAACTAAATGACCAAATAGGTGATTTAACTTAGGAATAGAATATTGTTTCATCCATGATCATTGGGATCAATAGCAGGTAAGAGAATATTGGTAAAAGAATTACATTACATCATAAATGAAAGAAAATTTGAATAATTGGATTCAAGTGAACCTTGCGCCCTACTCTCTCTCTCTCGTTGATTATCTATTCTTTGTTTAATTGGTCATTATTTTTCTTTATGCGTCTTCTGATTTTATCATGAATTTCTTCATACACTTTTGATTATCTGGATAACAAAGAGTTTTATGAATCTAGTAATTACCACTTATTCCTCGTGGGATCGATAACTGGGACTCAAGTCCTACATTACTTGGAAATAGAGTGCACTTGCTCTTAGTGTATTTTACGCGCATCAATATACCAAAACCATAGTTTAATCATTCACAATGAATAAACCAAACTGAAACTAGTAAACATACTAATACTCATTGCATAAGAAACAATCACAATCTTTCTCTCTATGTAACGTTCCTAAGCAAACTATACTTCTGATCTAACTTTTGTAACCACAATGATATCAAACAACTGCTCATACAATCGTAAGATATCATCAACAAGACTATCGTCCATACAGTTGTCACCGAAGGCAAATGCAACACATACACAAAAGGAACACAAATCACCACAAAGACAAATACCAAAGGATGCAATGATTATGTTATGTATGGTTATACTCAAAGAAAAGTGTATGACAGTGTAGGTGCAATGTCATGAAACTTAACTATTCTTCTAGGGAGGGAGGGAATCTATTATAAAAACATGTAACATCCTATAGCCTACTAGGTAGGGATGGAATATGTAACCTCCTTTAACCTACCTTAAACTGAGTGGACTTTTCCACTACCTCAATCTATTAGGAATAACAAGTATGTGAAAAATATAATTTGTGTGTGAAAATGCGGTGTTATGTCTAACTCTTACATAACCACCACACAACTTTATACTAAGTCTATCTTTGTATTACTAACTCTAACTCAACTATATGAGAGTGTTTCATGCACTATGACACTTAACTATTGCCAAACTAGACTTAGCATACTTCGTTCGTTTGCATTACTAGCTCTACCTCAACTTTATGAGAGCTTACATGCACTAAGGCATTTTACTCTTGCCAAAAAGGCACTATGACACTCTACTATTGCCAATCAAACTTAATTTACTTCTATCTAGTATCCCACCTCCTCATCACTCCACAAGTAATAACTAATGCAACATTATATTGCCTAGGGAGCTAGACACCTTATTATGGCAATGTATAGCTAGTGGATGCACAAACTTTGTTTACTTTCCCTTATATGCTCTATGGTCTTTCTCTCCAAGAAATACCCTTACTAATGTCTCAACACACTCTACAAGACATATAAAAAGGATCCTAACAAGTAGGGAAACTCAAATCAACAAAAATAGCATTTTGGTGAATTTCTAGAGCTCACGTCTCAGTGCAGCCTTGGCTCTCTATCTCGCACACCTCGGCGTGGTGCATTCACGTCGCAGTGTGCTACTCTCGGGTGCACAAACTCTAAGACTCACGCCTCAGCATGACCTCCCCATGCCACGGCGCAATCAACAAAAACTAGATTCTATACAATTCTGCAGAATTCAGGTATTGTTTCATTGGTTTCAACTTAGCTTCCAATCATCTCAAATTGGTTCCTAGGTGATTTTTAGCTTCACCAACACCTTCTAAACATGTTGTAATACTTTTACAACCCATTTATTCACTTAACTTGGATTAATAACTAAAAAAATCTCATACTTGGTTACTCAAAACCTAGGTTCCAACTCAAGAACCAACTAGTTCTATCGTGGATAAATCCAACTCTCTTGCTCTCATTAAGTTGAAATAGCTAATTCCAAACAATGAAAGCAAGAATCAAGCAAAGAAAACATGTTTTCACTCTTTAAAACTCATCTTCTTCATCTAAAAACCTAACTCTAAGCTTAGAAAAAATGGAGAAACTAAGATAGAAAACACCCTTACCTCTTGTATGACAGATGATCTTCAAGCCTTGAACTAGCTCTTGGATCCTCCTTCAAGCTTTGATCTTCCACCTCCTCTTTTGTTTCCACTTTTCTCTCTTCTCTCACTTTCTCTCTTCTATTTTCTGCTCTCAGCCGTGAGAAAGGATGAGAAAATAAGAAGCAAAGCCTAACTTTGGCTTCTTATAGCTAGGTACTAAAACTCCTGATCTGCTATGAATACTTAGATTTCACCAAATCCAATTCTCTAACTTTCAACAAGTTTAAAATAAATCTTAAGATTCATTAAAAATATTGTTTCACCATTATCTCATATTTTCATATCTACTAGAAGTCAATCCGGCATTAAAACGCACAACTAGTATGTTTAAAAATGTCAAACTAACTCTGATTATCCTCAAACTTTAACTACAACATACTTAGCTCATTTGTGACATAGAAACAAATCTTCTAGATTTATTTCCCTCAACTTAACAATTAAACCACTATTTGGGTCATTTTAGGCTATTTTTCACACTATGGATTGTAACAAAGTGTCTAAACTAATTTAATTTATCATAAAAACAAGCAGACATGTTAAGCAAATCATATGCTATCTTTGTACACATATACAAGTCTAACGTGTTATCGAGGGTGTTATACATACAACTATACTTTAATTCTTGATAATATATATCAAAAGACTTTAATATTGTCAATACACAAACGTCCAATACCAAAACAATTATATGCAATACATGATACAATACTATGCTTTTATAATGACAAAATTATTTCAAAAGTAACTCCTATAATCAAATTGCACAATTTATGAAGTTCAACAAGCTCAACTAATAAAATTAATTTCAACAATTAAAGAAGAGCAAAATATGTATAAATAAATAAATTTTAATATGTCCAAATTTATTTAAATAAACCTTCGACATAAAAAAAATTCTTAATAATAACAAAGGGCACAATTAACACGAATATCTTGACATTAAAATAATATATTTATCAATATCAATGTTCTTTATCACACAAAATTTATCTAGATAATAAATATCCAAAATTATCATTTTAATTATAATTCTCACTTATCTAATATATGTAGTGAATAAAATCTTAATAGTTACCAAGTATCTTAAAAGATAATATTTAATACCAAAGTGTCCAAAACTATGTGAGAATTAATTATAAAATTTTATTCCATAATTCTAAAGAGACATCTCACTTCATCATGCTCTCAAGATATGAGAAGCTACTCCTTTATTTATTTATTTATCCATAATTTAAATAATAGGTATGAGCAAAATTATTCAAAATAACTCTAAATATACCAAATAAACTCTTAGATTTTAATTTGTACAATAGTTTATAAAAGTGCAGCAATTTCAACACATAAACAACATTATACACCTAAAACAATCCCAAAAAAAAATTGTTTTGGTAATTATTTAAATAAACTCTCACAAATTTAAATTGTACAATAGTTTAAAGAGTACAATAATTTTAATATAGCATGAAACAACCCAAAAGAATTATTTAAGCACTCAAAAACATCACTTGTAAGAATATGTAAATTATAACATGTCCAATTCTATACAAAAAAATTTCAAAGGCAAGTTTCGAGACTACTCAATTTTATATGTATAATTCAGGTTGAAGAAAAATAGTCGTAACCTATTTTTCTGACACCACGCAACAGTCGTTCTCATGGAATTTTGAACCTATTTAAACCAATTTTATTGAGAATAGTCCACCAAAATCCCAAACATGATTTTTCGTTAAGAATCACATAGAAAGAATATTGATAAAGATTGAGATTAATTAGCCACCAAACATCAACAAAAAATTATAAAAATGAAAATCTCAACCCATAATTTTAAGATAACAAAATTTTGGTGGAATCCAAAATTGAAATTGAGTTTTATACCCTTTATTCCATTATTTTGAAGCTTGTGACATTGAATATCAATAATTTTATACAATCATAATCAAAGTTAAAGGGGTTTTGATATCAATTGTTAGAAATTTTATACCCATAAGAATAAAATTAATGGATCCACCTTTAACCGTAATTCATGGTATATATGTAAACTAATCAATAATTAAGATTTAGGATATAAAATTATTTTATATCAAAGAGAAATCACATCTTTGAAGAGACATAATGAGAGAAAGATAGTTAAGAATCCTTATCGTCATAAAAAGAGAAACTATCATAATTCCCTATATACGCAAAAAACTCTTGTGACCTATGAGACAATTACAATACATATAATATGAGAATAGGGGTCTCTTCCTATGTTTATAATATGAGTTAACTTACACATCATAAAAAATTTATACACAAGGCTCACAAACTCAAAACAATATTATCTTTATGAGTTTAAGTATTTATAAGAGTCCAATAACAAAATCGATCACAAATGAACTAAATTAATAGATACTTTACAATGTTTGATATTTAATTATAATTTTAGTTTTAAAAAATTAATGAATATACTAGTCTACATATATTAAAAAAAATCTAAGTGAGGATACCTAACTTATAAATGGTAAAATTTATTTAATAAAAAAAGATAAAATTTATAAAGAAAGACATATAAGAGGCTAGTCATTCTAATCTTAAAAAATACTTTGTGGTCTTTAAAATCATGTACTTTTATGAGTTTTTTCTATGCAAGAAGCCCTGCACGGTTTGGTTAGCAATCTTATAAACAACTTATCTTTTTTTTTTGCCCGGGTCCCGAGCTTATCTTATTCAAGATTAACTTAAATAATAAAAAGTATAAAACTTGTGTATTCTTCTTTTCTTGCTTTTGTTCTAAAACGTGTTTCCTTTGTTACGTATGGTGGAAAAATAACATGATGAGGCATGCCAGACTGCCAGTTGCCACGATGCAAAGGTGCGCATTATTTAAAAGTGAAAATATCATCATATATCTTTTTTATGGGAGTATGTATTATTAATATATTTTTAAAAATATTAAATTTAGTGAAAAATAATAATAATAAATATAAATATAATAAATAATATTAAAAAATATAAAAAAGATATATATATTATTAATAATAAGAATATCATAATTGTATTTAGAATTCTGCTTCCGTGACAATAATGAGTGATTTACCAAATAACTTACTGAATTGCTGCCTAATTTCAATATATTCATGATAAGACTAACAGAAATAAAAGAGTGCCATAAATCATACTGTTATTATATTAGCTTACATTTTAAGGCTCAGGTTGATAACAAAACCAACCACAATAAGCAAAGTCACTTGGATTGATTCCTAAGCAATAATCCAATAGCAGAGTTTTCACCTGCAGCATGAGAACTCTAGATCCTGGAAATAATTGGTCTGGTGGATACATAATTTGACCTTTGTGCCCACTCGTATATCAATCACGCGTATGCGTTGAACTATTAATTTTAAACTTTTATTTTGGGACTAATGTGGGACGACTTTGTTTGAAGGTGGTTGACTTCCTTTTCTCTCTTTCCTATCCCAAGCCACAGCCATGGGGCTTTGTCCCCAAACCCCTAAGAAATCCACTTGACTCATCAAACTCAAAACTAGTGAACATGAATAACCATTTGCCAATTTCTGTGACAAAGTAATTTAAAAATTGGCTATTATGATCCACAGATCTGGATGTAGGTATTAGTTACTACACGGATATGATACAGATATGATTTTTGTTAAAAAAAATTATATATATCATCTCATAAAACATAAAAATCATATGAAAGTATAATAAAATCTCATAAATAAAAACATAATAGTTGGACTACTTTATGATTGAAGGAAAAAGTGAAAAAAATATATTTTATTTTGAGTTTAGTCATTGCAAATAATATAGTATTAGTTAGATATGTATATGACATAAGTATGATTCTTAGACTGTCTATTTTCCTTTCAAGTTGCTATCTTCATTTATAACAAAGCCCTCGAGAGCAAGTAAGCTTCGGAAGTTGTGGGATAACATTCAATGTGTGTCATATGTCTCATGATAATTTGTCATTTGTTAATGAATAATAGTTCAAAATATTTTATTTTGAACTTAGTCATTGCAAATACAATCCAAACTAACATTTATCAAGTATCTAAATATCTAATATAATATTAGTCAGATATGTACACGCCACAAGTATGACAGATTATTATGAATTGCCAATGATTCTTAGACTGCTTATTTTCCTTTCAAGTAGCTATCTTCATTTATAACAAAGCCCTAAAGAGAAGGTAAGCTTTGGGAGTTATGAGATAACATCCAATGTGTCTTATACGCCCCATGATAATTTGTCATTTGTTAATGAATAATAGTTCAAAATATTTTATTTTAAACTTAGTCATTGCAAATACAATCCAAACTAACATTTATTAAGTATTTATATATCTGACATGGTATTAGTCAAATATGTATACGACACAAATATGATAGATATTATGAATTACCAATGATTCTTAAACTGTTTATTTTCCTTTCAAGTAACTATCTTCATTTATAACAAAGCCCTCAAGAGCAGGTAAGCTTTGGGAGTTGTGGAATAACATCTAATGTGTGTCATATGCCCCGTGATAGTTTGTCATTTGTTAATGAATAATAGTTCAAAATATTTTATTTTAAACTTAGTCATTGCAAATATAATCCAAATTAATATTTATTAAATATCTAAATATTTAATATGGTATTATTTAGATATGCACATGACATAAGTATGATAGATATTATGAATTGTGAATGATTCTTAAAAGGCCTATGTTCCTTTCAAGTAGCTATCTTCATTTATAACAAAGCCCTGAAGAGCAGGTAACCTTTGAGAGTTGTTGGATAACATCCAATGCATCCAATGTGTGTCATATGCCCCATGATAATTTGTCATTTGTTAACGAATAATAGTACACAACGCCTCACATCTATAGCTATCATAATTTGATTGTAACTAGTAAAATCTTATTTTCTACGTATATCTACACTTTAATTCCATCACCTACATAAGATATGAGGTGATAAAGTCTTGATCTTGTGCTCCAAGCATTTTCCTTTGCCAACCATGGGTATTTTCGGAAATGAAAAAAACATTATACAGATCTCCCCTGTCCCCTCCTTATTATATATACAGAGGCCTTCATGGCTTTAGAACAGCAACATCCCCATCTCATAACAACCTCCGTTTAGAAACTCTCCTTAGTTTCACTTCCATTCTGCAGCAAAGTGGAAGGTATGGATCAAGTTAAATCTAATAAAATAGCAGCCTTGACTCAGAGCATAAAAGCTCATAACTATCTAGTTAAGCTTACCCAGTTGTTAGTTTCAGTATCTGTATTTTATTTCCTCTTTTCTCCTTCTTCCTTGCCTGCTTTCCTCCATCACTTCAACTTCTACTTGTCTACATTTCCTCTCCAACTATTTACCCACACCATAGACAAGAACTGCATGTTTCTCCTCTGCAATGGGCTCCTTGTTTTTGTTAGAATAACCAGATATTTATCTGGTTCTAGTACTACTGTTGATGAACATTCTAAGAATATTGAAGATGGTTCCCAATCTCTATTCTCAGATGTTGAGGCTAACAAGCCAATGTTGGAGAAGGAAGTCAAGGAGAAAACTAGTGAGCTTGATGAACAGAACACTGCAACAGAGCAAGCAATAGCACAAGAAGACATTGAAAATATAAATTTGGAAGATGAAGAAGAAGGAAAGGGAAGTGGTCAATCAGTTTTGAAAGATGAGGAGGAGCCAGATAAAGAAACTGCACTATTTGATGCAGGTGAAGAAGAGGAAGACAAGGAATCAGGAATTGATGAGTTTCTGATTGAAGAAAACGCAGAAGAGGAAGAAGTTGTTGAAGAAGAAAACTGGGTTCTAAGCACTGAGGAGTTGAACAAAAAGTTTGATGACTTCATTAGAAGGATGAAGGAAGATTTACGGATTGAAGCTCAACGACAATTAGTCATAGTTTGACTATGATTAGTAACAACATTGATCATCTTCTTCTACCCTGTTTCTACGGATTTTTTTCTTAGGATTTCTAGGCCTAGTTATTTGTTAGTTTTTTTTTTTTTTTTTGTGCCTGTTTTCCTTTTCCAGTTCTCTTGTATTTTAGTTGTATTCCATGCAATTTTGTGGATTTTAATTTTCTAAAGTGAGGAGCACACTTTAGAGTTTATTTAGAGAATAAAGTGTAGAATTTGAATCATGGATAAGAAAAATCAATATTTTAGGATTTTATAATATATAAGCACATGTACAATAAATTATGGGTATGCGATAATCTATTTCTTTGATTTTTTCATTAATAGTTACAATAATACACTCCTCACTTTAGAGGATCAAAATCCCAATTTTGTAAAGTATTTCTCTGCTTTTCTCCCTTGGTTATAGCTGTAGTAGCAAGGACCAAATACCAAGCATTATATATGAAATTTTTAAACATCCAATTATTCTCATACTCATAATCCTAAGTACAATACTAGGCTTTTATTGGTTTAGTATATACAATTTGTTTAGACTAAGTCTGTGAAAGAATAGTGAACACTATGTCAATGGAGTAAATCAAATATGTGGGACATTTTAAGGGTACAACCATTTTTTGGCTTCCCTGGGTGCATACTATCACAAGTACCTGCCCCATGATAATCTATGAATGCTATTATTGCATAAGTTAATAACACTCAGATGCCATGCTTCAGAACAGAAATGATGGGCAAATTATTTATATGATAATACCTAGAATTAGAAATCGATTTTGAATGCAGGATCTAGTTTGGATTCTTTTATTAAACAAAAAGAGGTAATTTGAATGTAAACCACTGATTTAACAGGGCTCCACATTTAAGCAGTGGGTCAGTACTAAGTTCATAGGTGGCATGTTCAACTAATTAGTTGTTGAAACTCCAAATACAGCCACTTGCTTAATTATCAGTATTTATATCATTGTCTGGCCAACAAGTGGTCTGGAAGAAAATCTGATGAACTATGGTTGAACTTGAACATGTATAGGGTTCCTGAGTATTCCAAATAATTGAAAAGCAGCATTTATGATTGTATAGCCAGATCAAATGTGGTACTATCCCAAATCTGATTGATATAGTTCAGCCAATCAGGGATTAGTTATTGATGTCACTGATAACTAAGAAACATAATACAGATATGACTCCCATCAACCTGCAAATTAAGTGCAAATGTAGTACGTTCTTATTATTTATATATTCTTTTGTTTATTAGAGGCCCATTCATTTTATATCCTAATTATTTTAGTGGTAATCAAACTAATTTTTGGTACAGACAGGACTGGCTCCCAACTTAAACAAATAATAACATGAAATTTACTTATTAAAAAAATTCTCTGTTTCTCATTATGTGTGTGCTTGGTAAAGGAGAAAAATGAAAGGATTACAGGAAAAATAAATAAATATTGACTAAATTCAAATATGATTTGTCTATACTATTATCACTCTCCTTTTGTCATTCTTTTCAATGTCATCATATTAGCTCCTCCCTCCTTTTTTTTTGCTTTTTTGGATCTGTCTCCTCCCTCCTTGGTATTCACTTTTCATGCATTTGAAATGTAAAATAAGGATAAGCCTCATATAACAGCTAGGAGAAAATGCATGTTAATGATTCCATCCAACATAAGAGGCTCCTTATGAAAGTGAAGCTTAAAATTATCAAAAGGGAATATGGCTCAGGAATATAGAAAGCGACTGCTTTATGGTTCAATGAATTGATATAGAATTTCAAGGCACGGGAAAGTTAGTGGTTCCCGTACCTTTATTCTTAAAACCAAAAACTTTGAGGAGCTCAAACCTGTTTAGTCTCTTAAGTTTGTAATTCGTAATGTATATATGTATCAGTATACACTTGAAGTTGAAGGCACCTTAAACATTTAGCTTATAACAGACACAAACAGCAGAAAATTTCAGTAACAAAATCTACAATGTTGTGAAATTCCAGAGTGGTAATGATAGCCAACTTTATAAAGTTATATTCATACCCATCGTTTTACAAGCAACAGCAAGGAATAGAAATTAGAATCAATAAGACTATTGACTTTACACGCGGTTCCTTTTCTTGGAGCCATATACCCTCATGACTTTTTGTACGATTTCACATTTGCTTAACATGGGAAACAACGATAAAATTGATGTAACACCTTCCTTCCCACACAAAAAGATTAAAATCTTCAATTGATAGATCTTAAATAGATTAATATTTTATTTTGTATGATTTTAATTTAAATTGTAGTAGATGGATTTAAAATAAATTATTAATCTATTTAAGATCTATTAAAAAATATTTAATATTATCTAATTCATCCATGATCTAATTTAATGGATAGATATTTAATTCATCTATTAATTTATTTTAATAGATTGGATGGATAAATATTCATCTCATTCATTTAAAAAAATATTTCTTCTTAAAAATTTTATTCTCTTTCTAAAATTTTATTCTCTCTTAAAAAATATAAAATATATTAGATATCTATTGGATTAATTTTTAATTAGATATTCATTAGATATCTAATACATATTTTAATTAGATTATTAACCATCCATAATTAAATTTAATTCATTAAATCTAATTTAATTAGATATATTATTTTAATTAAATGAATTGAATTAGTTTTAATGTAGACAAATTAGATGGATTAAAAATTAATGAATTTTATTATCAAGCTTTCAGCCGAAGTACTAACTCAGAACTACCAGTTTTCCTGAACCTTTTCAACTCAGTAAGACATATCAGCGTTCTTGAATAAGATTTCCTATTGTTCATGCCATATATGTGCAAGTAAATTTCGTTCTGAACGGCCTAAAACCTAAGGAATGATACCCCTTTAGGGCCTTTAAGCGATCAAGTTTCTATTCATGTAAACCCAATAGAGGGTAATAGTCAGAATCTAAAACAGGATATGAAATGCTCTCAAAATTTGTAATCACTATAGACTAGTATAAGAAGATTTTAATTTTAATGCAGCCAGTGTAAAACTAATTTAAGTTATCATTTAATTATATATTACTATATCATTAAAAAAGTTTAATTATTTAAAAATATTTTTTAAATACCTGAAATATGATACCTGTCTGAGACACCGTATCACATGTAAGTGGGGTGTCATTCAAGTATCGTATTCTATATGTTTAACTAACAACTTTTAAGATATTTGAAAGTTCAAACACTCTTAATAATGTGAGAACATATGACTTAATAATAGTTTTACAGTAAGAGTAGATTAAAATTAAACTGATAAGTTAATGCTTGAAACTATTATATTAACAACAAAAAGACATAAAGTTTTGTTTTTATTTCTGAAAGCAAGCTCAAAGTTTGTCAATTACTTACATGGTATGGTACAGGTGGCCGGCGAATTCATAAAAGCCTTTACACTTATGTGGTAGAAAGCCGAGGGCCTTTCTTTTTCACTCCCTTAAATGGATTTTCATCATAAAGAAGGTTCCACGGGCCCTCTCTATATCAAAGTGCAGTCAATCTCGAAACTGAATGAACTTGTTTGATTTTTATCTTGTGTAACACATCAATTTAGATGGGTGAGATCTGGAAGGACCCTTCCAAACAGCCTAACAGTATAGTAGTGAAGACAAACTTAAGATATCTATCTCTGAGTGAAAAATAAATACTGTGCTAACAAGCTTGTAACTCAATGACATCGGCCCAAGTTTTTAAGACTTGAGTGTGATGAGGATGTCGGAGGTTTGATCCTCCATTAGATAGGCCATCTATCCCTTCCCTTAAGGTGCTTGCCCGTCCAATGCAACCCAAAAAAAATAAAAAATAAAATGAAGGCTGTCTTTGTGTCTTATAAAGTATTAATTCATGCACGGGTAACTGAAGCAATAAACCAAAGAAAGCAAATCCGAGATGAAGAATAAGCAAAAGGTACAAATTCTTACATAAAAGAGGAAGGTAAGCATCCACGTAAGTACTTATATCATGTGGAAAGGATGTCTCTGATAGATGAATTATTAGATTGGCATGGCTTAGAAGAAGTCAATTTTATTGAGTAAAACTAAGCATGTGAACAAGAATGCATTAATCACATCACATCGATGAAGACAATCGATGAGATTGTCCATTTGGTAGCAATAATGCTTTCTATGCTCAATAGTCAATTGTAAGGTGGGGTCTGTTAATTCAATGGTGTGGCTAACACCCTGAAAATAAAGGCAGAGGATCTGCGAAGGGAAAATTATAAATGGGAGCTGCATGCGTGCAAGTAATTTATATCAGAGATTTTATATCAATAATGTGCTAGAACCTAGAAACCTAACATGTGAATAGAAACCTAGTCAACTTAGTCATGTCAACATATAAGTATGTAGATAGGCCCAACAATTAGACAATATTATCTATGAGATATATGATGTAAACCAGAAACTCAATCGGTCTCCTAGTAAGGATTTTGATATTGATCTTAACTTTAATGATATGATCAGTACATTGCTAATAAATACCAGAACTTCCACTGAGACACTGACAAGGATTTTTTACTTTGCCTAGCCACTTTCAAGTAAACGCATCCAGAACATAGTGTACTTTAAGATCCACATATCCGTTCTTCATGGCCTCTATACCACAACTGCGATATTATTTTTTCAATTCACTAGTATCTATACAATGAATAGCTACTGGATGTTTTTAATGTATTAAGATCTACCTGTTCAAAGAAAACTAACCATACAGTGGAAGGGAAACATTTAGATTAAAAGGATAGGATAGAGGCCTCAGTAATTTGATGTCTCTGTTATAAAAAAGAATAACTCACAAGCTTCTACGTGCATAAGATGGGTTGGGGCAATGAGTGTGTAACAAGCTCAAGCATTCACTTCACAACTCATTTACTATAGTATCAGCTGCACAAGCCTAGTGACACAACAGACTCTCTTACAAGTCTTGCTTATCTAATGTAAGAGTTTGTATAATGAAAGAACTAAAAATAGATACTCATGTTTTATAACATGAATATTTTAATGCTATCAATCTCTTTACAATGATTTTTTCCCTGTAATCTTTTGTCCTCCAACTGATCATTTTTAATTGTGGTCTCACACCAATAATTCAAAGTATTATACAAATTAGTACTGGAGTAACATATTCTTACTGTCATCGTTAAAATTTTTTTTAATACAAATACCATAATAAATCTTTTTCTAATTTATCATGATGTGTATGATTACTTTGTTCAGACCATTAACTATCAGAGAACTCAAAGCATGACTTATAACAATTCCTTCATTATTGTGCAAGGTTTTTGTTCCCGTCCTACATTAGTAAGTGGTGGTGGTGCCATAGGAGAAGGAGGTGGGGATGCCAGGAATTGTGCTAGTGGAGGAGAAGGAGGAGGATGTGGAGATTCCCAGAAATGTGCTAGTGGAGGAGGTGGTGGAAAATAAGTATACATCTGTAGTACAAGTGTGGTACAATAAGGGTGTGTTTGGGATAACTGTAAAAATTTGATTATGCTTAGTAATCGATTATTGTATAAAAGCTTTTTGTTATAATCGATTATAATTGATTCATTTTTATGTTTGAATGCATTAGATACTCTACTTTGTAAAGTGATTTTAAGTTAATCGATTCATTTGGATGATATAAAAAAGAATCGCTTTTATGCATTAAATTACTAAAATAGGTATAGAATGATTAAAAAAATTATTTGATTGATGACAAAATGGTATTTATATATCAAAATATAAGGAATAATCTATAAGCTAAAATCATAAGCTTCAATCTTCAGCATTATAAAAATCAGCTTTAAAAAGCTTTTATTTTACATTGAATTTCGTGTAAAAGCTGAAGCTAATTTTACCAAACATGATTAAACATCAGGTGCTTGTTTGAGACAAATTTTTTCCCAAAAAAAGTTAATCAGAATCTCTACCAAACGTGCACTAAGTATAAATCAAATATAATCCTATAGAATCTCTAAATTAACTGCATATGCTAAAATTATGCTAATATCTCCCTTCAAACCCAACAAGGTGTAGAGGGGATCAATTTGAATTTGGAAACTAGAGTACGGAATCAACTAGGATGATGAACTTTGGTAAACAAATCTATAGCTTGATCAAGAGTCCCAATTGAGATGAGGTGAAGAGCACCTCGAATGATGTGTTAGCGAATAAAGTGACAATCTCAATGTATTTGGTGCACTCATGAAAGACACTAGTATGTGCAATTTGAATAGCATTGTGGTCAGTAGAGAGCAATGGGAGAAGTCTGTGAAATATCCAAGTCTTCAAGGAGTTAACAAATCCAAAGTATCTCAAAAGTGGTATAAGTTAGGGCATGATACTCTGCTTTGGTACTAGAGTAAGCATTTAGAGTTTGTTTCTTGCTATGCCATTAACCAGTAGTGAACCGACAATTAATGGGATCACCACTCTAGCGTACCCTTGATGTATCTGATAATTCGAAGAAAAGCAACAAAGTGATTAGGGCATGGCGCAGCCATGAATTGACTTACCAAATGAACAACATAAGAGATATCTATTTAAGTAATAGTAAGATAGATCAGGCTGCCGACTAACTGACAATATAGAGTCTGGTTATCTAGCATAGTGTCATCTTGTGGAGTAAACCAAGCATTTGGTTCAAGTGGACTATTAGCCTGAGAAATAAGATCTTAAGCATACTTAGCTTGAGATAGAATAGGCCATCTCTAGAAGAAAGTACTTCAAGTCCCAAGAAGCAACTTAAGGACTCAATATCTTTCATATTAAAATGTTGACTTAAGAACTGTTTTGACTCAACAATACCAGCAGTGTCATTACCAGTAATGATCATATCATCAACATAAAGGAACAACATAATAGTACCTTGATCAGTCTTCCAAATAAAGAGAGCAAAATCATGAGCACTAAAGGAAAATTCAAGCTGATTGATAGTGATGTGGAACTTGGCAAACCACATTCGAGGTGCTTGTTTGAGACCATATAAGGCCTTCCGAAGACGACAAACCTTGTTTGTTGGACAAGTGTAGCCAGGGGAGGATGCATATAAACTTCTTCTTCTAAATCACAATTAAGAAAGACATTTTTCATATCCATCTAATTGAGGATCCATTTTTTAATAGCAACAATAGTAAGAAGAGTGTGAACTGAAGTGATGCAAACAAAAAGTGCAAAGGTTTCCTCATAATTAATGCCATATCCTTGAGTGAATCCCTTCACAACCAAGCGAGCTTTGTAACGCTCAATAAAACCATCAGAACGAGTCTTAATCTTGTACATTCATTTACACCCTACAAGTGTCTTACCAAAAAGAGGATCAACAAGGTCCTAAGTGTTAGTATTCTCCAAAGCTTATAATTCTTCCTACATAGTTTGCTATCAATAAGGATCATTGGAAGCATCTTGATAGGACTATGGTTCATGAAGGTGAAGCATGGTAAAAAAATAATGATAATCATGAAGATATGAGAGTTAATTTCTTACTCGAGTTAGGCATTCAGGAGAAGGAGAAGGAGTAGTCTCTAGTGCAGGATCAACGCCAAGGACATCAATGCAAGTGTTCCAAAATAGTTTCAATAATTCAAAGTTATCAAATAGGCTTTCATATATGAAAATTATGTAAAAATTAAATAACAAGAGAAAGAAAATACCACGTAAGTGTTCAACAAGATCTGCATCACTTTATCCAAGCTTTCAAGATGCTTCAAAAGAAGTTTTGATTTATAAAGAAAGGAAACCAAGATATGAAGACTTTGAAGACTTTAAGAAGAGATAGATTGATGAAGCAATTAAGTAAACAAACTAAAGATGTATTTTGGACTAAAATATACCAAAGGTAAAACGTTGCTTAGGCCCTCCAAAGATGCCAAACCTCTAGAGTGCGTGCACTACTGAAGGACACCATCTAGTGCACTTTAAGGATGCTACACTCCTAATAGTACTGCGCCCTATAAGGAAATCCCTTCCAAAGGTGCACTGGAGCGCCCTAGCTCATGAGTACATCGACCCACCCAGCATCTGTAAGCATTAAGTCTTCTTGACCAAGTCAACCTGTCATTATCAACCTTGGCTATGACGTTATCCACCTATACACTCAACCTTCAAGGCATACATCATACTACCCCTTGCTCCTTCTGTCTCCTCTATACGCACTATAAAGCAACATGCCTATCACTGCTATGCATTTAATGCTCAGCAGAGGAATCTCCCAACAAAGGAGACAAAACCAGCTTGGCACCCACAAAAGCCATTCCCACAAATACCCATTCTTACCAACATTCTAAGGAACACTAGAAACCATATGAAGAAAGTCGCACATCATAACAACATTTTCTTTTATCTTCTCCTATCATGAAGACCTCTGCTTCCTACTTATTCTCCTGGTCATTTTCTCCACCATTATCATCCAAAGATCGAGGTTTTCATCAATTAAAACCCCAACAAAAATAATACAACATCTTCATCACCTTTAAGGCTGACCTTTGCTTCTAGCAACCTCAATAAGTGTGCTATAGTATCTCAAATCTCTAGCAAAGCTACTTATTTCTTTATTAAATCTTAATGGGTGCCTCACTTGTTCTCTCTACCATCTACTGGGGGCTAGATCCTCATTATGATATGTCTCCTTGGTGCATCAAAACCCACTCTTAATCTTCATCTTAAAACAAACTCCTTTTGATATTCATGCCTTTTTGGGTTAAGAACCCTTGTCTTGAAACATTTGGCGACTCTGCTGGGGAGGTGTGGAAGAATCAAGATGCCTCAAGGAAACCGCTTGGTGTGTCACCTTTCATTCAACTTGGACGATTTTCCTGATGGTGATAAAGACTTAAGGGGACCAATTTTCCATAGTGAACTGAGCAAGAGAAGAAGAAAAGCTTTAGATCTAGGCGAATGTTTGCACCCAGATGTTTGAGCATTCTTTCTACAGCATCAACGATGTACCATAGTTTTAAATGAATTTATCTTTAACAATTATATGAGGCCTTGAGCTCCAAAGAAGTTCAAGAAGAAGCTAGCATGCCTGTGAATGCCTCTATCTTGCCACATAGTCAACTCTTAATGGGCTATCAACACATCGGGATCATAAGACGAACATGTGAACACCCTTATCTTACCACATATTCGACTCTTAATGGCCATTAATGAGCCAAGATCATAAAATGATCACCAAGATGCCGAATTGGGTGACACCTTAGCCTTTTTCTTACCACAAGATCATTTGGTAGTGGCCTCGACGTGCCTGGATCCTAAAAAAGATCACCAAGTAGCCAGCTCGGTAGACTTGTGAGCCTTATTTATGATAAGAGCGATGAGACCATAATGGATCGTGTGACCTACACGCTACTATAAGGTCGACTTTGAGGTTATCAATAATCTCAAGAAGATCACTAGATTTCCAACGCAAAGAAATTTATGAGCCATGTTGTGGTAAGAGCTAGGACCATAATGGACCGAGCGACCTGCACATTGCTAATATGTGCAACACACAATGAATTTGCAATGCCTCATGCACTCATAAAACAACCTAAGAGGTAAAAATAGACAATGCAACCTTATGAAGTTTCAAGTATAATGTCTTGGTGAATTTGTGATATAGAATAGACAATGCATCATCATAGAAGTTTCAAAACATAACATTTCATTATACTCATAAAGCATCATATGAAAGTACAACATCCCACGTGTAGATGAATTTTTATACCTCAATTACCAGTGCTAACTCACTTGATTTCTATAAAGAAAGATACTCGGAGTTGATAATTCAAGGTTTGTGTGCTGGTTTCATAGAGAACTAAGTGTTGTAGTGCCCACTTTCCTAACTCATGATTTTTCCTTCCCAAAGCATAAGTCTTATAGAAGACTCTTATAAAAAGCTCAAGCACAATTCATCACACACTTAGAGCGTTGAAAGTCAGTGCGCCTAGTGAATATGTTTCGACATGACATGACGGCTTTGGACTAATGAAGGCGCCTTAGAAAAGGATATCTTGATTACCAAATAAAAGAACCCATGTAAAGGAAGCTTCAAAACACCCACCTATTAAAGATGCTTAAAGAAAGTTACCTAAGACTCTGTCTCTCTCTCTTGCAGGCTCTCGTTGTAAGATCTAGCATCAATCTTCTAAATGCCAACCTCTAGAAGATGCAGGTAAGTTAACCAACTCTCAAAGCATTATAATTTATCATCATAAAAAACAAAACATATTTATCATCAATCACTTAAAAGACTATGTCTTGATAATATTATACAAATATGCACGCTTCCACGTTGCTACATCAGATACATTAGCGACACTCAAGTACCTCCATCTCAATGCTTAAGTATATCTCATTCCAACAACACCTAGGTACCTCTGCACATCAATATCTTAACAGTCAAAGTATCTAAAGGCATTAACTCTCTAGCACCTTGATGTCCTAACAATGCTTAAAATGCTTTAATATGCATGTCTCTCAATACACAAGTACTTTTATGTGCTCAATGCTTTAGAGACTTTGTTAAGATGTATACCAATCAATGAAAAGGAAAAAAATTCCATTTTATTAATAGGCAAGGGGCTAATGTTTTGGAGTAAAATATACTACAGGTAAAAAGTTGCTTAGGTGCTCCAAAGATGCCAAACCACTAAAGCGTGTGTACTGGTGAAGGATACCACCTTGTGCTCTTTAAAGATGCCACACTTCTAATAGTACTACACCTGATAGGGAAGTAGCAATCTCACTTCCAAAGGTGCACTAGTGCGCCCTAGCTTGTGAATACATCAACGCACCCAGAGTCTGCATGCATTACGTCTTCTTGACCCAATCAACTTGTCACTATCAACCTCACCTACCACTTTATCCACTTACACTCAACCTTCAAGGAATACATCATACTACCCAATGCCCCTTATGTTTCCTTTATACATGCTATAAAGCCAAGCGTCTATCACTACCATGCATTTAATGCTCAACAGACGAATCTCTCAACAAAGAAGACAAAAATAGCATGGAATCCAAAAAAACCACTCCTACAAATACCCATTCTTACCAACATTCTAGAGGACACCAAAAACCATACAAAGAAAGCCGAACACCACAACAACACTCTCTTTTATCTTCTCCTATTATGAAGACCTTTGCTTCCTACTCATTCTCCCAGCCACTTTCTCCATAATCATCATTCAAAGACCAGTTTTTCATCTCTTAAAACCCTAACAGACATAATACAACATCTTCATCACCCTCAAAGCACCTTTACTTGTGGTAACCTTAACAAGTGAGCTACAGTATCTCAAATCTCATTAAAGCTGCTTACTTCTCCACTAAAGCTCAATAGGTGACTTAGTTATTCTCTCTACCATTTGCTGGGGGCTAGGTCCTCATTATGATATGTCTTCTTAGTGCATTAGAATCCACTCTCAATCTTCATTCCAAAACAAACTCCTTTTGATGTTCATACCTCTTTGGGTTAAGAATCCTTATCTTGAAACAATATGCATGTGAAGGAGACATGTGTGCTCAATCAAAGTTCACCAGTTGCTATCGAAGAGTGCAAGCTGTTGTCAAAGATTAACTGTCATAATCAAGTGTTTGATGAACAAAGAACAACCAACTAAAGTCTACCATATATTTTCTGATGCAAATTTCACCATATAAAAGTGATCCATAATATTCCAAAACATTCCTAAACTGCAATGGTCAGATAAGGACAAAAAAAGGTGAGAGGATAAGGATTAACAACTGTATACACCTTCTCTTACACACAAAAGGACAAATAACCTTTTGAAATCCTTCCTATAGGTAGAAAAGGACTAAAATGCCATCGCCCCTTTATACCTTTAAATGCCAAGCTATTTGGAGATGACATCAAGAAAAAAAAAATGAGAAAGACATCTAGATTCATGCTCTACAACGTGAGAATAATTTCATGTAATATTTTTTAGCTTCATTGAAAGAAAAACACTTGAGTTTATTATTCCATCACTTTCCTTTGTAAGGCCCTGTGTGGTTGAGTTTGATAGGGTTTTAGGTCTGTGAGTGATCTGTGAGCTTTGTAGTGTGAGTTATGCTTTGTAACTAGCTTGGAAAGGCTAGAGAATCAAAGAACACTTGATTTTGATAGTGGAAAATCTAAGCTAAGCTAAGGGCTAGGCACAGGTTCCATATTAGGGTCGAACCATTATAAAAATATCCTATGCAAGCTCTTTTTATCCCCTCTCTAATAAAGTTCCATTATTATGTTTTTTTTTATTAAGTTCTGAGTTTGTATTAACATTAGTTTTCAAAGTATCTTAAAAATGGTATAAGTTAGGACATGATGCTCTGCTTTAGTACTAGAGCGAGCAGTTAGAGTTTGTTTCTTGATATGCCAATAAATAAGAGAATCACCATGGAAGATATAGTAACCAGTAGTGAAGCGACAATCAGTGGGATCACCACTCTAGCGTACCCTTGATGTATCGAATAATTCAAAGAAAAGCAACAAAGTGGTTAGGGCCTAGCGCAGCCATGAATTGATTTACCAAATGAACAACATAAGATATATCTAGTCAAGTAGCAGTAAGATAGATTAGGCTGCCGACTAACTGACAATATAGAGTCTGGTCATCTAGCATAGTGTCATCCTGTGGAGTAAACAAAGCATTTGGTTCAAGTGGAGTATGCTTAGTTTTGCTATCTGTGAGTCTAGCCTGAGAAATAAAATCTTAAGCATACTTAGCTTGAGATAGAATAGGCTATCACTGGAAGAAAGTACTTCAAGTTCCAGTAACTAACTTAAGGACTCAAGATCTTTCATCTTAAAATATTAACTCAAGAACTGTTTTGACTCAACAATGCCAGCAGTGTCATCACCAGTAATGATCATATTATCAACATAAAGGAACAACATAATAGTACCTTCATTAGTCTTGCAAATAAAGAGAGTAAAATCATGAGCACTAGAAGAAAATCCAAGCTGATTGACAGTGATATGGAACTTGGCAAACCACATTCGAGATGTTTGTTTAAGACCACATAAGGCCTTCCGAAGATGACAAACCTTGTTTGTTGGACAAGTGTAGCTAAGGGAGGATGCATATAAACTTATTCTAAATCACAATTAAGAAAGACATTTTTCACATCCATCTGATTGAGGATCTATTTTTTAGTAGCAATAACAGCAAGAAGAGTGTAAACTGAAGTGATGAAAACAAAAGGTGCAAAGGTTTCCTCATAATCAATGTCATATCCTTGAGTAAATCCATTTGTAACCAACCGAGCTTTGTAACGCTCAATAGAACCATCAGAACAAGTCTTAATCTTGTACATCCATTTATACCCTACAAGTGTCTTATCAAAAGGAGGATCAACAAGGTCCTAAGTGTTAGTATTCTCCAAAGTTTATAATTCTTCCTACATAGTTTGCTGTCAATAAGGATCATTGGAAGCCTCTTGATAGAACTGTGGTTCATGAAGGTAAAGCATGGTAAAAAAAAATAATGATAATCATGAAGATATGAGAGTTAATTTCTTACTTGAGTTAGGCATTCAGGAGGAGGAGAAGAAATAGTCTCTAGTGCAAGATCAACATCCGGGACGTCAATGCATGTGTTCCAAAATAGTTTTAATAATTCAAAGTTATCAAATAGGCTTTCATATATACAAATTATGTAAAAATCAAATATCAAGAGAAAGAAAATACCACGGAAGTGTTCAGCAAGTTTTGCATCACTTTATCCAAGCTTTCAAGATGCTTCAAAAGAAATTTTGATTTATAAAGACAGGAAACCAAGATATGAAGACTTTGAAGACCTTAAGGAGAGATAGATTGATGAAACAATTAAGTAAATAAACTAAAGATGTATTTTGAAGTAAAATATACCAAAGGTAAAACGTTGCTTAGGCCCTCCAAAGATGCCAAACCTCTTGAGTGCGTGCACTAGTGAAGGACACCATCTTGTACACTTTAAAGACACTACGCTCCTGATAGTACTGCACCCTATAAGGAAGTAGCACTCTCCCTTCCAAAGGCACACTGGAGTGCCCCAGCTCATAAGTACATCGATGCGCCTAGCATTTGTAAGCATTACGTCTTCTTGACTAAGTCAACCTATCATTATCAACCTTAGCTACAACCTTATCCACCTATAGATATGAATCAAAATCAGGATTAAACTGAACATCAAGAAACAAGAGTTACGAAAAATTCCACAGTTTTAAAAATTTAATGAATGCTCAATAATCAAATCCAATCGAACTAGAAAGTCTAGTACTTAATACAATTAGAAGCTCTTGAGTCTAGCTTGCACCTCTTCTCTCTACCAAATAATTGAGGTCACTCATCTTTCCATCTCTCAAGTGTTTAAGGGCAAAGAGATCACTCAAATTTCTCTTAACAAATGCATGACCATAAGCTTGACTATCAATCTCATCTTCACTTTCAAGTTCACATAGATAACAAGAATCAAAAGGACTTCTATTGGTTGTAATGAGGCCAAGGGTACAATTAATGGCAAGAAGATGATGAATCAAGGTAAAGAATGTTTAAGGATAAAGCTATACCTAGCAGAATTGGGTTGAAAAGATGATTAATAGAGTATAATGCACAAGGTAATTCTCACTTTCAACTAAATAATTCTCACAATTCTTCACCAACAAACTTTTTTATTTTTATTTTTATTTATTTATTTATTTATTTTAACCCTTGAGGATGAAAACAATCTTTTTATGACTTCTCAATTACCACATTAGTTGCTCAGAAGAAATTCAACCTGATTAATCAATAAGGTATCCAAGAAAAAATCAATTTCAAGTTCAAATGACGCAACTAAGGGATTATTTATCAATGCAACTCTGGAAGTCATGAAAGAATTAAGCCTAGGTGCCTCAATCATGTTCAAGTATGTATGTGAATCAATAAAATCTCATCAGGATATCAAATCAAGTTCTAGCATACATAAATCAAGAAAAAATCCACTCTAGAAGAAAAATAGGATTTTGAGTATGAAAAGTTCAACCATGAACCTGACTCAAAACTCAATTTCTAGCTTAAGTTAGTAAAGAGAATAAATTGTAAGCTGACATGGCTAATTTTCCAAATAAAATGCTAGATTTTTCAACATTCAATTGAAAAAGAAATTGCCTTGCACAAACATTCAGTTCATTAGCTGTGGACTCCCTTTCAAACATGTTTCAATCAACTCAGAAATAATCAAGACAATAATACTAAAGATCAAGCTCGATTTAGTGCAATACTCAAGTGTCATTTAATATGCAATATCATTAATTAAGTACATCAAAAATTGAATGCACTTCCCCAAACTTGAAATTTACGTTGTCCTCAATGTTTAAATAAGAAAAATAACAGAATAAAGGACAACGAAACTTCCCTAAAAATGAAAATGCAAAATCACGAAGGTGATAGGAGAGGGGAGCCCAGAGGGAGGCGTGTAGCCATAAGCAAATAATTGGTCAAACTAAGCGATCTCATAATCTTAAAAACTGCATAAGAAAAATAAAGTAAAAATGAAAAACAAAATGCAAGAATAGAAAATCTTTTTGATGGCCAACAACAATATACATCCCCCTACAAAGGTTCCGAACTCAGGGAGGCACCTAAGCCGACTCAACATTAGCTAACTACAAAACAAAAACAGAAAAAATGATAATAAAATAAGTAATAACAAAATAAGAACAAAATCAAAAATAAGAAAGTTAGGAAAAAGAGAGAAAATTTGGGTTGTCTCTCAAGAAGCGCTAAGTTATAGTCATTAGCTTGACTATGGGTTGGTTCTATGCTTAGATGATGTCAATAGAGTGGTGTTCAGTGCCCACTCCTTCTTTATAGTGCTTCACTCTCTAGCCATTTATCAGGAATGTCTTATGGCCTTCTTTCTTCACCTCAAGCACACCGTAAGATAAGACGCGAACAATCTCATTTGGTCCATACCCCTTTGACCATAACTTACCAGGACAGAAACATAGAAGTGAGTTGTCCACAAGAATTTTATCTCCAAGCTTAAACTCATGCTGCTTGATACACTTGTAATTCCGCTTCTTTGGTCCCTTCTTGTAGAGCTTGACATTCTCAAAGTTAGTAACAGCCTTGGGCAAGGTCTTTGCTGGCATATCATCAGTTACAGATTCCTTCTGGGCCTTATTTTCTTTAAGTGAGGAATCTTTGGTTGAGAGGACTTTGAGCTCCTTGAATTTACCATTTTGAGAAGGGGAAACGGTTGGGCATGCATCCAAAATTTGAGCGTAGGTTGCCACCTCCTCATCTTTATTGTTTGAGTCACCATTGTGCACCAAGTATTTTTCCAAAGGGTCTTGTGGGTGACTTTTAGTATGCACCTCTCTAGTCAGCTTTTCTTCCACATCAACCCTCAAACAAGAATCAACAACATTTGGTTGCTTTGAGGCTTGAAACAAATTGAATTCAGCAACTTCTTCACCAACCTTGAGGGTTATTTTATCGTGCTTCTGACGAGCACTGAACTCAATCAAAATTGTAATTGAGTTATGCCTATGGCTTGTAGCATAGGAAACAACACCGGATCATCTCTCAAGAATTGTAAATGCAATTTAATCAAATCAAGCCGAAAATAGAAAAAAGGATTTGAGACATTAGAATATGAAAATAACATAATTAAAGTGAGAGAAATTCAATTAAAAGAACAACCAATTCAGAAACCTATCCGAAATTGGGTTGATTCTATCATAGATCTTTTAACAAATATTTGAAGTGCAATTAAATGGTTAATTTGGATTCAACCAAAATCTCTGCATCAAATCCAGAATTCATACTAGACAATCATTTAGAATTTAATTAACAATTGACACATAAATTTGTAATCGCATAATTCATGTTAGGATATATGTTAATTTGATCTCTGAATTCAATTAACCTAGGCACAAATAAGTAACCCAACCTCTTTAATTCCATGATTAATTTAGATTAATTAACCTAAATTCATCACAATTCTCAATATTAAATCAAGTTTCAATCAGGTCAAACATAAATAGAATCACCATTCATGCATTTAAGATCAAGAACAAGAGGAATCCAATTGCAATTCAAATATAAAAATAAAACAAAGATCTCAAGAATTGAAACCGCAATTTCTTCAAGAATCTCCAAATTGATTATAGAAGTTTAGCCCTCCATAGCCATCACCACGAAGGAGCTTGAGGAAGAAGAAAGAAGAAGAGAGAAAAAAATCTAGATCTAGAGAGAGAAGGTGAGAAAAGTGTGGAATGAAACACTGATCTCAGTTTTCTACTTCTATAGCTACAAACTAACTCCTATTTTGGCCTCACATCATTAGAACCCCATTAGTTATAAAGCTGGGTCCATTATGAGTAATTGGGCTTAAACCCTATGTCATGTGAAGGTCTACAACTCAAGTTATGGATAAAATATTCTCAAAGGGTCCCTGAACTCGTGTTCTGACTTCAAGGGATGAAAACTCCATTGAAACATCGTAGTTTTGAAAAGTTGTCTCATATGAATTGAATATATATGTCTTATCTTTCAAATGGCACCATTTTTAGGTCATATCACATCTACAGCCCAAGTTATGACCTGATTGGTGCACACTACTCAGGTTCCAGTAACAGAACCCGTGTTCTGACTTCTAAGCTCAATTAGCTCTACTATATGTCTGATTCTGCCCTAGAGCTCTCATGGAAGTTGTAAAGCTCTCTTTCATATTTCCTATAAGGTAAAATACATAATTTTTAGACATCTAGAACTCAAGATATGACTGAAATACAGAAATAATGTCAAACCTCAATGATGCTAGAAAAAGAATCAATTAAGTCTAATTTGAGTCCAAACTTACAAAACATGACCAAGCTCAATCAATTAAGTACATGGAGAGTGTAAATGACCAAAAATGACGGCTTATTAATGTATAAAATATGTAATTATCAAATTCTCCTATACTTGACTCTTTGCACTCCTAGGCAATTCACATAAGACCAAAACTAAAACAACGCAAACAACTCAAAAGTTAGAAACTCTAAAAGACTCAATTTCCAATGACATTCAAGAATGCAAAAGCTTACAAGTAAGAAGAGAACCAAAGTTTTAAGGAAACAGAACCAAAGTTTTAAGGAAACAAAGTATTCATGAGGTACAATTTCTTCACATCTCAAACAAACAAGCAAAGGTAACTTCAATTTGAAAAGCATGAATCAAGAATGATAGATCCTCACAAGATACACTCTCAATCCCTCAAGTGTTTGAAAAGGTAAGTATTTCACTCAATTCAACCCATGAAAATTGCATTACCATAAGTTTGCTTATCTTCTACTTCTCCACTACTCAAATACATGCACACACAAATCAAGAGGACTTTATTCAAGGTTGTAATGGGGCCAAGGTAAGGGAAGGAAACAATATGGATATGACAAATTAAACACCCAAGAGAATAGAAGAGCATTGGGAAAGAACTCAATTGATAAAACATGAAATTTTATCCCCCTAAATCCATATAATACACATTCTTTTTACATATTTCCTTCTCTTTCCATCTCTTATTAATTTTTTTTCTTCTTTCACAACCTTTCTTGCATTTATTCTTTATTCTTTTTATTTTACATTCTGTATTTTTTTTAATTTTGATTCTTATTTTTTTTCTTTTCATTTCCTTTTTTTTTCACCAAACACCTTGCATATTGCACATCAAATTACAGAACCCTCACACTTGAACTATTAATTACCCACAAGCAAAAGAGTTCCTTCAATGAAAAAGAACTAATGCTCTTCCATTCCCTAAGATAAGGTAAAAACATGATTTTTCACATAAGGCATATAACAAGCTAAAACAAAGAATAGGTAAATAAGCTCAACAGGATTAATCAAGGGAAAATGATGCAAGGTTGGCTATTTGGTTAAAGTAGCTAATTAAAGAAAGAAGACCTCAATCATGTTCATGTATACAAGTGAAAATGTAGCCTAAAAAAAATCAAAGTAAGTTCTAGAGTGATCAATTAACATGAGTGAAAATCACACAAGAAAGAGGAGAATGGTGCAAATGTTAAATCCACCAATAGGCTCAAAATCTCATAAGGTATGTATCTATTAAACTCAATCCACTAATCAAAAATCTAAAACCAAACATGTCAAATTTAAGAACGAAGAAAATGTATTCAATAATGCTATATACCTTTGAATTTTAATTGTTTCAAACTCATAAACTTCACAAATCTCAAAACATCATTGGAAAGCAATTAAAAACATAATTTTTTTATTTAAAACAGAAAATAGAAAATAGAAAATAGAATTAAAAATAGAAATAATAGAGGAAAAATAATATAAACAGGTAAAAAATAGAAACAACGAGAAATCAAAAATAGCATAAATCGGTAATAGAAAATAGCAAAATAGTAGAAACAAAAAACGAAACAAAAATAGTAAATTAAAAACATAAATGAATTTAAATGCAAAAAATAGAAAATAGAAATAGAAATGGAAACAGCGTAACCAAAAAATTAAACAGCAAAACAGAATTAGAAAAATAAAATAGCAACATTAAAATTGTAAATAGCAACAAAAATAGAATGCTAAAATTCCTCCCTCACACTTTAATTTGATGTTGTCCTTAATGTAAAGCTCAAAAGACAAACAACATTCATCAAAATCATCAATTAATGAAGGACAAGTAAAATAAAGGAGAGGGAAAGAAAAGAAACATCCTTATCAAGTGAAGAGACTTCCACCAGGGTCTCATTACTTGAAGTGTAATGACTGAGACCAAGTTAAGCTTAAAACATGATTGGAAACATGACTTGAAGCAGGAAAACTTCCACTAGGGCCCTATTGGCCTTCCTTAATTTCTATGTCTGCACCAGTAGAATGCAATACGTGTACTTGATCAACTTCATTTTCCTTGTTTATGTTGGACCATGGCTCAAAAATGAAATTCACCATAGTAGTGACCGTCATCCGGTGCTCTTCTCCTTTTTCTAAAAATCCTTCACGGGTAGGTGGTTGTTGCAATGAAGGTATCAATCTGGTTGAAGAAATTAATTTTGCTAATGTAACTACAGCATCATTTGTAATCTATGTACAATCCTCCAAAACAGCATGATCATATTGCATGGAAGAAGAAAATTTAGAAAATACAGCATCATCTCCCACAACAGTAAAAATTTCATAACATGTAACACACATATTTGTCTCATCACATCCAGAACATCCAAGAAAATCAACACTATCTAAAAATCCCATAATTTCAGGAAATTCAACTGGCATATCAACGTACAATTCATCAACAAGCAAATCAGTCACATCTAACTAAAAAATAGAATGCTCTTCTAAAGGATATTTCATGGCATTAGAAATATTAAACATCACTATAGGGACTCAAAATCGACTCAAAACACAAAAACACAAAGCAATGGTAAAAATCACACAAAAACTTCATAGAAACTATATCTAAATATTTTTAAAAATTATGGGACCACCACAGTATGAAAACTACACAAAAATGAAACTAAAAAAATGTAATAAAAAATATTAAAAAATTGAAAAAGCAGTTTAAACAATGGAATTTTGGCAAACCAGGGTGACCTCATAGTTTCATATGAGCCTTCTTTATTTGGCCGTTTTCCTTCAACTGACCAAGTTTCAACTCATTCTGGGCACGTTTGTTGTCAGTACGAAATTCTACAAAGAGACCCGTAATCACTCATTTTCACCTGAAAACCATCAAAACACAGCAACACAGGGGTTAGTGAGGGAACTTAATATGATCAGATTGTAACTAACAATCCCCAGCAACGGCACCAAAATTTTGACGAGCGCCGAACTCAATCAAAATTGTAACCGGGTCATGCTTATGACTTGTAGCATATGAAACAAGACCAGATCATCTCTCAAGGATTGTAAATGTAATTTAATCAAATCATGCTGAAATTGGGGAAAAGGATTTGAGAATTTAGAATATGAAAATAATAGAATTAAAGTGAGAGAGATTCAATTAAAAGAACAATCAATTCAGAAACTTATCCGAAATTGGGTTGATTCTATCATAAATCTTTTAACAAACATTTAAAGTGCAATTGAATGGTTAATTTGGATTCAATCAAAATTTCTATATCAAATCCAGAATTCTTACTAGACAATCACTTAGAATTCAATTAATAATTGACACACAAATTCGCAATCGCATAATTCACGTTAGGATCTATGTTAATTTGATCTCCGAATTCAATTAACATAGACACAAATTAGTAACCCAACCTCTTTAATCCTGTGATTAATTCAAATCAATCAACTTAAATTCATCACAATTCTTAATCTTAAATCAAGATCCAATCAGATCAAACATAAACAGAATCACAAGAAGAGGAATCCAATTGCAATTCAAATATAAAAATAGAACAAAGATCTCAAGAATTCAAACCGCAATTTCTTCAAGAATCTTTGAATTGATTACAGAAGTTTAGCCCTCCATGGCCATCACCATGAAGGAGCTTGAGGAAGAAGAAAGAAGAAGAAAGAAAAAATCTAGATCTAGAGAGAGAAGGTGAGAAAAGTGTGAAATGAAACACTGATATCAGTTTTCTACTTCTTTAGCTATAAACTAACTCTTATTTTGGCCTCACATCATTAGAACCTCATTAGTTACAAAGTTGGGTCCATTATGAGTAATTGGGCCTAAGCCCTATGTCATTTGGAGGTCTACAACTCAAGTTATGGACAAAACATTCTCAAAGGGTCTCTGAACTCATGTTCTAACTTCAAGGGATGAAAACTCCATTGAAACATCGCAGTTTTGAAAAGTTTTCTTCATATAAATTGAATATATATGTCTTATCTTTCAAATGGCACCAGTTTTAGGCAACATCACATCTACAGCCCAAGTTATGACCTGATTGATGCACACTACTCGGGTTCTAGTAACAGAACTCGTGTTCTGACTTTCAGGCCCAATTAGCTCTACTATATGTCCGATTCTGCCCTAGAGCTCTCATAGAAGTTGTAGAGCTTTCTCTCGTCTTTCCTACAAGGTAAAATACATAATTTTTAGACATCAGATATGACCGAAATATAGAAACATTGTCAAACCTCAATAATGTTGGAAAAAAAATCAATTAAGCCCAATTTGAGCCCAAACTTACAAAACATGACCAAGCCCAATCAATTAAGTACATGGAGAGTGTAAATAACTAAAAATGAGGATTTATTAATGTATAAAATATGTGATTATCAAATTTCCCTACACTTAGCTCTTTGCACTCCCAGGTAATTCACGTAAGACCAAAACTAAAACAACGCAAGCAACTCAAAAGCTAGAAACTCTAAAAGACTCAATTTCTAATGACATTCAAGAATGCAAAAGTTTACAAGCAAGAAGAGAACCAAGGATTTAAAGAAAAAAAGCATTCACGAGGTACAATTTCTTCACATCTCAAGCAAACAAGTAAGGTATCTTCAATTTGAAAAGCATGAGTCAAGAATGATAGATCCTCATAAGATACACTCTCAATCCCTTAAGTGCTTAAAAAGGTAAGTATTTCACACAATTCAACCCATGAAAATTACACTACCATAAGTTTGCTTATCTTCTACTTCTCCACTACTCAAACACATGCACACACAAATCAAGAGGACTTTATTCAAAGTTGTAATGGGGCCAAGATAAGGGAAGGAAACAATATGGATATGACAAGTCAAACACCCAAGAAAATAGAAGAGCATTGGGAAGGAACTCAATTGACAAAATATGAAATTTTATCCCCCCAAATCCTATAATGCATATTCTCTTTACATATTTCCTTCTCTTTCCATCTCTTATTAATTTTTTTTTGTTCTTCTTTCACAACCTTTCTTGTATTTATTCTTTTTTCTTTTTTCTTTTTACATTCTTTATTTTTTTATTTTGATTCTTTTTTTTTCTTTTCATTTCCTTTTTTTTCACCAAACACCTTGCATATTGCACATCAAATTACATAATCCCCACACCTGAACTATTAATTACCCACAAGCAAAAGAGCTCCTTCAATGAAAATGAACCAATGCTCTTCTATTCCCTAAGGTCAGGTAAAAACATGATTTTTTACATAAGACATATAAAGAGCTAAAATAAAGAATAGGTAAATAAGCTCAAGAGGGTTAGTCAAGGGGAAATGATGCAAGGTTAGCTATTTGTCTAAAGTAGCTAATTAAAGAAAGAATGTCTCAATCATGTTCATGTATGCAAGTGAAAATGTAGCCTAAAAAAGAATCAAAGTAAGTTCTAGAGTGATCAATTAACATGAGTGAAAATCACACAAGAAAGAGGAGAATGGTGCTAATGTTAAATCCACCAATAGGCTCAAAATCTCATAAGATATGCATCTATCAAACTCAATCCACCAATCAAACATCCAAAACCAAGCATGTCAAATTTAACAACGAAGAAAATTTATTCAATCATGCTATGTACTTTTGAATTTTAATTGCTTCAAACTCATAAATTTCACAAATCTTAAAACATCATTAGAAAGCACTTAAAAACACAATTTTTTTTGTTTAAAATAGAAAATAAAAAATAGAATTAAAAATCAAAATAGTAGCAAAAAAATAACATAAACAGACAAAAAATTAAAACAATAGAAATTAGCAAAAGCAGTAAAGAAATCGGTAACAAAAATAGCAAAAATAGTAGAAACATAAAAAATAGAAACAAAAATTGTAAATTAAAAATAGAAACGAATTTAAATGCAGAAAATAGAAAACATAAATAGAAATGGAAGCAGTGTAACCAAAAAATTAAACTGACAAAACAAAAATAGAAAAATAAAATAGCAACATTAAAATTGCAAATAGCAACAAAAACAGAATGCTAAAATTCCTCCCCCACACTTAAATTTGACATTGTCCTTAATGTAAAGCTCAAACGACAAACAATATCCATTAAAATCATTAATTAATAAAGGACAAGTAAAATAAAGAAGAGGGAAAGAAAAGAAACATCCTTATCAAGTGAAGAGACTTCCACCAGGGTCTCATTGCTTGAAGTGTAATGACCAAGATCAAGTTAAGCTTGAAACATGACTGGAAACATGACTTGAAGCAGGAAAGCTTCCACTGGAGTCCCATTGGCCTTCCTTAATTTCCGTGTCTGCACCAGTAGAACGCAATATATCTACTTGACCAACTTCATTTTCCTTGTTTATGTTGGACCATGGCTCAAAAATGAAATTCACCATAGTAGTGACCGTCATCCGGTGCTCTTCTCCCTTTTCTGAAAATCCTTCACGGGTAGGTGGTTGTTGCAGTGAAGGTATCAATCTAGTTGACGAAATTAATTTTGCTGATGTAACTACAGCATCACCTATAATATGTGTACAATCCTCCAAAACAGCATGATCATATCACATAGAAGAAGGAAATTTAGAAAATGCAGCATCATCTCCCATAAAAACAAAAATTTCAGAACATGCAGCACACATACTAGTCTCATCACATCCAAAACATCCAAGAAAATCAACACTATCTAAAAATCCCACAATTTCAAGAAATTCAACTGGCATATCAACATACATATCATCAACAAGCAAATCAGTCACATCTAACTGAAAAATAGAATGCTCTTCTAAAAGGTATTTCATGGCATTAGGAATATTAAACATCATTATAGGGACTCAAAACTGACTCAAAACACAAAAACACAAAACAATGGTAAAAATCACACAAAAAATTAATAGAAACTATATCTAAATATTTTTAAAAATTATGGGACCACCACAACATGAAAACTACACAAAAATGGAATTAAAAAATATAATAAAAAATATTAAAAAAATTGAAAAAGTGGTTTAAACAATGGAATTTTGGCATACCAGGGTGACCTCATAGTATCTTATAAGCCTTCTTTATTTGGCTATTTTTCTTCAACTGACCATGTTTTAGCTCATTCTGGGCACGTTTGTTGTTAGTACAAAATTCTGCAAAGTGACCCGTAATCACCTATTTTCGCGTGAAAACCATCAAAACATAGTAACACAGGGGTTAGTGAGGGAACTTAATATGATTAGATTGCAACTAACAATCTCCGGCAACGACGCCAAAATTTTGACAAGCGCCGAACTCAATCAAAATTGTAACTGAGTTATGCCTATGACTTGTAGATAGGAAACAACACCGGATCATCTCTCAAGGATTGTAAATGCAATTTAATCAAATCAAGCTAAAATTGGGGAAAAGGATATGAGAATTTAGAATATGAAAATAACAGAATTAAAGTGAGAGAAATTCAATTAAAAGAACAATCAATTCAGAAACCAATCCGAAATTGGGTTAATTCTATCATAGATCTTTTAACAGACATTTGAAGTACAATTGAATGGTTAATTTGGATTCAACCAAAATCTATGCATCAAATCCAGAATTCTTACTAGACAATCACTTAGAATTCAATTAACAATTGACACACAAATTTGCAATCGCATAATTCACGTTAGGATCTATGTTAATTTGATATCCGAATTCAATTAACATAGACACAAATTAGTAACCCAACCTCTTTAATTCTGTGATTAATTCAAATCAATCAACTTAAATTCATCACAATTCTTAATCTTAAATCAAGATCCAATCAGATCAAATATAAATAGAATCACTATTCATGCATTCAAGATCAAGAAAAAGAGGAAGAAGAAGAGGAATCCAATTATAATTCAAATATAAAAAAAGAACAAAGATCTCAAGAATTCAAACCACAATTTCTTCAAGAATCTCCGAATTGATTACAGAAGTTTAGCCCTCCATGGCCATCACCACGAAGGAGCTTGAGGAAAAAGAAAGAAGAAGAGAGAAAAAAAATCTAGATCTAAAGAGAGAAGATGAGAAAAGTGTGGAATGTAAAACTGATCTTGGTTTTCTACTTCTATAGCTATAGACTAACTCCTATTTTGGCCTCACATCATTAGAACCCCATTAGTTACAAAGCTGAGTCCATTATGAGTAATTGGGCCTAAACTCCATGCCATTTGGAGGTCTACAACTCAAGTTATGGGAAAAAAAAACATTCTCAAAGGGTCTCTAAACTCGTGTTCTGACTTCGAGGAATGAAAACTCCATTGAAACATCACAGTTTTGAAAAGTTTTCTTCATATGAATTGAATATATATGTCTTATCTTTCAAATGACACCATTTTTAGGCCATATCACATCTACAGCCTAAGTTATAACCTGATTGGTGCACACTACTCGGGTTCTAGTAATAGAACCCGTGTTCTGACTTTTAAGCCTAATTAGCTCTACTATATGTCTGATTCTGCCCTGGAGCCCTTTATAGAAGTTGTAGAGCTCTCTTTCATATTTTCTACAAGGTAAAATACATAATTTTTAGACATCTAGAACTCAATATATGACTGAAATACAGAAACAGTGTCAAACCTCAATGATGCTGGAAAAAGAATTAATTAAGCCCAATTTGAGTCCAAATTTACAAAACATGCCTAAACACAATCAATTAAGTACATGGAGAGTGTAAATGATAAAAAATGATGGCTTATTAATGTATAAAATATGTGATTATCAGCTTCGCATCAAACACGGCTCCAGCAGTGGCTAAGAATGGCCTCCCTAAAACAATAAGGATTTGAGTATTGACTTCCATCTCAAGTACAACAAAGTCAATCGATATGTAAAACTTCCCCACCTTCATTGGCACATTCTCTAAGATACCAACAAGATGCTTTATTGACCTATCCGCCAATTGAAGAGAGATGGTGGTAGGTTTGAGCTCCCTAATATCAAGTTTCTTGCAAAGAGAAAGGGGCATCAAGCTTACACTAGCCCCAAGATCACACAAAGCCTTATTAATATGCATGCTTCCAATTGAGCATAGAATTGAAAAGCTACCTAGATCTTTAAGCTTAGGAGGAAGCTTATTTTGGATGATAGCACTGCATTCTTTCGTCAAAGCAACGGTCTTATAGTCTTCAAGCTTTCTCTTGTTTGAGAGAATCTCTTTCAAAAACTTAGCATAAGAGGGCATTTGGGAGAGAGCTTCCATAAAAGGAACATTGATGTAAAGCTTCTTTAGCACCTCTAAAAATCTTTCAAATTACTGATCAAGCTTTGCCTTTTGAAATATTTAAGGGAATGGCAAAGGGGGAGCATACGCTTCCTGAGGAACATACATTTTGGTGCTTCCTTCTTCTCCTACCTTGTCCTCGCTCTTCTCTTGCTTCTCTTCCTTCTCATTGGTGTCCTTAGCTTCAAGCTTTTCTTCTCTTGTGGGGCCTTCAAGTTGCTTACCACTTCTCAATGAAATTACTTGAACGTGTTCCCTTGGGTTATTCTCTGGTTGACTTGGGATTCGCCCTTAAACCATATTGAACAAGCTTGCTTGTTGGGCTATTTGAGTTTCAAGCATCTTAGAATGAGTGGCCATTTGATCAAGACGATTATGAATTTGCTTGATTGATTCCCCATATTGTTCGACTTGAGCTTGAATAACTTGATTCTGCTCCTTTTGTGTAACTATAAAAGTTTCCATAAGAGCTTCTAAACTAGACTTTGCATCCTGAGAAGATTATTGAAAACCGGGTGGTAGTTTATTGTTGGATGGATCCCCTCTATTTTGCTGGTTACCATAGGAGAAATTTGGGTGGTTTCTCTATTATGTATTATACATGTTGGAGAAGGGGTTACCTTGAGCCTTGAAATTGCTATTTTGCACATAACTCGCTTGCTCCAAAGATGGGTGTTGAGAATAGGTCTCCACTAAATTGCATTCTGAAGTCAAATGCCCTCCCCACATGTGTCATAAGTTATCATAGGGGTAGCAACAGCGTTGACATTCAACTTCTTAAGTGACTTGGTCAAACATCAAATTTGGCATTCAGTATAGTAATGACATCAAGCTCTATCATTCCGGCTTGCTTCTTCGAAGAGGATCTATCACTTGGCTACAAATAAATATTTGAAGCCACTTCATTGATCAAACCCATTGCCTCTGTTGGAGTCTTGGCCATCAAAGCATCGCTAGCTGCAGCATCAAGAGCTGCCTTTGTAGAGAAAGACAACCCAACATAGAATGTTTGGATGACAACAAAATCCTGTGGACCATGATGTGGACGCTGACGAATAAGATCATTATACCTCTCCCATGCTTCATAAAGAGATTCATCTTCCTTTTGAGAGAAGGTAGTGATATCTTGGCAGAGCTTGACTGTCTTTTCAATCAGGTAATACTTGTCCAAGAAGGCCTGCTCCATCAAGTTCCAGGTGGTGAGTGAATTAGGGGCCTCTGAGTGAATCCATTTCTTGGCTTTCCCCCTAACAGAAAAGGGAAAAATTATGATCTGTATAGCATCTGTTGAGACCCCATTAATCTTTATAGTGTCACACAACTCGAAGAACTCATCCAAATGCTGATTTGGGTCTTCAGTTAGTGACCCACTGAATTGTAATTGTTGGACCATCTGAATTAATGATGTCTTGATTTCAAAGTTGTTAGCTTTTATCCATGGTCTAACAATGGAAGGCTAACGAGCATTAGCATTGAGAGTTCCATAATCCCTCAACCTTTGCTTTGGATTGGCGACTTAGTTAGTGTTATCTGCCATGTTGTCTTCTTCAAATCCCTGTGTTCTTCTTTCTCTTCTAATATTACGAAGCGTTCTCTCGATCTCAAGATCAACGGGGATAATAAGATCTCCTTGACTCCTCGTTCTACGCATAAAAAAGAAACAACACCTGAAAATTCAAAAATAAAATAAAAGAAAGTTAAAATAAAATAGGATAAAAAATAGAAATAAAATAAAATAAAAATTACTTAAATCAACCAAATTGCCGCTCGTGTTAATATTAACATGATCCCCGGCAACGGCGCCAAAAACTTGTTGTGAATTTTTTGCAATCGCATGGATCGTACAAGTAGTAAATAACGATCGTTCCCACGATGATCGATTGATTACCAACTCTTATGGCTATTTTGATTGTTTAAGAAAATAAAATCGACAAAGAAGGTTTAATTAAAATTAATACGAAAAGCAAAGTAATAAAGTAAATAATTGAAACTAGAAAAGATGAGATTTAACAAAGATTTAAAGCTCTAGGATTTAGAATCCACTACACTACCCCCTATGATAAATTATAATCTTATCTTTGTTAATGTTCAATTATGTTCTTGAAGGCGATTTGTCCTAAATTATTTAAAGCCCAATTTCTTGACACTAAAAACGTGCTAAAACTTTACTAATCTCATTCTCATGGCAATTAATCCAAGTTCCAACCCATTAAGATTTATGACAATCGTTTACCCCTCGAAGGATTTAAACTTATGTCTAGGTCTCAATTCCTAAGTTCAATTCTTGGATTATCGCAAGCATTAAGCATACCAAGAATGAATCAAGAACAATAATTTCATTAACAAAGAATCAAATTAACAATTCATAATAGGAAAATAGAGAGTTTTATCCTAATCCTAGAAAAGGGGTTTAGTCGCTAATGGCCATCGTAACACAAACAAGAACAAGAATTAAAGAAACAACCATGATTGATAAACAAAAAGAAAAGATGGGAAGATGGAGATGGAGAAAACAACTTCAATGGTTGATCTTCAAAGAGTCTTGCTCTTGCCTTCAAAGCCTTCGCCTTTGAATCCTTGCACTTCTCTCAAAACCTGTCGTCACTCAAGTTTTTAGCCATAAGTCCCCCTTTTGTTTGGTGTTTTTGCCCAATTTATAATGATTTGGGGGCAACATTTTCCATTTTTCACGTCAGAGGGACTCACAGGGCCGTGTCTCCATTCGACACGGTCGTGTCTTGTGAAATCTGCATTTCAGGATTTTAAGTGAGACATGGTTGTGTGTCATTGAGACACGACTATGTCTCATACTCAAAAGCTTTTTTGAGAAAAGACAGGGTCATGTATGGTACCAGACTTGTGTAATTTCAGTGTTGGGAGGGGGACATGGCCATGTGACCAAGAGACACAGTCGTGTCTCCTAGTCAAAAGCTTTCTTCAAGTTAGACAGGGTCGTGTCTAACTCCTAAATCGCTTCTGAGTTGACACAGGGCCCTGTTTAAGACAAAATTGCCCTCTTTTAGTCTAAAAATGAGATATCTTCACTTGCTTTCACTTCAAATGCGTTAAATCTCTCTTATTCTACATAAACGAAGATAATTGATAAGAAATCATCCAAAATTCATCAATAATCACAATCAAATCATCACAATTCATCCATTTAAGGGCTATAAAATACAGGCTTATCACTTATACACTCAACCTTCAAGGCATACATCATACTACCCCATGCCCCTTCTGTCTCCTCTATACGCACTATACAGCAACATGCCTATCACTATTATGCATTTAATGCTCAACAAAGGAATCTCCCAGCAAAGGAGACAAAACCAGCTTGGCACCCACAAAACCACTCCCACAAATACCTATTCTTACTAACATTCTAGGGAACACTAGAAACCATATGAAGAAAGCTACACACCATAACAACACTTTCTTTTATCTTCTCCTATCATGAAGACCTCTGCTTCCTACTTATTATCCTGGTCATTCTCTCCACCATTATCTTCCAAAGATCGAGGTTTTCATCAATTAAAACCCCAACAAACATAATACAACATCGTCATCACCCTTAAGGCTGACCTTTACTTCTGGCAACCTCAAGAAGTGTGCTACAATATCTCAAATCTCCAGTAAAGCTACTTATTTCTCTATTAAATCTCAATGGGTACCTCACTTGTTCTCTCTACCATCTACTGGGGGTTAGATCCTCATTATGATATGTCTCCTTGGTGCATCAGAACCCATTCTTAATCTTCATCTCAAAATAAACTCCTTTTGATATTAATTCCTTTTTGGGTTAAGAACCCTTGTCTTGAAACATTTGGCGACTTTGCTAGGAAGGTGTGAAAGAATCAAGATGCCTCAAGGAAACCACTTGGTATGCCACCTTTCATTCAACTTGGACGATTTTCCTAATGGTGACAAAGACTTAAGGGGACTAACTTTCCATAGGGATCTGAGCAAGAGAAGAAGAAAAAGCTTTAGATCTAGGCGAATATCTGTACCCAGATGTTTGATCCTTCTTTCTACAGCATCGACGATGTACCATAGTTTTAAGTGAATTTATCTTTAACAATTATATGAGGCCTTGAGCATCAAAGAAGTTTAAGAAGAAGCTAGCGTGTCTGTGAGTGCCCCTATCTTGCCATATAGTTAACTCTTAATGGGCTATCAACACATCGAGATCATAAGACGAACATGTGAGCACCCTTATCTTACCACATAGTCGACTCTTAATGGGCCATCAATGAGCTAGGATCATAAAATGATCACCAGGACGCCGAATTGAGTGACACCTTAACCTTTTTCTTAACACAAGATCATCTGGCAGTGGCCTCAGCATGCCTGGATCCTAAAAAAGATCACCAAGTAGCCGACCCGGTAGACTTGTGAGCCTTATTTGTCATAGGAGAGATGAGACCATAATGAACATTGTGACCTACACGCTGCCATAAGATCGACTTTGAGGTTATCATCGATCTCAAGAAGATCACCAGATTTCCAATGCAAAGAAACTTATGAGCCATGTTATGGTAGGAGCTAGGACCATAATGGATCGAGTGACCTACACATTACTAATATGTATAACACACAATGAATTTGCAATGCCTTATGCACTCATAATACAACCTAAGAGGTAAAACTAGATAATGCAACTTTATGAAAGTTTCAAGTATAATGTCTTAGTGAATTTGTGATATAGAATAGACAATGCATCATCATAGAATTTATGAAACTAGACATTTCATTATACTTATAAGGCATCATATGAAAGTACAACATCCCATATGTAGATGAATTTTTATACCTCAATTACTAGTGCTAACTCACTTGATTTCTATAAAGAAAGATACTCAGAGTTTATAATTCAAGGTTTGCATGCTGGTTTCATAGGGAACTAAGTGCTGTAGTCCCAACTTGCCCAACTCATGATTTTTCCTTCCCAAAGCATAAGTCTTATAGAAGACTCTTATAAAAAGCTCAAGCACAATTCATCACACACTTGGAGCGTTGAAAGTCAGTGTGCCTAGTGAATATGTTTCGACATGACATGAGGGCTTTGAACTAATGGAGGTGCCTCAGAAAAAGATATCTTGATTACCAAATAAAAGAACCCACTTAAAGGAAGTTTCAAAATACCCATCTGTTAAAGATGTTTAAGGAAAGTTGCCTAAGACTCTCTCTCTCTCTTATAGGCTCTCGTTGTAAGATCTAGCATCAATCTTCTAAATACCAACCTCTAGAAGATGCAGGTAAGTTAACCAACTCTCAGAGCATTATAATTTATCATCATAAAAAATAAACACATTTATCATCAATCAATTAAAAAACTATGTCTTGATAATACTATGCAAATATGCATGCTTTCACGTTGCTGCATCAAATACATTAGTTCCACTCAAGTACCTCTATCTCAATGCTTAAGTGCATCACGTTCCAACAATGCCTAGGTACCTCTACGCATCAATATCTCAACAGTCAAAGTATCTAAATGCCTTAACTCTCTAGCACCTTGATGTCCCTACAATGCTTAAAACACTTCAATATGCATGACTCTCAATACACAAGTACTTTTATGTGCTCAATGTTGTACAGACTTTGTTAAGATGTATAACGATCAATGAAAAAGCAACGAATTCAATTTTATTAATAGGCAAGGGGCTAATGTTTTGGAGTAAAATATACCAAAGGTAAAACGTTGCTTAGGTGCTCCAAAGATACCAAACCACTAAAGCATGTGTACTGGTGAAGGACACCACCTTGTGCTCTTCAAAGACGCCGCACTTCTGATAGTACTACACCTTATAGGGAGGTAGCGCTCTCATTTCCAAAGGTGCACTAGTGCGGCCTAGCTCGTGAATACATCAACGCACCCAGTGTCTGCATGCATTACGTCTTCTTGACCTAATCAACCTGTCACTATCAACCTCACCTACCACTTTATCTACCTACACTCAACCTTCAAGGCATACATCATACTACCATATGCCCCTTATGTTTCCTTTATACATGTTATAAAGTAAAGTGTCTGTCACTGCTATGCATTTAATGCGCAACAAACGAATCTCTCAACAAAGAAGACAAAACTAGCCTGGAATCCAAAAACGTCACCTTTACAAATACCCATTCTTACCAACATTCGAGGGGACACCAAAAACCATACAAAAAAAAAGCCAAACACCACAACAACACTCTTTTTTATCTTCTCCTATTATGAAGACCTCTGCTTCCTACTCATTCTCCCAGTCACTTTCTCCATAATCATCATCCAAAGACCAATTTTTCATCTCTTAAAACCCTAACAAACATACTACAACATCTTTATCACCCTCAAAGCACCTTTACTTGCGGTAACCTTAACAAGTGTGCTACAGTATCTCAAATCTCCATTAAAGCTCAATAGGTGACTTAGTTATTCTCTCTACCATTTGTTGGGGGCTTGGTCCTCATTATGATATGTCTCCTCGGTGCATCAGTATCCACTCTCAATCTTCATTCCAAAACAAACTCCTTTTGATGTTCATACCTCTTTGGGTTGAGAATCCTTAATTTTGAAACAATATGCATGTGAAGGAGACAGGTTTGCTTAATCAAAGTTAACAAGTTGCTATCGAAGATTGCAAGCTGTTGTCAAAGATTAACTGTCATAATCAAGTGTCTGATGAACAAAGAACAGCCAACTGAAGTTTACCATATATTTTTTGATGCAAATTTCACCATATAAAAGCGATCCAGAATATTCCAAAACATCCCTAAACTGCAATGGTCAGATAAGAACAAAAGAAAAAAGTGAGAGGATAAGGATTAACAATTGTACAAGAAGTCCACCTTCTCTCACACTCAAAAGGACAAATAACTTTTTGAAATCCTTTCTATGGGTAGAAAAGGACTAAAAAGCCATCGCCCCTTTATACCTTTAAATACCAAGCTATTTGGAGATGACATCAAGAAAAAAAAATGAGAAAGACACCTAGATTCGTGCTCTACAACGTGAGAATAATTTATTGTAATATTTTTTAGCTTCATTGAGAGAAAAACACTTGAGTTTATTATTCCATCACTTTCCTTTGTAAGCCTCTGTGTGGTTGAGTTTAATAGGGTTTTAGGTCTGTGAGTGAACTATGAGCTCTGTAGTGTGAGTTATGCTTTATAGCTAGCTTGGAAAGGCTAGAGAATCAAAGAACACTTGATTTTGATAGTGGAAAATCTTAGCTAAGCTATAGACTAGGCGAAGGTTCCATATTAGGGCCGAACCATTATAAAAATCTCCTATGCAAGCTCTCTTTATCCCCTCTGTAATAAATTTCCACTATTGTGTTTTTGTTTTGGATTAAGTTCTGAGTTTGTATTAACATTAGTTTTTTTATTGTTTTATGAGCTACCTGTTCTCTGTCAGTTTTTTTTTTACGCTTGTTTTGTTGAAATGGTTTTTGAATAACTTGATTCAACCCCTTTCTCTAGTCTTCTCTCACCAACATGTCATACAAAAGGTAAACCAAACTTAATTTGTACAAGGAAAAATAAAATAAAATATTAAAAGATTAAATATAAATTCTTAGGCTACCATTTCAACATAAGAGTACCCCATTACATAACTCTTTGGTCTATAAATTTCTTGTGGAAAAGATATTATCAGTCAGAAACTTGACCATATAAAGTATTTAGTAAAACATCATTTGTACTTTAACATCATTACCAAATTTCACTTTTATTTACTTTATTTTTTTGTAGTAAAATGTAAAATTATTAAGTGAATTCAAATGGCATTTTATGACTTAATAATCTTCACATGTTCTCCATATGATTAATTCTCTTTAACACAATGTCAGCTATTCGATAATATCATTGATTCAAAATGAAAAATATAGCATATATGTATAGTTCAAAGATGCTATCAAGCCTAGATGAATTTTTTCCCCTTTTCTATTAAAAAAAACAACAACAAAGAGAATTATAGCCTAACAAAGCAAGTGCAAAACTATCAACTAGCAACTTCAAAGATAAATCGAGAGGTAGTTCCTTTCAATTCATCCAGGTTTCCTTATTTGAGGCTCCCATTTAGCAAAGAAGTCAGCACATTGATTTCTTTAAACAAAAAAATGATGAAAATCAAGAATTAAATGTCTGCATATTAAGAACCTAATGTTATATATCATAAGTAATAGATCCACTTTTATTGAAAATATAGAAAATATGGTTGATCCAATTACAATTGAGTTACAGTTGTAGAGACTTTTAATATCATAATATTGTGGTTACAATTGTGATTGTATACTACAATCTAAAATCATTATCAACATTAGAGATCAATAAGGTGGCATCTGTGTCTTTTAATATCCATGTTTGGTCACTTGAGCATATATTGTGTTTGGATGACAGTTACTGAGAGGAATAAAAAAAAAGAGGAGAATAAGTTCCCTTATTTAAGAGTTTAAAAATAGATCAAAAAGGAAATAAACTCAAGTATATATATTCTTTTTTTCTTCCCTTCAAAGACCCGATTTTTGTTCTCCAAAAATTGGATGAGATCAGGGATCACTAAAGTTTTATAAGTCAAAAGTAAGTATTTTATATTTTGTTATGTTCCTTTATAATTTAATTCCCAAACAAGTTCATGAAGTTCCACTCCATTCCTTCATTAATCTTCTAAACAAGAGAAAAGCTAGCTTTGTTCCATTCATTCTCTTAACTTTTTAATTCATCTCCACTTATTTTGTTCCCTTCTATTATAATGAAAAACATTAAAACCTAATGATAAGATGGATATAACACAAATTGAAATTTAGGTAATTCGTGGTTATTTTGTAACCTAATAATTTATTGTTTTACTTAATGCATTGTCAGTGTGTAATTACTTAAATTTTACTTAGTTCTATATTGTAAAAGGTTTTTATAAACCTTGTGAAAATCGTCAGAGTCACCAAAGAAAACACCCTCCTTGGTGATACCAATTGATTGATAGCTAGCTACTCAAAAGAACAACATCTTTGATTATGAGCATAACGTATTCTCGCAATCTTAAAGATTTAGTTGTGTTTGGAGAATATGATATGAGTAACCTAATAGTATAAAAAAAATACTATTAGCTCTTAAAATGTATTTAGTGTTGAAACATGATAGAATAATGAAATCATGTTAGTAAATTTTATCCTGTTATAATCAATGAGGTGTAGTTCAAATAGTATTTCGCAACTCCACCAAAGGTGGGGGTATGGGGTTTGATTCCTATCCCTAAATCTGGCAAACACTCAACATTACGCCACAGCGGCAGCCTAGCTCGATGGACGATGGTGATGCCATGACCATTACCCAAATCTAGACTAGTTTGATGGCAACATCGTAGCCATTACCTAGATCCAAACCCGACATTGTCAACTATCTTGAGCCATAAGAATTGAGGGGAACGTGTGGTGTGGACTCAGTGAACCTGCTTCGGGATGAGAGGGAGAGTGATTGGAGCTTCTCAGCCTCTAAAGGTGAGAGCTCTTTAGAGAAATAACTACGGTAGAGATATGAAATACAACTTCATAAGTGTGGAGGACATGGTTGGTGTTGGTATCTTGGTTATAAGAGGTAGTGGCAGTGGAGATGGAAGCCATGGAGGGCTCGAACAAATGCTTAATGAATTTTTGAATTTTTTTTTAAAAAGAAAATTGCAGTGGTTGCTTCCATTCTTCCATGGAAGGAGATGAGATGGGTCGATGAGCTTGATGGCATTATATTAAAAAATCTATCTAAAAAAATAGCAACCTCATAATCTCCATCATAATTATACTTACTAATGATTGGAACTTGAAAGTAACTATTAATATTTGTGTCAACATCTGGATATATCTCATGTGCATCTTTACCTTTGGTAGCATCTAATAATAGCGTATCTGACCATTTTTAGCTAATTGGAGAATTTTCTCTCTCTCTCTCTCTCTATCTATCTATCTATCTATCTATCTATCTATCTATATATATATATATATATATATATATATATATATATATGCGATCCCATTATTTGAACACCCCGATACTCAGTTGACACCCCTTTTACATTGACTTACGATATATCTATTATGCCTTGGGATATGATATACCTCGATACTCATCCATATTCACATCAACATACAGACTGAGTGTCATATAACAGGTGTTAAAAAAACACTTTAAATAGACATGTGACACCATATTACTATTGTACTCTATGTGCAGCTCAATCAAGCATGATACATTTATATCAAATGATAGAAGTTTTAGCCAATTATCAAAATCACAACCAGGGATCAAGTAGTAAACTAATTCCCAATATAAGTGTTAACACATAGCCAGGATGTCCAATAACTTCAAGTAACTTGATAAGTCTGTATTTTATAGCCCTTAAATAGATGAATTGTGATGATTTGATTGTGATTATTAATGAATTTTAAATAGATTCTTATCAATTATCTTCGTTTGTGCAGAATAAGAGAGATTTAACATATTTGAAGTGAAAGCAAGCGAAGATATCTATTTTTCAGATCAAAAGAGGACAATTTTGACTTAATCAATGAAGTTCATCAAATGAGATCTTAAAGCCCATGAGATGAATAGAGAGAAGTGTACTAGTGTTATTGTAGAGGGTCATGGTCCCCCACCCCACACCAATTCTTTTTTAGATAAGACTTTTTTCACATGTAATTTTTTTGAGAAAATATATAAATTCATTTACTTGGCCTCTCTGATATGTATTGTTTATTTTAGGCCTTCTCAAGAAAAATCTTCTACCTCCACCCTGACAACTCAAACGGATAACATCTTCGCTTGTTAGCTCTCAATAACTCCAGTGAATGTGACTGTGACCGGGACCTCAACCTCTTTCCCTCCATTTTTCTCATCACTTCTTCCATGCCTGTCTTCTCTATGTTTGAAAGTTAATTTAATTAAGTTAAATGAACCAGAATAAGAAATCCAACTATATCCAATATTTTCTCGTCATCTTTTACTATTTTTTTCTGCACAAAATTTACTCCTTTATAAAAAAAAATTTATTCAAGTTTTGTTGCAAAATGAGATTATTATTTATTTGTCTCTGAACTTCAGAAACACAAGACATAGACATGAAGAAAAATAGCATTGTGAGGCCTAGAAGTCTGCAACAAATCATTTGTATATATTAATTACTGTAGTCCAAACAAAAATGTCTTCACTCTTCACCTTACTCCAAAAAGCCAAATACAAAAAATATACTGAATGTGCCAAATTAGCCCTATGGATGTACGTAGAGAGAGCCTAATACAGAAATGTCAAACATGCGTTCACTTCACCTTGAATTTAAGATGGTATGTAAGACTCTGACAAGAATGAAAGTAAGCACAGATAATGCTTCAATCTTAAACTTCATTCCTTTCTGCTGCATCAGCAAACCTTTGTATATAAGCGGTATTTAGAAAAGACACATTGCAATCAATTTTTTGTTAGATTCTAACTTAAAACCAATTGGCTTTAAGAGGATTGTGGCACCTCCGTTTGCATTATGGAAATGGATATAAAATGTGAAGTTCAACATGGAATGTTTTTTGTTAGATTCTAAGATTAAAACTAAGCGATGTGGGACTCTTAATACCCCCTCCAAGATGAGGCGACGATGTGGGACTCTTAACACCCCTCCACGATGCCTAACAGAATAGGCAACACAGGAAGATGGGATCTTGGCTCTGATACCATGTTAGATTCCAACTTAAAACCAATTGGCACTAAGTGGAGTGGCCCAACAGATATATGAACCGCACTCGAAAGATTGAGGCAGGCGATGTGGGACTCTTTAACACCCCCCTCCACAGATGCCTGACGGAACAGGCGAGCCTAACGGAATAGGCGACACAGGAAGATGGAATCTTGGCTCTGATACCATGTTAGATTCCAACTTAAAACCAATTGGCATTAAGAAGAGTGGCCCAAAAGATATATAAACCATTTTTTAAAGAGGAACTACATCAGGAAATAATAACTATCTTTATTTTTCTTTACTTCCCCCCCTTTTTCCCCCTAAAACAAAAACATGTGCTTACTTGATACTTTCTCTACAACTAAAATGTAATGATCGACAATAATGATATCTATGCAAAACAGCTAAGCAATGTTTCTCCCCGTTCCTGATCAATTTATAATTTGCATTACTTAATATTATTTTTTTCCCTTTTTCACTTCCTCTCAACTCAAAATCATGCTCAAATACAACCATCCATGGTTTTGGAGTGTGCAAACCTATGAAGCACGGACACGTCGTTGTTGAGGCGTGTCTGCGTATCGGACACGTATTTGTGTTAGATATATAGGGACATCCGTACGATATACGTGTCTTATGTGTCATAATGTGTTCAATTAAAAAGATTATTTTTTTAATTTGGACACGTCTCGGACACACTTGGACATGTCTCGAACACGCTTTGATACATCTCGGACACGTTTGGACACATTTAGGACACAACTTGCATACGATCCATTAATATTTTTTTTAAATAGTTTTCATGATTAACGTTCAATTAGTAAGCCCGTAACTCACCCAAGTTTAATCACATAACTAATGTTCTAAGTCACTATTTTCACACATTAGTATTTTAAGTTTTATCTTTTCATACATCAATATTAAACTTTTAAGTTTTATCTTTTCACATACCACTATTTTCATCTGCTCATTCTACCTTTACTCGTACTAAATCGTCCACTTCGTCGTCACTGAAGCTTGCTTCATACCAATATTTCCTCTAATTATTTTTTTTTATGCACATGTACTCATTCATAGTTAATTCTATTAGAAGAAGTTGGTTTAAAAGATTTTTTAAAATATATCAATAGAAATTATACTCCATATTTTTTAGAAGATTATTATTAGGTAACAAATATTAATACATATGACATATATTAAGATATTATAAATCTTCATATTGTAAATCTTCAAATTTATAGAATTATGAATTTTATAAGTTTGTAATATATATATATATATATATATGTCGTATCTGTGTTTTATAATTTTTGAATTTAATATATCTTTATATCTGTATTTATGTCATGTATTGTATCCGTGTCCGTGTATGTATTTCATAGGTGCAAACCATATCACAAACATGCTAAATATCATTACAAGCATGAAATAAATTCTAGCAGGGTTTTCTATCCTCCGTGTCTACAAAGACAGACCCACTTGAAAAAGAGTGGGGTAAGAGGCGGAGCTATGAAGTCTTTCTTAGGGAACAAGGAGAACAAACACATCAAGGGGCAAGTTGAAGGTTTTATTACTTTATAAAAAAATTAAAATATATGTAAAAGGTAACATTTCCAATTTTATTTTTAGCCTCCCTCAATCCTAAGTATGCTCCATCCTTAAGTGGAAACATATGTCTCCACTAAATTTTAGAATATTTTTATTATTATTTAGGTAATCGTTTGTCATTTATATTTTAAATTTTAATTGTTTTTATATATTGAGTAAATAAATAAATTTATAACGAGAGAAATTAAAATTTGTTTAACATCCTTTTTCAAGCTACATTCTACCTATTAGCCATCAAAATCATTTATGTATATATAAAAATATTTAATAATATTAATAATAAATAGATTATTTAACATTAATTGTAAATTATTTTATATTAATATTTTTTAATATATAAATATAGTTATCTGAAACTTTTTTTTATGCTTACATATTGCTTTTCCCACTTGGCATAAAAATTTTAAGTCCGTATGTCCTTGTGTCTGTGTAGGTTGTCCCCTCTTTTCATTCGGAATAGTATCCCAGAAATATGAAAGAGAACTACAGGTGGTGTAATTTGTATGATGAATGAAACTGACTGACTCATATTTATCCTTAACGGTTTTGGTACCACATTCGTCAAAAAATTTTAAAAAAAAATTATGATTTTTTTTAATTTTAATGTATTAAATATTTTTATTTTTATGAAAAAAATTTATTTTAAATTCTTAAACAAAATTCTTATCTTAATATTTTATAATTGAAAAAAATAAATTTTGAGGGCTGACACTGTGCAGAGGATCGTGTTCCCATTTCATTCACCAAAAAAAAGTCTCAAAAGTCAAAAGGCTAGCATTGTAAAAAAAAAAAAAAGTTGTTTATTTAAGAAGCAATTTCCCTACTAATGCGGAATTTAATTTTATAATAGTTTGTGGAGAAATTAGAAAAATGGGTTCAAGTCCTCCCCCCCCCCCCCCCCCCCAACAGAATTAGAACACCCGGAGACTTTGCATTCAGACCAAACCACTTGAAAGCCTTCTTCTTCGGGTAATTCATATGCATTTAGATTCTTATTATTATAGCTTCGTTTCCAGTTCAACACATGACTTTCTTTGATTACAGCAGGTTTTCTTTTTCTTTTTCTTTTTTTCTGGCATTTGAATTCCCATCTGGTTGATAGTGTCTTAGTTAGTGATCCATCATCTATCACCTGTAAATTTTGGATTTTTCTTTTCTTTTTAATTTTTATTCATGTCTGGGAAGAGGGTGCTTAAATGGAGAGATTCTTAATTATATATAATTGTACTATCTTATCTCTACACACACTCATAAAAAATTAAAGAAAAAAAAAAATGAGATCTTTTAAACTCACTCATCATAAAAATTTATCTTCTCTCTCTAATTTTTTGTGAATGTGTATAAGGATGAAGTGGTATAATTGTGTGTAACTAATAATTTATCGCTTAAAGGTTGAAGCATTATAACACGAAATCTAATGCCTCTAGAAATGCACTGCAGGTACAGGTTTTTTTTTTTTTGTTAAATGCTTTCATGCAATCATGCTAGGCTTAGATCCACTTTGTTGATTCAGTTTATCCCAAAATTGATGCATCACTATTATATCTTGATCCAGGAAAAATATTGTGTACTTAAGTTGTGATCTTGGCCCACAAATGGCAATATGTTATTTGCTTCTTTTCTCCTTTTCAATGACTCTCTCGGTTTTGAAGGCATCAACCTTGAACTGCTTTTCTTTGAAAGAATGTCCATAACTGGAGGAGAATACTTATTAGAATGAAATTCAATTGAGATGATTGAACTAGCTAAGCAAAAGTAGCTAAGAAATTGGAATTAACTTTAAAGCTATGTTCTTTTACTTAAGGCTTCTCACACCACATTTTCCTTTCCCTTTTCTTCTATTTTTTCACCTTAGGGTTGAGATGTGATACTCATGAATTTCACACTGAGAACTTAACTAGGAATGTAAAATAAGACAATGCTGATGTAATTTTCATTAGAACTTGAACCATTATGGATTTGAGGCAGGAAAATTGAGTGATAATTTGCAAATGTGAAATCCCTGTTGTTCTCTATGACTTTTGTGTATCTAGAGCTTCATGTGCAAAGTCACTGTACTTTGATGCCCAAAGGAAGAGCAAAAATAATTTTGTTCTCTGCCTGGGTGCTATTCTTAATGTTTATTGCGCTTATGCTAATGAAGTGGAACAAAACCTGCTGGCTAGTTGTTTCCAAATGTCCAAGATATTCTCCTGTATAGTTCAGAAGAAATGGATGCACTTTCTTGAAGGAATGGGATGGGGGAGATCCATATGAGTTGTATTTAATGATCCAAATGAATCTATTTGTGTTTGTAGTAGTCAGTTGGAAGTAGCACATGGATTGATCTTTGGTGCCTATTTTATTAGGCTTAAACTTGCTAGTTTATTGTTTCTGTGAAGCTCTTTGAATGAATTTGCAAATAATGCTGTATGAAATAATATGCTCCGTATTTGTGTTACTTTTTAAGTCTTGATACTTTACATTTGGATTATAATCTTCATCTGCAGATTGTGCACTTAACTTTTCATTTGACTGATGTTGCTAGTTTGAACTGTTGGACAACTGAAGCAGGTCCTCTATTACCGATCGTTGCTTTCCAAGAGCATCTGCATGGCCAGCAATGGTGCAAAGGAGCCCTTGCTGTTGTGGTCACTGGATCCTGCGGCCCAAAAGGCTAAAAGGCAGCTAAGAAAAAGAAGGTATCTCCATTCTAGAAGTGCTCCTCTTGCTGATCTTGCACCTCCTGAGACAAATGGAAATGGTTCAATTCCTCGTTCTGAGTCCATATATGGGAAATTGAATCCAAGCTTTAGAAAAGTGGCTATATACCTTGCAGTGTATTTAGGTGTAGGAATTGTAATCTTCTACCTTGTCAGGCACCAGATCAAGGGAAAGAAAACTGATGGAGTTCTTGATGCTTTATACTTTAAAATTGTGACAATGACCACTGTTGGATATGGAGATCTTGTTCCCAATAGTGCCCTTACAAAACTACTCGCATGTGCTTTTGTTTTCACGGGAATGGCATTGGTTGGACTACTCCTAACTAAAGCAGGAGGTTACTTGGTTGAGAAACAGGAAGTTTTGCTAGTTAAGGCTATGCACATGCAACAAAAAGTTGGTCCTACCGAAATTTTAAAGGAGGTTGAGATCAATAAAACTAGATTCAAATTTATTCTAGTCTTTTTCCTTCTCTTGATTCTCATTGTTGCAGGGACAACTTTCTTGGTCACTGTTGAGAATTTGGATATTATTGATGCCTTCTACTGCGTTTGTTCTACATTTACAACCCTGGGGTATGGTGATAAAAGTTTCTCAACTCAAGCAGGAAGAATATTTGCGGTGTTTTGGATATTGGCAGGTACCATTTGTTTAACTCAGCTTTTCCTCTGTATTGCTGAGATAAACACTGAAAGCAGACAAAAGGCAATCGTCAAATGGGTACTTACACGGAAGATGACTAATTTAGATTTGGAGGCAGCAGATCTTGATGAGGATGGAACTGTTGGGTTAGTTGAACATTCTTTCGAAGTCTTATTGTTGGCAGTTTATATATACTATCAGTGATTACATGGCTTCATTTTCGTTTTTGGTAAATCTCTTTCTTTGATTGTTGCTCATAGGGCTGCTGAATTCATTATTTATAAGCTCAAAGAGATGGGGAAGATTAGTCAAGAAGACATTTCACTTGTCATGCAGGAGTTTGAAGAGCTTGACGTTGATCAGTCTGGTACACTGTCAATTTCTGATTTAACACTAGCTCAGTCATCTTAAATAGACTAACAAGCTATATTCATCAAGTTGTTATAGAGTAGTTTGCATTTTTTCACTTCAATGACAAAATGCACACCAGAGTTCTGATACCATGGAAAGTCTGAAATTTCTTGAAAGAGTGGGCATTTATTGGTCAGTTTCAGACTCAAACTTAGTTTTTTATGCTGGCTCCATGCAGTTTGAAGCTTTCAAGAACTTTAAGGGGAGAATTTCCAACATATTAGACCTAGAGGAAAAACATTAATGATAAGTAGTTAATCAAGTCACTTATCTAATTAATAAATATTTTCTTATATGACTTGATTAATCACTTTCCATTAACCACATAGGCCCACATAGATTGCTTTTGTTACTAAAATGCAGCCATGTCTTCAACTCAGATTGCATCCATGATTGTTTAGCATCCTATGTTACTTGTTCCATCTGTCTACAAATTTGAAGCCAAATTGTGGGGAAATAGCCATTGTAATTTTGGCTGAGATAAAATTTTGATTAAGCGGTTGATGTAAGTTATGTTAGAAATAGGTGGAAGCTGCTGCTACAAAGCAGCAACCAATGGTGGGCTCCACCGAACTTCTGAAGGTCTTTGAGAACTGAGAGGAAGCCACCCCTGCCATGGCAAGCCTGTCACATGAATACAGCACCTTCAATTTTATCCGTTGGAAAATTTCTGTGATTTCTCCCTAATAATTTTTCAAAGTTCATCCTCATTGTTTTCTTTCTTATTTTTAAGGACACCAAATTTGAACCGTAAGTAGTTACCAAACGTAGTACGTAGGCCTTAATATGTTGATCTTACTTAAACTTAAAACTTTCTTCAAGCAAGTACATTCAGGAACAGTTTTGAGGATAATCAAGTGTTCCTGATTTTGATGCTTGTCTCTAGAATTATAATAACTGTCCTGACAATTCTGGTTGTGATTGATCAGTAAAATTAGAGAATTTATAAATAGAACAATGTTACCTACGTACACTTATACACACATCACTTCACATTTCTATAATGTTTACCATTTGATCATAACTTGGCTCAGCTCATTTTCTCCATGCTTACTTTCAGATTCTGTCACATAAGTAGGTGTATTGTGAGAGATGTGACACAAAAAAAGATATGTAGATAGCATTTTACCTAGAAACTCGAGGTCAAAGAGATTGGTTTCAATATGAAAAACTTTGAGCATTAAGGTGAATTAATGTTTTCCATCGAACCCGTCAACATCAAAGGGATGGTATATATAAAGACTTAGGACAAGGATCCTTTAAAGTGAGTAAGTAAGTTCATATCAATTATTGATAGATGAGTTCACATTAACCATTAATACTTGATGTGGATTTTCTTATTCACTTTACAATAATCTTCAATTTAGAAAATCCTTGTTCAAAGACTTAAAAGAGATTGTTAGCTAATCTGCTATTTGTGTAACCACAATCGACTCTTTTCTTTCTTGCACTAAAAAATTAAGGAAGGTGCCAAGATGGTATAGCTCAAGTGAATAAATTCAAAGCTACCATTAGTTAGATTAGAAGTTAGAACTACCATACAAGTAAGGTAATTAGCGAGAAAATATGTACTATTATTTATAGTTGAGCTGCAGTTATAGCCATTACAAGGGAATAGATAAGTACACAACACAAGTGTGCTGTCTGTGATATACTATTTTAGCCTTTTAATCCTTTATCTATAGTTGAGCAGCATCCTCAGTCACCTGATATATAAGCTCGCCTATGCTATGCTATGCTATTAGCATCTCTTCACAATTAATCACCTGCAAAGACAAAATAACTATATAAAAAAAAACAACGAGGGAGTACAAACTGTGTAATTAATTATTTTAAATATATTTCAAAATTTAAATTTTCATGTAAACGCCTTGAAATAATAAGAGTACTAGATATTTTACCCGTGCAAGATATAGTACATAGTAAAATTAACATATTTTATATTAAAAAACCATTCACTCGAAATGTTTTAGATGACTTTTGCGGTTTTGCCTACTAAATCATTTCATTGCAAATAATGTTCTTATCTTTAAATCTAAGATTAGTAAATATTTTTAATTATATACCTCTATTTTTTTTGTATTAATAGAGTGTAGTTCAAATTTAAGTTTACGTAATTAAATACTTAAATGTAAATTTTGTGAACAAATAAAAATAAAAAATAAATTCAATTTAGGTTTAAATGTAAAAAATTTATGACATATAAGACTATATAAAATTCTTCTTGAATAGGATTATTCAATTAATATTTTCAAGTAATTTTTATTTTATATCTGATATATAATGTTAAATTCTTTTATTATCATTATAGAAAAATATTCTTCTAAAAAATAAAAGTCTTATTTAATAGGTTCATTATATATGTAACTCTATTTACTACTGTGAGAAATTGATTCAGTAGATATATGTTATTTCTAAAAGTTTATAAAACAAAATCTTTTTAGAGAGCTTTTGACAAAAAAAAAAAAGTTTAAACTGAATTATTCTAAATGTATTTTTAACCTTAAATTAAGGTGTAATAGAGATATTCATTGTTAAAAATATTTTTTAAGTTAGGTGCTTGAAGATATTGTAATAGAGATATCAATATTCAATATTTGATAATTTTTATTAGATTCAATTTTGTTTTTGTTTCCATTGAGACAATCAGGAAAAATTAAGTTTGTATGAAAAGTTTAATACTTAAATTTATTGAAAATGGAACTAAAAAAATATATAGGAAAAAATATTTTTTTTCACTTAAGGATCTTTTAATTCATTTCAACATTTGACGGACATATAATTATCTTTCACTTATTAAAAAGACTTCTTAGTGAATATTAGTCTTATAACAAAGCTATAAGATACCTTATCAAAGACCAAAATTTATTAAATAGCAATATAAATGTTTCTTATGATAATTTTATTTTGAATTCATATTATAATTAATTTATTTTATCACAAATTAAGTTAATTTTGAAATATGATAAATGTTTATACTTTAAATTAAAAATTCATTATTATGATTACACATCAAACATATTTCTAATACTAAAATTAACATGCGATAAATTATATTCACAGTTCAACAATTATATAGGTCTATTTCGTTTTTTATATTAATTGAGTGCACTTTTAATTTAGGTTTGTATAATTTAATATTTATTATAAATTACACGAATATAGTAAATTAAAATTAGTATTTCAATTTATTTTGAGATATGAAGTTATAGTGTTTTTTTCATGATTTCAGTTTTATAATATTATAATTTTATAATTTTGTTTAAAATCATATACATTTTTTACTACTATGTAAAGTTATATTTAGATTTTTCATAAAAACATTATTTTTCAAAAATATTATTTAATAAGTCATTTATTACTTCTCATGCTAATTTTATTATATATATATATATATATATATATATTATATGTGTATAATTATATGATTATATTTCACGGTATGAAATACTCATTACATGTCGTCATTTATTTCTCTCTAATTTGTTTTTATAAAGCCTATCATTTAAATATTTTGAAAAGACTTTTTGTTAAAAAATTATCTTACTGCAAACATGCTTTTAAACCTAAAATTAATATGTGAAAATAACATTTTAATTTATTTTGAAATTTGATCTTGTTGATGATTGTAATTTTTTTAACATTATAATTTTAATTTTTTGAGTAATATCATTATATAATGAAATTTTATGAAACTTTATTTAATAAATTGTTTACTATTTTTTATGCTAACATCCTTACATCATATAAAAGTTTTATGTAATAAGATCATCTATTGCTGCTTTAAGTTAACGGGTCATTTACTGTAGTTCAAGTCAATTTTATTTAACTCTCACTATTTGTTCAACTTTTATAAGTTTAATTTTTTTAATTTATTCATAAATATATTTTATATCTGCATGAGAATATTACAGTCATATGTAAATTAATTTAATATTTTTTTATATTAACATATAATATAAATATAATATATGTATATACACAAAAAAATTTACATATATATATATATATATATATATATATAAAAGAGAGAGAGAGAAGGCACATGATATGAAACGCTGAGCAACCAATATGGATGGCACATGGTGTCACGTACTGTTAAATTAATTTCCTTACCTGCAAATATTTATTTATGCACTAGATTTTGAACCAACACCCAAAACCCAGAGGTGGGTGTCCTTAGCTTTGGAATTTTTCAGAAAATATGTGTACAATTTCAGAGTACTGAAATTTAGGGTTTATCAAAAAACAGACAAAGGAAATAGAGACAGTGCCACGCAATACGCGGGTGACCCTAGCAATGATGACCCACCGGTGACCCAAGCACGACTCTATGAAGTGAACACAGCTCATTCTTGGTACTGGATCTTTCAGTCAACCTGCCTGACGAAATATTCTTCGGGCATGGTTTTTTAAGATTAAATTTTGGCCAAATAGTTTTTTTAGGATAAAAAATTTTGGGTGTTATTTCGTTATATTTGATAATTTTAATTTTAACTTTTATATCAAATTTAATTTATTATAATAATTTTTTTATAAATAAAAAATTATAAATCATTTTAAAAATTTGATATATAAATATTATTTTATCTTTAATTAAATATTTTAAATTATTTGATATTTTTTATAATTTAATACATAAAAAATAATATCATTTAAATAAAATAAATTATTTTTAATTAATATATTAAAAAATAAAATAAAATTTTAAAATAATAAATCACAATAATTAATTATTAAAATAATCAAAAAATTTCAACTAAACAAAACAAACATATAAACATTCAATTCAACAGTTACTTAAATCTATAAAAATAAATTTTTTTAAAAATAAATACATTTCCAACATAACTCACAATTAAAAAAACAAAACCCACACGCATTAATAGATTGAGTGCATATATGCTGATATAAAAAAAAGATTGAGTGCATATATTTCCAAACTTACTCTCGCTTACACTGAGCCCAAAACATTCCCATTAATTAAAGTCTATACTGAGATATTTGATTAAAATCTTAAAACATTGAATCATGTACACATCATCATAATTAAAAATTGTTTCAAAATCACATACACTAGTCTTTCACAAATACATTATTTAATGATAAGGTTTTCTTTCTTTACAATAAATTGAAAAACAACAGTTACAACACTAACATTCAATTCAACTATAAAGATATAAAAGTAACAAAATTAAAATATAAAATAGTCAATAATTATAGAGTTGAAACAAAGGGTTTGACACTTGTCTTACAGTCACATTCTCTCTCTGTAAGGCCACCGCCTCTAATCGGACTTGTTGTGATTGTGAGTGTCCAACTCCAACGGCGGTACATCGGGGTGGCCGGCGACATAGTCGAGGAGTTCCTCGCCGGGTTTTGGATGGGAAGCGTCGGTGGCCGGTGGGGGTGAGGTCTTGGCGAAGTGGAGGACGATGGCAAGGAAGAGGGCGGTGGAGAGGAAGAGTGGCCAGAAATAGGCCAGAACAGTAAGGAAGCTTGGGGCAAGGTAGAGGATGGAGAAGATGGCCAGGCACAAGAGGAGGGCCCCCAGGATGGGGTACCTGAACTTGAGTAGCATTTCTTGAATATCCATGGGAGGAAAAAGGGAAAGGGAAATGATAGATGATGGTGATGGTGATGTTGATGGGTTTGTGAGAGATGGTGAGAGGAAGAGGGGTTTATGTAGAGAGAGAAAGAAGATACAGAAGAGAATAAACAACGAGATATTGGGGTTGTATAAAGATTCTCACATTTTTTCACAGCCTTGTTTGCTTTTTCAGTTTTAATTTCTTGGGCAATTTTTTGTTTTTTTACTTTCTTGAAATTACTAAAATACTCTTTTTGTGTTCTCACGTGTGTAGATTTATTATGTTATAATAGTCTTGTTATTTATTTAATTTTTATAATTTAATATTTTTAATTTATTTATAAATTTATTTTATATTTTATGAGGATGTTATAATCACATACAACTTAATTTAATATTTGTATCATGAATATATAATAAACATATATCTATCATATTTGAGTTGGATAAAAAACATTTTTTGCTCTATAGTGTGTTCATTACTCTTAAATAAACAAAACTAATTACACATCAATTTTTTTTCTCTCATTTCTCATATTTGTTATTGTGACAATTAGATTTTTAATTACATTATTTGTATATCTATTTTTTATACTTATAAGATGTAATGATTAATAAAATAATAAGTGGCGGTTCAAATTATTTATGTAATATTTTTTATTATATATAATGAGTTAAAAATTATAATTTATCAGATCTTACATACAGATTATCATTTATCTTAAAAATATTTATCACTTACGAGAAACATATTTTTAACGCAAATCAAAGATATGGTGATCAATGAGGCTATAAGTAATAATCTTTATTACTTATGTGATGAACTTCTTATATTCTCTTTAACTTGACTTAATTAGAATTCATCATATTTAATATAAGAATCACTATTTATCTTAGAAGTCTTCATCACATCCTATGAGTATCAAAAATATATATAAAAAAATATTTTTGCTAAATTTTAGGTGTGTAAAAAATGAATTGATACTACTAGAAATTTTTTATTTAGAGACAAAAAATTTCATCTCTAATAGAGATAGAAATAGAGACGAATTTAATGAATTAGATAGGGAAAATAAACTTTAAAATTTAGAGACGGAAATTATTCATATCAGAATTTTTCGTCTTTAATTATGTCTCTATTTGGTTAATTTAAAGTCAAATATACTTAGAGACGAATATTAGAGACTGAATTTATCCGTCTCAGATTTTTTCGTCTCTAATTCCATATATATTCGGTCAATGTAATGTTTTATAAAGTCAAATATGTGTAGAGACGAAATTTAGAGATAAAATTTGTCTGTCTCTAAATTTTCCACCTCTAATTCTATCTCTATTCGATCAATGTGATGTTTTAAAAATTCAATTATGTGTAGAGACGAAATTTATCCATCTCTAAATTTTTCATCTCTAATTTCGACTCTGAATTTATCAAACAAATAGCTACAATTCATAATTTTTTTTTACCAAATCACTCTTCTTTAATCCTTATGCACGCCAGCCCCCTCCCTCCCACTTTCCTATATTCTCTTTAATCCATTTTCGGATCTCTCATTCTCCTCATTGCCTACTCCCTCCCTCCCTCTCTCTCATTCTCATCTCTCATCAACAAAACAGCACACATCTCCACCACAACCTGACCTCATCTCGTAGGATCCTCCCTCCCCTTGCCGCTGCTGGCCTCGTCCTTCCACACATAAGCTCGGGACCACGTTCTGTAGCTGTTGCCGTCATTCCGCGCTCAGCTCATAGCACCTCAGCTCGCGACCTTGCCATCGCGTCCACCTCCTACTGCCACCGCCGGCCTCGCTACTACCAGTCCCCTTGCCGAGGTTGAGGTAAGGAGGATTGTAATTGGTTAGGTTTTTGGTTAAGTCCCCTATGCACTTTCCCTCAACAACCTCAAGCTTGCTTATTCCTCCTCTTTGTCTAGTAGGAAGAGGTCTTACACCTACAGGGCCATCTACAACCCCAAGGTTTTGGTCAAGGAGGAAGGCCAACCCCAAACTCTCGATTATAGAGTCTTCTTCCTCGACAAATTTAGCAAGAAAGTTATTTTCTTATCTCTCTCTCTCTCTCTCTTTCTCTTTGGGTCAAATTGTTTATTATTATTATTATTATTAAATGGGCGTCGACATCGAATTTTTGAGTTTTTTATAGTGTTGTGCTGCTAGGTTTTGCTTAGAACTAGAAAAAAGTGATGTTGGGCCTTCAAAGTTTCTTCCTTTTGTATCATTCAGTTTTGCATTTCACGGAACATATACTGGTTAATTAAAAATGTAGGGGATAAGGGAAGAGCAATGGAAAGAGGAAAGTTACCTTTGTTAGAGTTTGATTGAAATATTTTAGAGTGGTGGATGTGACTTCTGTGTATGATTATTTAAAACGGCATTGAGCATGGAATTGAAAAGTAAAGATTTTCATTTCCTGAGTATTTGCTTGTTGTTTGATCCAAGTATTAGAAGTAAATAAATTCTTAAATGCTGCAGATAACTAAGGAAAAAAGGGGGAGCTATTTACTTTAGCTGTGCTTATTTGTTTAGGAGAGTAATGTCTGGTTTAATAGTTGTGTTTTCTTAGATGGATCAATAGCTTGTTAAGTTGTTACGAGATAGTTTATTTTGATATACTTCTAAGGCTGATTAAGATATTGTGTTTCATATGTGTTTGTTTTCCCATTTTGTTATACTTTTCCACTGCATTTATTAAAGAAATGAAGGGCATGTTCCAAGTAAGTGGTTACTTTCTGCATGTTTCAATCTTTACTCACGAGTTAGATTTGCTTAATATTTTGGAAGCTAGGAATTGTGGAATTACCTAATAAGACTAAATATACAATAAGATATTGGCATAGAAAATCGGCTTTGAACATGCGCAGGCAAAGCCCTTTTTTTTTCCTAAGTGTCAACTGTCAAAATGTCATGCTTGTTGTAGATATAAGGGACATCCATAGTAATTTTTTCTGTCATTGAAGCAATTTGATTCCAAGTCATATAATTTCACCTGGTTTATTATTCTTCTTTAATAAATGGCTCTTTGATGTCCTAGTCTCTGCTGTGGAGGTGAGATTCTCCCATGTCCCTTAAATAACTAATTTTGAAAGTATTTATTACATATAAAAAATTGATGCTAGAATTCTCTGAATGATAATTAGAAAAAGCGAATTATCATTAGCAAATGCTTGTCTATTGGCATTTTATCAAAGATCTGTGAAGTAATAATGGATTGGAATGTAGAGGTTATTGTGTAAATTAAATTCATTTTAATTATATTGTTGAATTAGATGAAACAGATAAATTTGAAGCTACAAAGTTTATCTGCCAATCAAAGTGAAGTCAATGATTATTGCAGGAAGTATTGGTCTGAATTGTCATCTTAATTTGATATAAAAGTAAAATGGGTTTGTCTTAGAAGTATTGGTCGGAATCATGTAATCCTCCCATTTAGTTGTGGCTATTGCATAATGGGTTTTTCTTAGAAAAACAAAGACATATTGATATGCTATAATGGTCTTCATTGTTGAGTTTTTCTTAATTCTTTCCTTTTTGTGCAGTGCTTTTGAGGTGCATCAGTTGTGTTTGGATGTGGATCAAGGAGGAGTGATAACACCAAATATTATGATACGCTTGGTGTTTCAAAAACTGCTAGTGAAGATGAGCTCAAGAAAGCTTACAGAAAAGCTGCAATGAAGGACCATCCAAATAAAGGTGGAGATCCTGAGAAGGTAAACCTCATGGTCACTTCATTGCATTTTAATTATACTATACAAATGCCACTGCTCTTCTAGTAGGATCAATGTTTATAATTTGACTTCTACTTGACTATATACTTTAATTGTAAATATTTTATACTTATATACTTTAATTATGTTACTCATAGTACACTTTCTTTTTATACTTATATTTTATAGGAAACAATAAGAGAGAGAAACACATCTTCCCTTTTATTTCTCTCCATTTTTTATAAAAAAAAGTGTAAAAAAAATGCATATAAAGTGTAGTGACATTCTAGTTCACAACAATATTACTTGAAGACAAGTGGCTGTTGTTGGAGGCTATGACCACAGCGAGTCAGTGACAGACTTATCTCTTACCTTTTCAATCATATATAGTTTATAGTCTCTATAGACAAAGTATACACTAAGTTCTAATGGCTTCCAGTTCAGTTCTTCCCATTCCTTCATCTGATCCTTTTAGTCACATTCTTATGTGGTCTAGCCACTACCTCAAGCTAGGGGTTTACATTGGAGGAGGCTACTATGCATGATCTCCAACTTTCTTTCCAAAGAAACCAATTAACCTCTAGGCAACTAGTTGAGTTTTACCTCAAACAAATCCACAAGCTAAACCCAATTCTCAAAAGGGTCTTGGAGGTGAACCTAGATGCACTAGCACAAGCTGACAGAGCTGACCAAGAGAGAAGGGCTAAGGCACCAGGGTCTTTTTCTGGGTTGCATGGAATACCTATTTTGCTCAAGGATAATATTGCAACTAAGGATAAGTTGAACACCACTGCAGGCTCTGTTCTTTTTGTGCTCACGTTTAGGATTTGTGGATGTCCTTCATGTTTTGTTGCTTTGTTACTATTATTATCTCTGGTTACTTTTAACTATTGACTCAAATTTGAGATTATTTGCTTTGTATTTGAACAAGTGCCTGTTTCTTATGAAGATGGACACCTTGTTGAAGGTAAGGGTGTAGGGAGAAAAGTGATAGACAAAGTGCAGGAAACTTATGATTCTAAGTTAAACGGAAAGGACTTCGCCTATGATGGTGAAAAAACTTTGTTCACGATTGGCTCTCTTGCTCGAAACAAGCTTGAATTTCAAGTTGTTCCAGAGGATGTCATATCAAACAGGTTAAAATGCATGTGATTGTTATTAATTCTCCATATTGGTTTATGTATTATTGTTCCAGCATTATAACTTCTTTCTTTTATTTTTTATAGAAATAATGGAAACTATAGCCGTGATGGTCATGGAAGTCCAAATGAGAGTGATAGAAAGAGGATGTGACGCCCTAATCGTGCCAAGACATTTAAAGTTGCGATTAGCTTTGCTGCAAAGATTCTAATGCAGGCCATTTCTAATGCTTTACGTGAGCAGGAATCAGAGAATTTTCAAGAAGCCATAAGAGTGATTGATATCATATTGAGACAACATGCTACTAAGCAGTGCGTAAATTACTATTTATTTTGTTCCTCTATTTTTGTTGAGTGATAATATTATTTTAATATTTTTCTATCTTTATGGTGTTTTACAATGCCAATATCTTCTCTTGAAAACTTAGAACAGGACATCGATGTGAATTGAGGCTAATCAGATTTCCATACAAAAACAATTTCTTAGTTGCTAACATATTTTTGGGAATAAAATGGTAACATGATTTTTTTTTTAATTTAACTTTAAGTGGCATTACTTGTAATTATATAAGTTAGAGAGAAGTCTACTTGCAAAATGTAATAACAATTAATGGTATGCATAAGATATTGTAATTATTTCGTATACTTTCAACTATTTTGATATTTTTTATAGTTACTTGGATAATTATAATGATTAGTGATTTATTGTGATTTTTAGTAAATTTTGATTTTAGATAATTATATACATAGGAAAATAGATTTTTTTTTATTATAAAATGAAAACGTCCAGTTGTGACAAATCCAACTAGATTTTATTTTTAAATATTTTTTAAAATGTTAGAGACGAATTTAGAGACGAAAAAATTCGTCTCTAATTTAGACACGAAAATAGAGATGAAATTTTTTCGCCTCTAATTAAAGAATTGAGATAAATTTTATAACTGAATAGCGACAAAATTTTAAAATTTAGAGACAAAAAAATCTAGCTCTAAATTAGAGACAGAATTAAATTTTACATCTCTAAATTAGAGATAGAATTGAATTTTCTATTTCTAACAATTAGAGAGGCCACTTTTAGAGACGGATTAATTTTTGTTCTAATTCCATCTCTAAATATTTAGATGCAGAATTTTACACATTTAGAGACAAAATTTTTCCATCTCTAAATCAGAAATGTCTAGTAGTGTGAGTTTAATTATATTTAAATGGTGAAAACCATGTAGATGTGATATATGTGTGGAAGAAATATTGTTAGTTATTCATTCATGGTGCTAGCCACGATGTCAAACTTTCAAATTCCTATTCAGATTTAATTATTTGCTGACAGGAGAAAGCCACAATGTTACTCAATTCACGGGTTTAAATTTAAGATTAGAGTGTATAGATGATATCTTTTAATACTTCTATCTTTTTATAGCTTACTTAATGTTGGCACCTGCAATAAATTAAAATGTAATTGCACTTCAATTATATATATATATATATATATATTAAACTCATGCGTAAATGTAATTTAACAAAAATAGTTATAGACCTGACCTTTTGTGCGGGTGTTTCAAATTTTTCAAATGAGAAAATAAATTTTATATAAAAATTATTATTATAAAAATCATTAAAAGTAATATTTATGGAAAAATACATTGCATAAATCAAATTAATTAACCTTAGTGTAAAGATTTATTTTGTTTACTTTAAAAAGATATTCATTAATTCATACAAAAAATAAGTTTTCATGATTTTTTTTATTGTTATTGTTATAGAACTTTTTCATTAGATGTTTAAAAATAAGTTATAATGAGAGATATTTGAGCATCGAAATGTTGACATCCCTCGAATCGGAACACTGGCGCCTCTAAACCCTAAGCCCTAATCATCCTTGAACATTGGATGGCCGTGCATCTAACGCCAAATGTTATGTATTTTGTGATTAACGTGCATGATCACTTAGCACTCAGGCACGCCCCTAAACACTAGATCGTCGTGCATCTAATGTCAAATGCTATGCATTTTGTGAATGATGAGCACGAGCACTTGAGCCTGCCCCTCAACATTGGATGATCGTATATCTAATGCCAAATGTTACATATTTTATGGTTGACTGGCACGAGCACTCAAACTCATCATCAACACTAAATGGTCGTACATCCAATGCCAAATGTTATGTATTATGTGGTTGATCGATGTAATCACTCAACGCTCAAGCACCCTTTAGCAAGATCCATTAAGAATTGGACACAACAAATATTCAACACTAACTATTAATACACTGAAATCCTCTTTATCAAAGTTAATTACCATAATAATACTCTTACAAAAGTGGCAATTATTTTATTTTAAATATTTTATTAAAATTATTTCTAGAAACATCTTATAAATCATTTAGCTAAAAATTAATTTTCTTCTTAGACATTTCACATGTTGAGCACAGGGGCGAAGTCAAGCATCAAATTGTCATGATTTATTTTTTATTGTTATTGTTATAGAACTTTTTCATTAGATGTTTAAAAATAGGTTATAATGAGAGATATTTGAGCATCGGAATGTTGACATCCCTCGATCGGAACACTGGCGCCTCTAAACCCTAAGCCCTAATCGTCCTTGAACATTTGATGGTCGTGCATCTAACGCCAAATGTTATATATTTTGTGATTGACGTACATGATCACTTAGCACTCGAGCACGCCCCTAAACACTAGATCATCGTGCATCTAATTCCAAATGCTATGCATTTTGTGAATGATGAGCACGAGCACCTAAGCATGCCCCTCAACATTGGATGATCGTATATCCAATGCCAAATGTTACGTAGTTTGTGGTTGACTGGCACAAGCACTCGAACTCATCCTCAACACTAAATGGTCATACATCCAATGGCAAATGCTATGTATTATGTGGTTGACCGATGTAATCACTCAGTGCTCGAGCACCCCTTAGCAAGATCCATTAAGAATTGGACACAAAAAATATTCAACACTAACTATTAATACACTGAAATCCTCTTTATCAAAGTTAATTACCGTAATAATACTCTTACAAAAGTGGCAATTATTTTATTTTAAATATTTCATTAAAATTATTTCTATAAACATCTTGTAAATCATTTAGCTAATAAATAATTTTCTTCTTAGACAATTCACATGTTGAGCACAGGGGCGAAGTCAGGCATCAAATTGTCATGATTTTTTTTATTGTTATTGTTATAGAACTTTTTCATTATATGTTTAAAAATAGGTTATAATGAGAGATATTTGAGCATCGGAATGTTGACATCCCTTGAATCGAAACATTGGCACCTCTAAACCCTAAGCCCTAATCGTCCTTGAACATTGGATGGTCGTGCATCTAACGCCAAATGTTATGTATTTTGTGATTGACGTGCATGATCACTTAGCACTTGGGCACTCCCCTAAACACTGGATTGGCATGCATTTAATGTCAAATGCTATGCATTTTGTGAATGATGAGCACGAGCACCTGAGCATGCCCCTCAACATTGGATGATCGTATATCCAATGCCAAATGTTACGTATTTTGTGGTTGACTGGCACGAGCACTCGAACTCATCTTCAACACTAAATGGTTGTACATCCAATGGCAAATGCTATGTACTATGTGGTTGACCGATGTAATCACTCAGCACTCGAGCACCCCTTAGCAAGATCCATTAAGAATTGGACACAAAAAATATTCAACACTAATTATTAATACACTGAAATTCTCTTTATCAAAGTTAATTACCATAATAATACTCTTACAAAAGTGGCAATTATTTTATTTTAAATATTTTATTAAAATTATTTCTAGAAACATCTTGTAAATCATTTAGCTAAAAAATAATTTTCTTCTTAGACAATTCACATGTTGAGCACAGGGGCGAAGTCAAGCATCAAATTGTCATGATTTTTTTTATTGTTATTGTTATAGAACTTTTTCATTAGATGTTTAAAAATAAGTTATAATGAGAGATATTTGAGCATCTGAATATTGACATCCCTCGAATCGGAACACTGGCACCTCTAAACCCTAAGCCCTAATCGTCCTTGAACATTGGATGGTTGTGCATCTAATGCCAAATGTTATGTATTTTGTGATTGATGTGCATGATCACTTAGCACTCGGGCACCCCTTAGCAAGATCCATTAAGAATTGGACACAAAAAAATATTCAACACTAACTATTAATACGTTGAAATCCTCTTTATCCAAGTTAATTACCATAATAATACTCTTACAAAAGTGGCAATTATTTTATCTTAAATATTTTATTAAAATTATTTCTAGAAACATCTTGTAAATCATTTAGCTAAAAAATAATTTTCTTCTTAGACAATTCACATGTTGAGCACAGAGGTGAAGTCAGGCATCAAAGGTTAGGATGAACACTAATAATTATAAAAACTTATGATATAAATATATTAAGAACAACATGACATATATGAAAGATAAACAACAATTAACTATATTCGTTAAATTGGGAATTGGAAATTTGAACAAAGTTTTTTTCAATCTATTAGGTTAATATATTAGGTCAAAATAACAGGGCATGAAAAGTAATATTTTCTCATTGAGAGATACTAAAGTCTTTTAATTTTTTAATACTAATTAAATTTTAAGGGGAGCCTCAAATGCATGTGACTCCGCCACTGGTCGACCATAAGCTTTTTCTTTGTTTTAACTTATCACTGTAATCACGCAATGTTGAGTAATATTCTTTTGAAAAAAAATTATCATTTGATCATAAAATAAAATTTGATGTCAATTTCTTACACTTATAATAAAATATGTTAATATCTTTTTTTTAACAAAGATATCTTCACAAGCATTACTGTGACACTCACCTTCATTATTATTTTAGCATCGGCTTATATTCCTACAACAACTTATATTTTTATTTTAACTAATAACATTTTTAAAATATTAAGAATCTGTTACTTAAATTAAAAAAATTAGTGTCTATATATTCTCAAACATATTTCTAAAATTAATTTTGTTCAAATATTTCTTGCAGTGATAGTAAGTTTTGCTATATAAATCACTACAATAAGTTTAGCAATTAGCGGCGACAATTTCTATGGGATTCAAGGCCATTGGTAATCCAGGTAATTTCTAGCGAAAATATCCATTAGAAAATTAAACCGCCATTAATTTTTTACATTTCCAGTGAATAATCTGTTGGTAAATGTATCGATTTCTTTTATAGAGTTTTTCAGAAGATTTTCCACTGGAAATAAGATGCCAGTTACTCGGATAATGAACCGGTTACAACGGATTAGCTACTAGAAATTCAAAAAAAATTTCTGACAAATCATAATCCTCAGAAATTTTTTTTAAGAGGCGTGCGAGGAAGCCTTCTCTTCCATTTCTGCAACTATTCTACTATTTTCTCTCCTCCTCCTTCCTTCCTCTAGTCGTGTCAGACAAATATGGGGAAATTTTCACCATTATCACCTTCTTTCTTCCTCCTTCACTTTGACGCCATTTCCTTCACTTTCATGACGATGGCAAAGCCAACTGCAGCGGCGGAGAGGAAGCGGTAGAGGAAGGAGGACCTCGCTAGGTGGTGGGTATGGATTGTTCGTTGAAGGTGGAGTAAAGGGAGCATGGTGGTGGAATGACGAAGTGGTGGGCAGCGACAGAGTAACTGATGGTGCGTTGGTTCTGCTTTGTGTGGAAAGGGGAAGCCAGTGATAGTTTTGGAGTTGGTAAGTGGAAGTCGATGACGATTCTGTAAGGTACAAGCTGGTGATAGTTTTGCGGGGTAGAGAGTGGCGTGGTGCATGTATGGAAGATTAACGCGGTGCATGGGAGCACCAAGCCGGTACGCTATACTTAATTGTTTATTTTTTTTATTTGAATTGAATGTTATATTTGTTTATAATATGCATTTTTATTATGCATGTATGTATGTATATGATGTTTATATTTTGAATATTGTGTTTTCTTATATATTTGAATGTATATTTATATGTATGGTAATACTATTATTTATCGGTGTTTGTATGCTAGCATGATAGGTAGATGATTCTCTATTATGATATTATAAGATTTGATTAATAATATTACATTGTATAAGACTAATACTAATTTATTATTTATTATAAGAATAATATAGTATTATGTGCTAATGTGCTAATTTTAAAATAAAAAATTTGTGACAAAAATAGTAATATGAAATATTAAATTTTTGAAATTTTAAGGAAAGAGGTTGATAAATTATTTAGTTTAATTATTTAATAATTTATATATTAAATTAAATTAATTATTAATTAATATTAATAAATAAATAAATAGATTAATTAATTAATTAATTATAATATAAAATAAAAGACAATGAAAACATAGTATAATATATAATTAATTAATTAATTAATTAATTATATGAGAATAATAAATTACAAAAAACAAATGTGCGCTTAACTGTCAAATGTATGATGTATATGCATGGGTTGGAGACATGAGAAAATGTGTTAGATCTTGTAGCTGAATGACTTCAAACTAAGATGAATGACAAATATAAGAGGCATCGATTATTGAGTTTCAAATTAATTGTATAAAAAATTATAATTATAATATAATATGAAATTATAGAAAGTGAAAAAATTGGAACAATATCAATACTTAATTAATTAAATTAGAGATAGTATGACAGATCTCGCAAATGAATGATGACGTCAAACTACTAAGAGGAATGACAAATATTTAATAGTCCTTGGTTACGGTAATACGAATTGCGTAATATAGTAATAGGTAATATTATTAACACTTATTTGCATGCATATTGTTATGTTTGAATTATTGAAATAATTAATGCTATACTGAATTAGGAAGCTCTAAACCTTAAGTTAGACTATATTAATTTTGCATTGATAGATTAAGTGGCTCTCAGCAGTCTAGGATTTGATTGCTCATATAACTTATCTTTTGTCATCCACTAGTAGTAAGGATGATGTCTCTAGTCATAAGATTATCATGTGATAAATGTGATAGAAAGTTTGAGTAGTGACATGCATCCACATCTTATTATGAAAAGGAGAAGACTAGGTAGGGTGATGTAAGAAAAGGAAGAAAAAAATATTGAAGATTAAAAAAATAAATTTGCATGCTTTTATGAAGTAGATTTTCTAACAGACAGAAATCACATGGTGGAATAGTTAGAGAATAAGACATAAATCGAAAGTAGATAAAATTGGTATAAAGTGATTTTAACAACAAAAATGACATTATACAAGAGTGTCATGGAGAGGATATGCTGGATAAAATCATGAGCTCGATGTCATTAGGATTGGGAAAGTTAAGTGGATAGTGTCTAGACTGTTGCCCTTGTTGGTGACACCGAAAGCGTGTGTTTCCTTACACTTGTCTATTGAGTTTTGGAGAGTAGTTAATTGAGAGAAAAATAATTTCAGGGGTATTTGGCTGAAGTTGGGATTAAGGTTTTGATAGTGATTGTGATGACAAGCGGAGTATAAGTAATATATTTATTAAATGTAATACAATTGAAAACTCAAGGGAAGACTATTCATGTTTAATGAATGCATTTAGAAACTAGAAGCGTCAGTATCAGGAAAAATAAAAAAAATTTATCTTTAATAAATTGCTCGCACTCATGTTAAAAAAAATTTCGTATTAGATCTCTCTTGGTGAGTTAAAATAGAAAACTGGAAACTATTCAAGAAGTACTTTTTTTATAAGTAATGTTCTTTACGAAATACATCAATCTTCCTTATGCTTAATGATAGTCACATCGTACAATTCTACCCATATGCTTTCTCCAATCTTGAGTCTTTTTTTAATTAGAGAACTTGTGTGGTCCATATCTCTAAATTAGAGAAGACATATTAGTTAACTTCTATAAGATTTGACTACCATCGTCTGTCTAGAAGAGCATGTGTAAGAATGTTAATAAAATTCATATATTTAACAATTAAAGACAATGATGATGATTAATATATTTAATAACAAACATTGCTTTTGAAAAAATTGTGCTTCTCAAATTATGGCGAGCAAGATTGATATACCAATTCTTCAAGAGAGAAACTAACACAAATTTTTTTTTTAAACATGAGAGCAATTGATTCAAGGGGCTTTGGATCCAAAGATAAAGAATCTTAGTGGTGTGACATAAGTGTACAAGATATGGTTAAGGCTAAAATGTAATGTTATAAAGCTTGGCACGTGTGTCAAAATGATGAAAATTGAAAAAAATATAAGGCAGCTAAAAAAGATACTAAGAAGGCAGGGAGTAAGGCAAAAGCTAAAGCGTTCAACATGTTATATCAATCATTGGGCACCAAAGACAGGTAAAGGAATATCTACAGGCTTTCTAAAAGTAGGGAAATGAAGACAAGAGACTTGGATAAAGTGAAATGCATTATGGATGAAGAGGGTAAAGTCTTGGTTACGGAACAAGACATCAAGGATCGATGGAAGAGTTATTTTCACAAGTTATTTAATGAGGAATATGGGACATTAGGGGACTTAGACATTCTAAACACTAGAGATGAGGACCAAAAGAAAATCTTTTATCATAGAATTCAAGAGTTTAAGGTAAAAGAAACATTGAAGATGATGGATAATAGAAAAATGGTCAGATCGGATAATATACCTATTGAGGTATGGAAGTTCCTAAGAGAGAAAGGTATAAGCTGGCTCACAAAGCTATTTAACGAGATAATAAGGTCTAAGAAAATGTCAAAAGAATAAAGGAGAAGCACTTTAATCCCTATTTATAAGAACAAGAGAGATATACAAAACTGTATAAATTACAGAAAGATTAAGCTCATAAGTCATACCATGAAATTATAGGAAAGAGTGATTGAACAGACATTAAGACAAGCGACTCATATTTCAGAGAATCAATTTGGTTTTATGTTTAGGAGGTCAACCATGGAAGCAATCTTTCTTCTATGAAGATTGATGGAGAGGTATCAAAGAAAACAAAAGGACTTACATATGATTTTCATTGATATGGAAAAAGCCTATGATAGGGTACCGAGAGAGGTCTTGTGGAAGGCTTTGGAGAAGAAAGGAGTTCGTATCGCCTATATTCGAGCAATCCAAGATACGTATGGTGGGGCTAAAACTAGTGTGAGAACACAGGGTGGGGTCACAGAAGATTTTCCTATAACTATAGGACTGCACCAAGAGTCAACTTTGAGTCCAAATCTTTTTTCCTTGGTCTTGGATGTGCTTACTATGCATATCCAAGAGCCGGTGCCTCAATGCATACTTTTTGTAAATGATATAGTCTTAGTTAGAGAGTTGAGAGAAGAAACAAATAGGAAGCTAGAGCTATGGAGACGAGCTTTGGAAAAATATAGTTTTCGTCTAAGCAGAAGTAAGATGAAGTATATGAAATATAAGTTCAGTAAGAAGCGTGTTAATGCTAGCTTAGAGGTGAAAATTGGAGATCATACCATACCACAAGTCACACAGTTTAAGTATCTTGGATCTATCATACAAAATGACGGAGAGATAGAGGGAGATGTAAACTATAGGATTCAAGCTGGATGGATGAAATGGAAGAATTCTTAAGGAGTTATTTGTGATAGCAAAGTGTCTCTCAAGTTTAAGGGTAAATTTTTCTGCACAACTATAAGACCTACGATGTTGTATGGTACTGAATATTGGGCGGTAAAAAGCCAACAAGAGCATAAGATTAGTGTCACGGAGATAAGGATGTTGCGCTAGATGTGTGGCCATACAAGACAAGATAGGATTAGGAATGAATGCATTAGAGAGAAAATAGGGGTAGCATCTATTTTGGAAAAGATGAGAGTATCTCGCCTTAGGTGATTTGGACATGTAAAGAGAAGACCCTTAGAAGCTCCTGTAAGAAGAGTAGATCAGGTGGAGAATAGCCCAATAACTAGAGGTAGAAGAAGACCAAGAAAGACTTTAAGAGAAACGATTAAAAAAGATTTAATTTTGAATGACATTTCTAAAGACTTGGTTTATGATAGGGCATAATGACATCGTTTGATCCATGTAGCTGACCTCACCTAGTGGAAAAAAACTTGGTTGTTGTTGTAGAGTGATCGATTCAAGAACTTAAAAGAAAAATAACTTATTTTGATACTAATGCTCCTAGTTTCTAGATTGATTTGTTAATTTTTGACAATCTTTCCTTGAGTTTCATATTGTATTACATTTAATAGGAAAATAATGTATGCTTTCACTTGTTATCATCATCACTTTCAAAATCATAATTCCACTCTCATCTAAATTCCTTTGAGATTAAATTTTTTTTGTTACTCTTTAAAAATCGTTAGACGACTGTAAGCAAACACATGCTTTTTGTGCCACCAACAAGGATAATGGTCTTGGGGTTGTCTTTTCAACTATCCTAGTTCTAATATTGTTGAACACACAATATTATCCAGATAGTTCTCTCCATGATAATATGCTATAATGTTATTTTCATTAGTGTCATCATTCTTGATAAAAAAAATTTGCTTGCTTTTGATTTCTTTCTTATTCTCCTGCTTCTCCACCAGAGGGCTTCTGTTCCCTAAAAAAATTATTTCATAAAATCATGTAAATTTATTATTATAATACATAATTTTTTTCTCGTTCCTTTTTTATATCTCATTACCTAGTCTTGTCCTCATCATCATAAGAGGTGAAACTATTTTCAATATACAAATTTTTTATTATATTAACCACTTGAAATTGTTATTATGATAGTTATCATCCTCACTATCAGTGGAAGATGAAAGATGAGTAGAGCAGTCGAATCTCAGACTGCTCACAATCACTTATATAGTGATTTCGACAAATTCTAGTGGATTTTTTATTGGAAAAATTACAATTACAAGTATTTTTTTATGGAATATTCGTCATAAATTTCTGTTTGATTTTTCCACTTAAAATTTCCAGCAGTTATTTTGCCAATAATTTTGTGGATATTCTACCAAAAAAAGTCGCAATCTAGCACACTGTCATTTTTTTTTCAATGACCAAATCCGTCAGTAATTTTTGATGGATTCCAACAGATTTTTGTTTCCAGCAAGCGTTTTTTTCAAGAAGCAAAAAGTTGTCAGAAATTAAAATTTTCGATTTCCAGTGAATTTCAAGGAATTGTCGGCAAATATGACTGCTAGTAATTCACAAATTTCTTGCACTGAATATATGTTTCACACGTTATTTTTTGGTTAAATTAAAGTTTTGATCTTATAGTTTATACTCATTTTTAATTTATTTTCTATAAATTTTTTTCTTTTCAAATTAATCATCATATTTACAAATGTTTTCAAAATAATCCTAGATGTACTTTTTGTTTTAATTTAATTCTTACTAGACATTTTAAAAAAAAGACATCTAATAGAGTACTTATTAAATAAAAGAGTGCTTACTGAAAAAGAATAAATACTTATTAGAATTAATAAACACCTTATTTGATATTTTAAAAAAATGAGAAACTCATATTGAATAAATAAATACTTATTTTATTAACTAATTAATAATATTATAACAGTGTTATTATAACAAAAATTAATAGTAGAAAGTATCTTAAAAACTTTTATAAGTATAGACTAAATTTAATCTAAACTGTTTTTTTTAAGTGATAGGCTAATATGATGCCTTCATCCTTTAAAAGATATTTCAGATATCTGTACAATGAATTGTTCATATTTAATTCTCTATTTTTCACTACTATTAACTATTAAGTAGCCACTTCTTCACTTTCTCTGATCGGAATAGAAGAATATAGTAACCCGTGTATTTACGAATTATAATAATGGAATACTGTTGATGTATTTATTATTTTATTGTAATTTCTACCATTATTATTTCAAATGGTTTTTTTTTTTGTAACAATTATTTCAAATGTTTTGAAAAGCTACCAGAAATATACAAAATTAATTTTGGATATAAACCAAATGCTTTTCAAACTTTTAATTTGAATTATTTTTCTTAAAGGTCTATATGTACTTGTTTATAGTCACATCGATTCTTCCAAATGCCACTTAATTGTTGGTTTTGTTTTGGTATAGTACTAGGATAGTTAGCCGTAAAGAAAAGAGATGCAAGGGTATTCACATCACAGATATGAATTCGATGGATCATGATGCTTTTACTTTTTTTAACCCATTGTTTGTTTCAAGAGAAATGAAAGGAGAGAAAATGAGAGGAGAGAAAATAGTAAGAATATTCAATTTTCTCCTGTTTGACAGTGGAGAGAAAATAGAGAAGAGAGAAAATGTGGTAGTGGGACCCACGTTTTCAATTTTCTCTCCTTAGATGCGCAGAAAACAGAAGAGAGAATGTGATAATTTAGTGAAATGATCATTTTACTCTTACCCAAACTCCCTTCTTCTTCTTTTTCAATATGAAGAGTATATTAATCATTTTATATAATTTTGTTTTCTTTCTTCTCACTTTTCTTCTCAACTACACAAAAGAAAGAAAAATTTTTATTTTCTTTCTTTTTATTTTTTCTTAATCCAAACAATAGGAGAGAAAATACAATTTTTCTCTATTTTCTATCTTCTCTATTTTTTATTTCTATTTTCTCTCTTCCCATTTTCTCTCCTCATCCAAACAAAGCATTATGATAAATTGTAAATGAGAAAAAGATATAAAATTATAATTTTTTTTTATAAATTTTAATTGAATTTCATTAATAATTTTTTTATATTTTTTATAACTAATTATTTAAAATTAAAAAAAAATTGAAAAGATCTTGATGGAACTCTCTCTTTGGTAAACGTTTAACTCAGATCTGTCTTGAACAAAGATGTAATGGGAAGCATGAGTATCATTTGTCGTGTTATCAAAAACTGTCGACTACTTCCTTCTTTTTCGTTTGCTAAGTACATCTTTTGTTCAAACAAATTAACGTGTAATGGAGTTTCAAGCAAAACAAAGGATAAAAAACGTGAAATGGAGTAATGGACAAAGCATAAAAGCAGAGTTTTTGTAAGTTAGTGCTGAAGATAGGATCCAACACATGACTCATAACGCGGTTATCCCAGGCTGAAACTTTTCTGGCCAGAAAAAACTTACATGCTCCAACAGTATGTACTATGTGGGTTCCATCTGAACACAAAAGAGAATTTCTCTGCTTTGAATTTTTTTTAAAACATATATTCTGAAAATTTTCAATCGTTAGATTAAACGTTTTTCTTAATAGGATAGAATTACTATCTGGCTGAGATTCTGTGAAGGTGAGAATGGGAGTTAGAGAAAAATGAGAAATTTTTATCTAAACTTGGAGTATTATGATTAATTGTATTAAGTTAATTAAAATTTAATATTTTTATTAATTTTTATAAAATTAATTATGTAATACAAAGATTTATAAAAATATTAAATTTTGATTAACTTATACACCTAACTTGGTGTTCCAAATTTAAATAAAAGTTTCTCAAGAAAATAAAAGGACAAAACTGCTACCCCAAAACACTAGACTCGGGCAACGTTTAAACTGGACCTCGTAAAATTGGTGGGCCACTTAATAAAAATCGTTGGATGGAAAGAAAAATATATGAACGGTAGAGATTAATTACTTGATGAGTAAGTGAGAGAAATTTAGTATTATAAATTGGTACATTAAAAAGAAGAGTTTTTGCCCATGGAGGAGCCATTTTGGAAGCTCGTGTAGTTGTTTTTGTGTGGTGTAGTCAATTTGAATGTTGACTGTGAGCTCGAATTGTGGCTTTTTTTTTCCCGATCTTATGCATTTTGGTGATAAATTTGAGATTTTGGAGTGATTTTCAGTTTTGGAATGAGCTGAGCTGTTGAGAAATAGGGAAAATGGAATAGTAATTGAGTTTTGTGTGTTTTGCCTCCTCTCATTTCTTCAGGAAGTAAAAATTTTTCAGCTTAGGTAAGTGCATATTTGATTAGATTTTTGTTTTTGGTTGTGGTTTCCTCTTCCCTGTTCTTCCTCCTAGTTTTTGGTTTCTCCTGCTTTGGGAAGGAGAGTATGAATTCTTGGCATCCCAATGCCACTTTAGTCTCCTGTAGCTCTACCTTAGCTCTGTATTCTATGGAAAATGAAGGAGGAGGATTTCTTCTACTGTGAAACTATCTACAAGTATAACCCACCCATTGCCATTCGTCGCTGCCGCCAGATAGAAATGCAGGACTAAAGTGAAGTATGTTATGGTCTTGGATTTTTTGTGAGTAAGGACTACACTAATAAGAACAATACTAATAGGACTAAATAATAAATATTAGAATGGATCATTTTATAAATTAATAAAACCTATAATTATAGGTCATTTTAAGGGTCCATCGGTGCACCTAACTTAGGAAGTGTACCTTGAAAAAGGCACCCTAGAGTAGAACTAGCAGCAGTTGAAGGAGCAACTTTCAAAGAACACAATTCTTCTCTCCTAGCTCTGATATTTTTTTAGATTGAGCACCCAACTGGGCCAACATAAAAGTAGAGATAAGAGTTGAATGATCCGAATATAAAGTAAATCAATAGATATGTAACCAAAAAAAAAAATCAATAGATATAATATAGAAAAAAATTAATTTTTAATGTATAAAGAATTATTTATACAGTATTATATATGAGTTTTTTTTTGGGTACATATATTATATATGAGTTTTATTTCAAATATAATTCTATCTTCTTAATTTTGCTGGGTGAGTAAGCCCATTGGGTGTTGTAGTGTAAGGTCACTCAAGCCCAACATGAGGGAGGTCCCAGCTCAACATAAGGAAAATCTTTTTATCGGCTATTTACTGTGAACATGTGTGATTATGGAAAAATAATTGTGTAGAATTTATCTACATAATTATATAGATTAAATTAATTAATATTTGAATAATTATATGAACTTTTGTGTTATATAATTATTTTATATTAAAAATAATAATATATTAATTAATAATTAATTTAATTTACACAATTTATATAAATAAGATCTACATAAATATTTTTTAAAATTACGACTCGGTTTGATCAAATTCTTAATGTCTATAAATACCAAGCATTCCTCTCATTGTAAAGTTGTGCTCACTCTCTTCTTCTCACTTCTTTTTGTGAGCATTATCTTGTTTATTTAGTATTAACTTAAATATTAAGGTAGCAAGAGGGAGTTTCCTATGTCATTTTATGATGGAACCTCCAATCAAAGATTTAGTGATGGACCTTTGATTTTACCTATTATAATAGGTTTCTGAAATTTGAAGGAAAGGAGAAATTATATATTACTCTTAAATGCTTAAACTTTTTGTATTTTCACATCAATCTTTTTGCTTGTTTTAAGTGAAATCATTGTCTAACAGATAGAGTTTTTAAACCTGTAATCTTGCCCACGGCCTCAATTCCCCGTTTACTCCATTACCTCTGGAAAATTTTAGAAGTTTGAACTTTGATTTCTTGGACCTCCATCTCTACAATGCCCAGAAAGATACACTTAAATGTGAAGACAAAGAAGGTGAGCACCGAAAACCAAGATGTCATTCCCCAAGTGGAAGCAACTGGTATGGTGATTTCGAAGCAAATATTGGCTCCATGGTTTGAAGTTGATGTCTTTGGGAGATGGTTCTGCCGCTTCCCATTTGCAGTAGGATCACTTGTTATCTGCATTTGCAACATATATATGAACATATATCATGATTCGTTGACTGCTTTCATATTTACTCTAACTATTATTTTAACTCTAAATCTCTAAATCAATTAATAATGCTAACACCATATAACGGTTTGCAAAAATAGTAAGTGATAAAGGAAAATACCTCCCTTGGCATGAGACTTGTTGGGACACAAACAACCATGGTCAGAAACAAAATTAAAACTAAAAGGTTTTCACTGATTCAATATATGTAGAAAAAGGAAGTATTTTAAGAAATTGATTTAAATATAAAAGAACAAAATGAAAACTAATCCAATTTGATTTAACCTCGTAAAGATAAAAGAACAATCTTAAACTAATTAGATGTGGAACAAGGAATCTATGATTCCATGTTGTAAAGTGCAAGAAAAGCAAAATATTAATTAAAAAAGAAAGAAAGAAAAAAAGAAACACAATGGTGGCTCCAATTGCTGCACAAAAACTTTCTACCATCCCTTTCTGGAAGAACCAAAGGGGATTCAACTTTATCCAATAGAGCAAAACTGCTCAAGAAATGTCTAACCACTAGTAAAAGTCACACTTTCTTATTTGTATTTTTTTTGTAATCTTAGCATTGGTGTAAAAAGCAGATATATTAATCCCTATGAATTTATTTTATTTATATCCAAAATGCTCCATTTCGACTTACATTTGGAAACTTTGATTAAGAAAAAGACCACCTTGCCAACATTTGATCTCGTGATGTTCTATATTGCGGATGAGGATTACTTGTCTCTATTTTTTGTTTCCGTCCTTATCTTCTTACTTAAATTTTAATTAGTGTTTTAAATTTGATTATATGTTTCATTCTCATTTAATTTATTTTATACTTTTCAAAATTTAAGTGATAAAACAAGAAAAAAAAATAAAAAATAGAGACAAGTGATCTTCATCCTTATATTACAACCCATTTCTCATAAAACAGGGAAACACACACACATGCATGAGTCATGAGTCAATAGGTAACACCTCGCAATCCTCTAAACCCCATTGTTGGAGCTTGCCCTCATAGCGTCCACTCTACACCACGACCAGGAAAGGTATGGGCTAGTGATATAGAGGAATGGTTTTTTTTTTCCTTTTCAGGTCATGAATGGGTGTTCTTTGCAATAATTTGGACAGAAACAATTTCATTTATGTGAAGGATCATTATGAAATATTTCACTTCTATTTTTTACCTAATTAAGAGGTAACCGATGATGATGTATAGTCATCCATTTAATTTTCAGTTAATCCATCGGTCCATAAAAAAAGGTCCATAGATAGTTCCTAAATACCAGGGTCCATATTAAATGACCTGAGTCTCCCACAGTCCCACCCATGAGACTCAAGCCCATTTCGGACACGACAAGTGTTAACTAGGCTCGTCTTCAATGCTCCTAAATTGGAGCTAGTGGAGCTTGGATGCACCAAAAGCAAACAACCATTGATTTATTATTAGTTTATTAGATAACAAACGGAGGGCTGAGATGAATGGAGGGCTCAGATGGATGATCGGCTACCTATTGAACAGATGAACGTTAAGAAGTATGGAAAATAAGAAAATTAGTCCTTATGAATTGATTTATTTGCAGAAATTTCCATGGTAGTTGGTCACATACTTTTTTGTAATTTATGTATTTGTTTACACAACTTTATATTGTAAATATATGTAAACAGTTATGCATATTTGATTTTTAAAAGTATGTTATTTACGACACAATGAATTTAAAATAGAGAGATAATTAAAAGAATAAATTATTTAGATATATATGTAGTATGTAAATTTTTTTTTGACTGTAATTAGTATATATAATATTCATTGTGCACATAGACGTTTAAAAAAATTGGACTATCTTGTTATAGTAGTATATATTAGTTACTTATTAAAGAACATATTATTGAGTTTTGACTCTTATATCTTTATAAGATACTTTGGTTTTATTTATATGTATGTTAGCGAGTATATCCTTTAAAATTTAAGAAAATTGAATTAAGGATATGAGAAATCTGTTAAGATTTGGAAAACATGAAAACTAAGAAGTCTGGAAGACATAGAAAATTTTGCTATAAATAGAATCATTGGATGTTTAATGAGACAGAGAGAACAAATGACAGAGAATGCATATCTAATTTAAAGAAAAATGTAATTCTAGAAAAAAGGAAAAAAAATTATGAGAAAAAAATTTAATAGAATGTGATATTTTATAAAATTCAATTTCAATATATTGTTAGTGTAAAAAAAATTATACTATCATTTAATTATGTATTGTCACATTATTAAAAAAGTTTGACTCTCATAATAATTATCTTAAAAGTCACACATATAATAATACATGATTAGTTGATGGTGTAAAAAACTTTACACTAATAGTGTATTAAAATTAAACTCTATTTTATATGAATTTAGAAAATGTTTAATTATCAAATGAATTACATGAAAATGTTTGGCCCGTGTATCCATTGGCTGAACTCGTGTTTTCACATGTTTAATTCATTAGCTCGTAAGTTGGTTTGATATATAACAATGTAATATTTTTTTTAAAGAAATAATAATGTTATCATTTAGTTGCATAGCAGCCTTTAATGGTATGTGCCATTAGGAAAAAAAAAGCTCTTCTAAAGTAAGATTATTTTTAAAGTGAGCAAGTGAGGAATATTCACTCTTGATTTAATGTAAAGTGTATCATGATCTCCACTAATATTTATTGGTGAATACACTCTTATTTACTCACTTTAGATATAAATTCAATTTTAAAAAATCTTATATGTGCTATTAATGTGTATATTTACACATTACCCATTTATTTTCTAGAAAAATCAGAGATTAGTCTAATGTTATTATAATACGTGAGATTAATCATATTTTACTTTTTTTGTAACTGCATCACATATTATTTTATTTTATTTTTATACTTTTTTTATACAATAGTGACAATAGAATTTGAACTTATAATCTCATACAAATTACTTAAATTCCTTACCATTAGTCAAATTCTAGTAGTTTATACTTTTTTTTTTTAAGTTTAGTAATTTATTTTGTACTGATTAACTTATTGTTTTATTTTAAATATTAGCTTGTTTTACTAACTAGCACTTTTTGTCTTCATGAAACTCCGTTCATCACTAACTTATTGTTTTTTCTAATTATTTGAAATATAAATAAATTACTATACTTAACTAATCTTATTGAGTTATTGTACCCTAAAAAATAAAACTAATCTTATTGTTTAATCCTTATCCTAAACCCCATTCACTCACTAATGCAGCAACACTTATACCATCCAACGGCTACCCTCATCTCCCTTACCCTTTCATAAAAAAAATATAATATATGATATAATTAACATTTTTTTAAATACTTGTGCAAGACATGGACAACTCGCTAGTTTCTTAGAAGAGTAAACCCTTATTTTTTTAGTCCTCCATGCCATCACTTTGGTCCCTAGAAAATTTTTGACATTAATTTAATCATTTAATTATTGAAAGTGACATTAAAATCATCTTTACGGAAAACTAGAATTAAGGACAAAATCCATCCCTATATATTGATTTTGAGTATTTGAGAGTGGAATAACTTACTATCACACTCTCTTTATTTGAACGCCTTATTTTTTTTAAATAAAATTTTCTTTCTTAAAAGTAAGTTAATTTGTTATGTTACTTTTCTTTAAATACAATTTTCTTTCTTTTTCAACTTTAATCTTTTAATTTTTTAAAAAAATTCTATCCTCATGATTTTTTGATATAAATCATATTCATAATAAATTATAAAAAAATAAAAATTGATAAAGAAAAAGATAAAAACATATTTCAGAAAATATAAAGAAACAAAAAATGAAATTATTTTAAATATTTATACATTTATAATATAAAAATAAATAAATAAGCTTTTATAAATTATTAATTAAAAATTGATTTATAAATAATTCTTAATAACTATTTATAATTTTATAATATTTTAAATAAAAATATCAACTTAAAATAAAACATATTTCAAATAAGGATTACCTCCACCTAGGGATGAAAATAGGTCAGCCGGCCTGTGAGGGGCCTATGGCTTGGCCTGACCTGACGTGTTTAGAAAATGAGTTAAGTTCAGGTTTTTTTAAAAGTCTGTTTCAATTAGTAAGCTCAGGTTTTTTTAAAAGTCTGTTTCAATTAGTAAGTCAGGCCTGATCTTTTAGCAAAACTTGTTAAGCTTATTGGGCCAACCTGTTTATACTTATATATAAATATATTCAAAAAAATTTGAGATTATGCTTATACTAGGAATTGAACTTGGTACCAAATGATGATATAAACACTTCACTTACCACTAAGCTACGATTAGTTTTTATACTTATAATTATATATTTTTTTAGTTTTATATTTAAATTATATCATTTTTTTAACTCCTGTACAGATCCACTTCCAAGGCTTATTCGCTTCATTTCTTCATTTTTGTAGATCTCAGTTGGCTCGCTCCTCTCCTCTCCTCCACGCACAACCGTCCTCCGGAGGTTGCGACTTGCCCTATGCTAATTTCTACCAAGTAAGAATGATTTTTGGGGTTAGATCTGAGGTTCCTCTGAGGTTCCCCTCATCATTCATTCCGTGATTCTCGTCGAATCCAACGCCAACCATCATTCTTTGAACACAACAAACCCTTCATTGCAAGCCCAATCCAATCGAATCCAACACCGATACAAACATCAATCAAGCCATTATTTCCTTATTAAATCACCTTTAAACAATATTCCTACTATTTTTCTAAAAATCCATATTATCTTAATAAAAATGAAATCCTTTTTCTATTTAATTTATTTATATCATCATAAATAAATTATTATAAAGTCTCAAAATTACATTTTTGTCCTAAATCCACTATATGACCGAAAATCACTTTCTTAATTAGTGATAAAATATATTCATTTTCATTTTTATTTTATAAATCCTTAATTAGGTTTATTATCACTAATCTTCTAGATTACCATTTAATAAAACATTTTTGAAATGGAAACCCCCTTGGAAAGCATAGAGGCCGTGAGCCTCATTTGGCCATTGGAGCTAAAATTTCTTTCCTTTCAAGCATATTTATGACATACAATCATACTTTAAGCATCAAAATTCTATTCTAACAAGTTCATGCATAATATTAAAGCCATAAATCACATAGAGAAATTAATTACAAACCACACAAATCACACAGTTTTCGTGTCCCTCACCACCATAAGTGGTTGATGAGGTTAATCTTCTTCTTACCTTGTATGTAGCTTCCAAGTCTCTTTGTTTGATCTTTTGCTTCAACTTCCTCCACCAAAAGCTCTTTAAATCAAAGCAAACACAATATATTAACATTCAAAGTTTAAAATAAAACAACCATTGATCAAACATGGTCTTAGGATTTTCAAAAATCAAATAAGAACTCAAGTTTCAAGACTTCTACCTTGAAACCCTAGAGATTGAATCTTAAAATCAAGCTTGAAGATGATGGAATTAAGGCTTGATCACAACTTCAAAGTTGTTTGGAATGATGTTTAGAACTAAGTGGTATGATTTGTTTGATTTATGAGTGATTGGAATGTGTTTTGGGTGAAGAAAACCGTGAGCTAGAGGAGAGAAAATGGTGTGTAGTTTTTGGAGAGAAAATATGATAGTTTTCTTGAATAAAATGAAAAATGAATACTTAGCCAATTTTGAGCTACATGGCCATGAGGTAGAGAGAGAATAGCATGACAACTTTGACCATTTTTAATCATTCTCATCCATTGATGTAATCTAGGGTAGATATCCTAAGCTTCCTTATTAAGCTTTTCTTTACAACCATTGATTAGATCAATGGTTGATATGCAAAACTTCTTCTCCAAGTCTTGTCATCCAACGGTTCAAATTAAAGTCAAGCCATCTTTGTTGACTTCAACTAGCTTCACCATTAAGCTTTCTTCCTATTGGTTAGCTTCACAAGTAAGCTTTCTTTCTATTGGTTATTCATAAAGTCGTCATAACCGCCGTATTTCAAGAAGCTAGATATTTTCAAATATTTTCAGATACTATTACCTAATAGATAATAGCTACTGCTAGTTATTATCCAATGGATAATAAAAACTCAGATAAAGAAAATTTCTGTCAACTGTTTCTAGTTTCGGGTTTAGTAACTTCCCCCGGTCCCGCATCAACAGTCCGAAACTTTCCGATCCAGGAAAATTTTTTATTTTTTCGGGCCGCCCCGAGCCCACATAAAGCCCAAAATAATATTAAAATAATAAAAATTCAAAATAATCCACAAAAATTCACAAAAATTATAAAACTCATATATATTCAGAAAAAATAAAATTCAGAGTATTACAACATCCATGGATGAGAAGAGTTCAATATACTATCAAAATAAATCTATCTTATAGGCCATTACAAGACAATCTCATACTCTCATTCTCATTCTCATAACCCTACCAATTCCCAATATAATTATTTATAGCTTTAGCTTACTAACCTTACTCTTCAAGCAAACTTACTTCTTCTCCAAGTAGTCCTACTTGGTCTCCAAGCAAACATCCTTAGCCTTTGAACAATTCTCCTTAATTTCCTATTTAAAAACAAATCTCTCACAAATTTCTATCATATCTCAATATTAATTACATTCAAATTTAAATCAACCAATAAAATAGGAAATTTTAATAACAATTTTTAATGGATTTGAGTCATACCTAACACTAATGATTGTCAGGCTTCTTAAGTAATTTGAAAAAGTTTCTACTTCACTATTATTCAAGAACAATTCTACATTTCAAAGTTTTGCAAATTGAGTAAGAAAGTTGACTTTAGGAATTTAAAAGCATAATCATGACAAGTTTTCACTCCAAGCCTACAATTTTATTTTCTCGTCATGTGGGTATGCATTTTCTTTTCGAGAGCATTTTCCAATTTACGTAACAGTTTAACATATCTTTTACTCTTGACTCATAAGATTGCAAGTAGGTTTTTATTTCTTTGATTTTCCTATTTTTGCTATTGTGGTCATTTCTAGTAAATGTCAAGACACTCAAGACTCTTTACCTTTTTTATGGTTTCTTTCTTTTTCGTTTGAAGGATGGTGTCAAATAATTCTATAATTGATTGAAATTTTAAACTAAAACAATCTTGTATTAGTTTATATATATTTGTACTTAGTGTATAAACTTTTTTTATTGCCTATTTACTGTATGCTCTTCAATCTAGTGTTTCTTGTCCTTCCACTAAAATTTATATAGAGAGGACGGGTGTTGCTATTGGTTTTTACCATTATAATTCTAAAGCATTTCAATTTGTTTCCCCTGATGTTTATGTTAATTGAAAGCCCGTTTCTACTGCTTTCTTTTTCTTAATGATTTTGTTAGACTAATGGACTAGCATTAGTTTATACTTTGTAGAAATACTTTCTATTTAATGGCATTGATAAGTGTATAATGGATAACAAGAATCTCTTGAGCTGCACCTGTCAGGTGGATTGGTTGGATTGGTGGATTGGTTGGATGTTAAGTGGCTTGTATATTTTGTCAACAAAGGGAGGAAGAAATTGTGAATTAGGTGGATGTTACTTTTCGGTGGATTAGTTGGATGTCAGAAAACAATGAAGCCTTAAATGCAAGGCTTGAATGGTTTTCTATAAATAGAGAACCATTACTTCATCCGAGATGCAAAAAACACTAAGTAAAAGAAGCAAAGAAATAGCTTCTAAGAGTGAGAGAAGAAATAGAGAGTGTGAGAAAATTCTAAGAGTGTAGTGTGTGAGCATACACTAAGAATTTTTGGGTTTATTCTCTAATCTATATAATACTACAAATTGTAGTAGGAGAGGGTCTCATTGAGAAACACTACATTTTGTACCTCTTGTGTGAGAGAGTGTAGATAGGATATTGTAATTATCCTTGATATAGTGAAATATTTTTTCAGAGCTTGTCCCGTGATTTTTCTCTCAGTGTACAAGGGGGTTTTCCACGTCAAAATTTGGTATACAATTCTTGATTTATTTTTCTGGTGCAAATAGTACTGACAAGTAGATCCCACCATAAAGTTATTAGTTCTTCTTCATGGATCTGAATACGCTTCCGCTCACATCCATAAAGTGTTCAAGACACTTAAGGTGTATCCAACTCTGATTTCCTAACAAGTGGTATCAGAGACACTTGATCAAGTTTCAGATCGAAGATGTAAGTGCCAAAATTTGATGTGGAGGAGTTTGATGGATCCAACGACTTCAGTCTATGGAAGCTGAAGCTGCAGGCATTGCTAGACCAACAAGGCCTGTCAAAGGCGTTGGAAGGCGAGAGCAAGTTGTCAGAAACATTGTCTTCTAATAAAAATGAGGAGATAATGGCCAAAGCACGAAGCACAATACAGTTGAGCCTGACAGACAATGTGCTGCGAGAGGTTATGAACGAGAAGACTGCAGATGGACTCTGAAAAGTTTTGGAAGAAAAGTACTCTGTAAAAACTTTGTCAAACTAACTTTACCAGAGGAAGAGACTGTACACATTCAAACTTTCAGGAGAAAAACCAATTCAAGATCATATTGATAACTTCAATCGGATGATCTCTGATGTATAAGCAGTTGGAATTACAGTAAAAAATACTGATCAAGCTATGATCTTATTGACTTCATTACCTCCTTCCTATGACAATTTTTGTGATACCATGATGTATGGTAGGTCCACCATCTCTGTCAAAACCGTCAAGGAGGCGTTGATGATAAAGGAGCATCGAAAATTGACATCAGGATCCAATGTTGATAATCCTGCAGATGGGTTGTTCGTGACGAGAAGGCGTAGTCAAGAAAGAGGATCGGGAAGCAAAAGCAAGGGAAGATCAAAGTCCAAAAGCACAAGTCCTAAAGTGTTTTCGTTGTCACCAACTAGGGCATATCCGAAAAAAATTGCCTTGAGAGAAAGGAGAAACTAGGAAATACTACCAACATAACAGTTATAAGTTCTGATGATAGTGATGTTGAATCTGTCCTAACAATTTCCACTAGTGACTCGGGCAATGAGTGAATCATAGATTCTGGCACATCTTTTCACATGACACCTAATAGGAACTTTTTCTCTTTGTATCAAAAGCGGGAAGGAATGATCCGATTGGGAGCCAATAGGTTAATTGCTGTAGTAGGTGGAGGAGAGGTACAAATCAGATTGGATGATGGTACTGCAAGGACATTTCAAGCATGACATGTACCAGAGCTGGGCAAGAACCTGATCTCTTTGAGTGCCCTAGACAACCAGGGGTACAAGGTCTCTAGAGATGGTGGTTTTTTGAAAGTGACCAAAGGCTCGATGGTAATGATGAAAGGAAAGTTGCAGGGCGGGATCTATCTATTGCTTGGGAGCACAATTAGTGGCACTGCTGCTATTCTATCCTCTGAAAAATCTAATGATGATGTTACACAGTTGTGGCACATGTGGCTTGGTCATATGAGTGAGAAAGGAATGATAATACTTATTGGCAAAGGACTACTGAAAGGCATAAAGAATTATAAACTCAATTTTTGTGAAAATTGCGTATTTGGAAAGCAGAAACGAGTGAAGTTCAGTTCTGCAAAACACACCAGTAAGGGCATTCTGGAGTATGTCCACTCGGATGTTTGGGGTCAGCCATTGTTAACTTATTGGGTGGTACTTGTTATTTCTTTACTCTAATAGATGACTATTCTAGGTCTGGGTTTATTTCCTGAAACAAAAGGATGAAGTGTTTGCAAAATTCAAGCAGTGGAAGGCCATGGTCGAAAAGCAAACCAGACAATCAGTCAAGCGGCTGAGAACTGACAATGCGATGAATTCTGTAGCAAAGAATTTGAGGAACTCTGCAGGAATGCAGGTATAGTGAGGCACCATACTATACCTGGAACACCACAGCAAAATGGAGTTGCAGAATGGATGAATAGAACATTCTTGGAGTGTGCACAATGTATGCGAATTAATGCTAAACTTCCCAAATCATTTTGGGCTGAGGCAGTCAGTACAACTATATACTTGGTAAACATATCTCCATCATATGGTCCGGTCAATGATGCAGATTAAAAGTTACAAACTCAAGTGCAAGTTATTTCAAGTAATAAATTCTCGGGAGTCCGATGTCGATCCATAAGGAATTGATGAAGAAAAATTCTTTAACATAAAGTAAATATTTTGTCACAATAATAAAAGTGATAAAACTTAGTCACAAATAAAAAAACTTACTTGGGTTAGGAGATCCACTCTTGGTAAATAAATTAAGGACAAGATTAATTTTTTTTGTAACTCAATTAGAATCCACACATAATAGAGGTTCCAATCAGAAAATACAACATTCAAAGTTCATTAAAAATTATATACGTAATTATATTATGATTACTTTAATCATCTATCAACACCACCACTTATAAATGAGCTCAAGCATTTGTTGTGCCAACCTCTTGTCTACAATGAATTAAGATCTCCACTTTACCAGGAAGGTTTCTAAATTGATTGAAAACAAAATACAACACGTATAATGACCACTTGAAAATATATCATTTAAGCACAAGAAAGAAATTAATCTAACTTTAACTTATTACCAAAAGCTTCATCCTTTCACCCAAGTAAAATAAAAATTAGTTACTCATAGACAAGAAGAAAGAAAAAGAGAAGAAGAAGAAGAAGAACATAACTTCAATTTAGGACAAAAGAAAACTACAACAAGATAAACAAACAACACAATAACATGATCTTAGCCTCTAAGACCAAGACCCTTAAATGATCAGCCAATGCTCCCTTTTATAGAGGATTAGGGATACAAAATAACAAGGGGGCTGATTCATAAGTGAGTGGATGAGTGGAAAATGAGTGAAAAATGCTAAATAACTTTTGATGAGTGAAAATTTATGGAGATTCTTTATCTCCGAAATCATTCAGTTCTGAAGTCATTGAATACGTCATAATATTGAAATATAATGAAAGTTGTAGGATTTTGTCTTAGCTTTTAAATGCAGCTAGAATAACCTCAAAAGGTCACCTATAGTCCGAGATATGGCCCAATTACGGCACAGTGTTTAGGCCTGGTTACAGCTCCTCTGTTCTGTCTTCCAAGCCCAATATGACCTCCAAGGAGTCCGAATTAAGTCTTGTGTTCTTCATGAAAGTTGTAGATATGAGTCTGAACTTGCGGATACCAAAATTTCAGCCAAATCTAGATCTTACAGCTCGAGTTATACTCTGATTACCGCACACTGTTCAGGTTCCAATCACAAAACCCGTATTCTGACTTCCAAGCCCAATTAATTCCACTAGATGTCCGACTTTGACCTAGATGAAAGTTGTAGATCTCTATCTTATCTTTTCAACAAGGTAAAATACATAATTGTTAGATATTTAGAATTCAAGATATGGCCAAAATACAAAAATAATGTAAGACATAAATCATGCTGAAAAAATCAATTAAGTCTAATTTGAGTCCAAACTTACAAAACATAATTAAACTCAATCAATTAAGTACATGGAGAGTGTAAATGACTAAAAATAAGGGTTTATTAATGTATAAAATATGTGATTATCAAATTCTCCCACACTTAACTTTTTGCACTCTTGGGCAAAATACACAAGACTAAAACTAGGAAAAAAATGACACAGAATCAAAAGTTAAACATCCTAAAAGACTCAATTTCTAATAATATTTAAAAATAAAAAGCAACCAATCATTCAAGGGATCAAAACATTTATGAGATAACGTTTCTTCACATCTGAAACTAACAAGTATAAGAAAATTTCAATTGAAATGCATGAGTCAAGAATGATAGATCTTCACAGGATTCACTCTCAATCCCTCAAGTATTTAAAAGGTAGGTATTTCACTCAATTCAACCTATGAAAATTGCACTACCATAAGCTTGCTTATCTTCTACTTTTCCACTACTCAGAACACATGCACATACAAATCATGAAGACTTTATTCAAGGTTGTAATGAGGTCAAGGTAAAGGAAAAGGTAATATGAATGTGACAAGTTAAATACCAAAGAGAATAAAAGAACATAAGAGCTGAGTTCAATTAACAAGCATGAAAGTTCATTCCAACTCCACCTAATACAAATTCCCTTTACATATTCTTTTCCTTTCCTTTATTGCCTTGTTGGCCCTTATCTACACATTTTTTTTTAATTTTTTGATTTTTTTGATTTTTTTAAGAACATAATATATACATTTTTTTAAGTAAACATTTTTTTCAACCATTCTGCACACACACCCTTACACTTGTTCAAGAACTCATCCAATGACAAAGCTAATGTTCTCTCATTCCTTAAAGCCGAGTAAGAACATGATTTTTCATTTAAGGCACATAATGAGTTCAAAACAAAGAATGATCAAATAAGCTCAAAGGGGTTAAGTAAGAGGAAATAAGTCATTTCCAATGCTTTACGTTGGCAAAAATCAGAGAATTTTTAAGAAGCCATAAGAGTACTTGATATCATATTGAGATAATATGCTGCTGAGCAAGGCTGCCTATTTGTGCACCATTCATTCTTGGCTATTTAGTTAAAGTAGCTATTTCAAGAAAAATGCCTCAATCATATTTATGTATGCATGTGAAAATGAAGTCTAAAAAAGAATCAAAGTAAGTTCTAGAGTAACAATTTTATGAGTGAAATTCACACAAGAAAGAAGAGAATGGTGCAAATGTTCAATCCATTCATCAATAGGCTCAAAATCTCACAAGGCATAATTCTATCATTCTCAGTCCACCAATTTCAACATCCATAACCAAGCATGTGATTTTTAAGAAAGAAGACAATTTACTCAATCATGCAAATTTTTTCGAATTTAAATTGCTACTTCCACACAAACTAGTTGTCTACCCCAACTAAGATGCATCTCAAGAGTAAAATTTACTTCTTACTTTGTCATCCTTAATTACTTTTGTTGTTAATAAATTGTTGACAAACATATAAACACAACAAATATATTAATAAACACACTTCCTAATTTTTATTTTTATTTTTTTTAGGTTTTTTTTTTCATAACCATCCTTTCCCCCAACTAGATCACAACATTGTCCTCAATGTCAAAATATAGATAGGTAAAGGATAGAATATATTACCTGTTACTGCAATTACTGAAAAGAAAATCTTACACAAATTTAAACAAAAATAAAGTACGATAAATAAAACCAAATATAAAGAAAAGTTATAGATGAAGTGTCAGATCACACTCTTGTTCCTTGTTGCTTCCCTTGCTGCTTCCTTCTGACCAATCTATCTGAACTATTACTAGTTCAGGTTCATAAACAAAAGTTTGTAATTTATTAATTAATTCATCAACAATTAAAGCATATATAAGGAGCTGTCTTGCTGAAAGTGTGTTAAAGTTCTGTTCCACAGCATGGTCAACAAAAGATAACAAATTATCAAAGAAATTATTAACATTCAACAAACCTATGGGTTTATGGTGGATGTTCAGTTGGGCCCAAGAGATAATTTGAAAAACTTCTTCCAAAGTATCAAAACCACTCGATAAGGTAATGAATGCATCAGAGTTTTCAAGCATTGCCTTTATTCGTTCATGCATAGATGATACTTGAAGTTCCAGCCTAATTGTCTTTCTAATGATGTTCCTTCGAGTTAAAGGTTCAGAAATGATACCTAAAACTTGACCACCTCTTAGATGTGCAGAAAGTGATACAGCCCCCATTAACCCAATGCTACCTCCCCCCATATACTGCACGAATGTTTCTCGCAGTAAGTGTTCTACCAACAGTGTTTGTTGCGTTTACAAACTCTAAACCCTTCCCATAACTTGTCCGATAAAATACACAAATACTGGTAAATCTACGAACCAAAGAAGAAGCTCCCTCTATTTCTACACTCACACTCCCTTTGAATGATTATGAGTTGGAGAAAAGTGAAGAAAATGGAGTGTTTAAATAAGGAAGAGAATGGAAAAAGGTAATGATAGCACCTATATGGGTAGGTTGACTGTTGTCAGAACAGTTTGAAATTAAGAAACACAATTTTTTTATTTTTTATTTTTTTTGTTTTTGTTTTACTTTAAAAAAACCATCAAGGTAAAGAAGTCTAGAAACCCCTGAAGGACCCCACTCAAAGGATCGTCTGTCCAAAACCAAAATACAACAAAATCATATAAAGATAAAATTATAACAATAAATGATGGCATACATTTATGTACAATTTTCATGACGTATCTTTATACTGCGCGTCATGAGTGTAGTAGCCTTCACAATCTTACCGCCCATTGAAAGAAACATCAAATTCCCTTAAGGAATTTCAGACTTAAGGTACTCCTCCCGCTTCTAAGATATCCCAGGCTATGCATCGTCCCTTTAGTTAAAGAGAGAAAATCTGAATACGAAGACCAGTGACCACAGCCAGTGGACCTACACTCAGGAACCTAATAAATCAATACCAAGAATTAAGCTCAGAGGCATTGTCACAGGAGAATACAAACACGGGACGTTTCTATTTGTTCATCTGCAAGCAGAGCCTACGGTTAAAACTTGGGAATGCTTGCGTGGCTCTCTACAGAGCATGGTACACGAACCTTATTTACGGACTGGTGTGCGAAAGTCCACCCGAGTCAATGAGTGGTCTGTCACTGGCAGGGGCTCCTAATCTAATTAAAGACCAAGTACAACCAAAGTTTTGCCCTTTTTTTTCTTTTTTTTTCTTCTTTTTTTTTCTTAGGAGATGTACAAGATAATATATACATGTTGTTGTGATTGTGGCTCACATCTTCCTCTGGTTTTACGTCCAGTAATAGCTTAAACACCTTCTATAAGTCGAGGATAAGTTTCCCATCCAATTTCTTATAAATTGGCAAACAGAGTCTTTTTGAGTCAGATTCCCAAGACTGTAACGCTTTTCCTCATCTCTGAAGAGATTCCACAAACTAAGAAGTTCACGATGCATAACTCAACAAGAATGCATCTCAAGAGTCAATAAGATATCATCTAAAGACTCCTTACTCAGCCCATTCTTAATAAAGTATATTTTATCTTTCCGATTTGCAGAAATCATTCCCAAAGAACTACATCGCGTGTTACAATTCCATCGCACACATTTGTAACAAACTTGCATTCTTTTTGTTCTTCTTCTTTTTGAATATGAACTTTTACCAAGACCCGGCATGTATCGGACAAATGAATCTGAAGATTCACCAACTAAACGAACCTTTGCTTCGATTATTCAATGTATATCTTCTGGGATGCCCATGTGCATTAACAGTCTCAGTCTTTCACGCCTAACTTTATAGATTTTTGTTAGAGCATTTTGAAGAAGAGAAGGAAAATGATTTCTTAAATTCAAGAGAATGACATCCATTTTGAAGGAAAATGAATCAATTATTATGGAAAACTAAAAAATAAACCGACTTGAGAGTCACAGAATACTGTTATCCGCCACTTAACCGAGAACACAAAGAACTCAACAACTTGATTTTTCAGAAATAGTTTGAGTCTTTATCTATTGACCTTAAATACACTATCATTCCTAAGATTCTCAATGTCTATAGCCCCATTAGTATACACATGTTTGACAATAAAAGGGCCGCTCCACCTAGATCTCAATTTTTCAGGGAATAGGTGAAGACAAGAATTATAAAGCAGAACTTTTTGACTAATTTCAAAAGTTTTTCTTAAAATTGATTTGTCATGAGAAGCTTTTGCTCTAACTTTATAAATATTTGTGTTTTCATATACATCATTTCTCAATTTCTCAACAATCAAAAAATTCAATGACAATGATAGAGTTCAGAGGCATCCTGTTTCGCTTAGAAATGGAACCCTATTTTTGACAGTTTTCATAACTTTTTCAAAATGTATAGCTGTCTTTAAATAAAGTGGGCCAATAAAATTCACACTGTAAGATTTTTGCAGCTGTTTTCTTTGAAGAAAAGAAACCTCCACATGCTTCTGAGTGACAAAATTTAATACATTACCTACCTCACTATTGGGCACACATCTCCGAATGATTTGATCAGGATAATTGAGGCAAGATCTTTCATGTTTTAATAAAATTGATTATATTAGCAAACCAAGGCTTAGAATTGACAGAAAATAAAAATTCATTAGAAAAAGAATCATTGATAGGTGTGATATCAAAAGGTAAGTCTGTTGTAAGTATGGACAAATGATTTGCAACAACATTTTTGGCTTCTTTCTTATCTTTTATTATGATGTTGAATTCTTGAAGCAACAAAATTCACCGTATCAACCTAGATTTGCAAAAACTTGTTGAGAAAATCGACAAGTGCATCGAATTGTCAAAGTAATAAAGTTGACGATTAAGAGAAAAAAAACTAAAACACATGAAATTAAGAGGGAAAATAGAGAACAAAGCACATGAATGCAAAACACATTAAGGATGTAAACACATGAAATTAAAACACTAGGGATCTGATTTCACTTAATTCAATAATCTATGATAAACAATAGAGTTGCTTTGGGACCTTCATTCTAATTAATTTCTAATCATTCAATTGATGGGAGAATCCCTTAATTAATTAAAACTTAATTCCTTGGTCTAAACCCTCACTCTTAAAGACATGATCTTTGCTCTATGGATTCTCATGGAAAATACCATAATTCTCCCACACAACCTATAACCTCTATTCCTAGATGATTATAAATCATGACACTTATTATTTATGGTCTAGGTCATATGCGAACCTTCCGATTCTATATACACCTCACTAGATTAATTTATAAGTGGTCAATTCATAAAAGCATTAATAATCATAATAAACACTCAAATTAAATAAAAAAAATTAAAATTCTAATCTTAATACATGTCGATTGAATTAAGTTATTTTTTCACCATAGAAACACACGAATTTAACTACACATGACAAAAGAGAAGAAAAGATAGGAAGAATAAAATAAAAATATATATAGAGCTTAACCTTCCATAAAAAAAAATTAACAAGTAGGCGGTAAATCGCCATGGTAATAATAATAATAATAATAATAATAATAATAATAATAATAATAATAATAATAATAATAATAATAATAATAATAATAATAATAATAATAATAATAATAATAATAATAATAATAATAATAATAATAATAACAAGTAGGCGGTAAACCTATTATTAAATATTAATAAGGATGTGATATAATCTAACTACTAAATAAATATTAACAAGGAGTAAATAAATATTAACAAGGGTGTGATATAAACTAACTACAAAAAAAATTAATAAGCGATAAATTAAAAAAATAGAAACAAGTAAATTAAAATGTTAGAAGCAGGTAAATTAAAATCTTAGAAGGAGGTAAATTAAAAAGTTAGAAAGTTAGTAAGAGAGTTAGATAGTAAGTAAGTTAATAAGAAAAAAAATTAAAAGGTTAGTAGGTTAGTAAGTCGAGAAAGTTAGAAATAAAATACAGAAAGTAAAATACTGAGAAAATAAAGTGCTGAGAATATAAATTATAAAAAATAAAGTGCGAAAAGTAAAGTACAAAAACTAAATTTAAAATATAAAAATTGGAGAATCGGCAAGCCGATTTTTTGCTCCGACGAGAGAAAAGAGAAGAGGAAAGATTATTTCATTAATGATTAAAAATTACAGAGGGATAAGGGAGAGTTTTCCCCACTAAGTTAGTACATTAGTAAGTACAAAGAAAAAAAAAATTAAAAGAGTAGAAAAATATATATATACAAGATCCACAGGAAAAAAATATAAATATATATATACAAAATATTTACACCATAAATCTGTTCTTCAAATCAAGTCTCCGGAAACGGCGCCAAAAACTTGATGTGGATTAAAAGTTACAAACCCAAGTGTAGGTTGTTTCAAGTAATAAATTCTCGAGAATCCGAGGTCGATCCACAGGGAATTAATGAAGAAAAATTCTTTGACGTAAAGTAAATATTTTGTCACAATAATAAAAGTGATAAAACTTGGTCACAAATAAAAAAAATTACTTGAGTTAGGAGATCCACTCTTTTTAAATAAATTAAGGACAAGATTAATTCTTTTTATAACTCAAATAGAATCCACACATAATGGAGGTTCCAATCGGAAAATACAACATTCAAAGTTCATTAAAAATTATATATGTAATTATATTATGATTTCTTTAATCATCTATTAATACCACCACTTATAAATAGGATCAAGTATTCATTATGCCAACCTCTTGTCTACAATGAATCAAAATCTCCACTTTACCAGGAGGGTTTCTAAATTGATTGAAAACAAAATACAACACGTATAATGACCACTTGAAAATATATTATTTAAGCACAAGAAAGAAATTAATATAACATTAACTTATTACCAAAAGCTTCACCCTTTCACCGAAGTAAAATGAAAATTAGTTACTCATAGATAAGAAGAAAGAAAGAGAGAACAAGAAAAAGAAGAACATAACTTCAATTTAGAACAAAAGAAAACTACAAGATAAACAAACAATACAATAGCATGATCTTGGCCTCTAAGACCAAGACCCTTAAATGATTAGCCAAGGCTCCATTTTATAGAGGATTAGGGATACAAAATGACAAGGGGGCTGATTCATGAGTGAGTGGATGAGTGGAAAATGAGTGAAAAATGCCAAATGACTTTTGATGAGTGAAAAATTATGGAGATTCTTTGTCTCTGAAATCATTCAGTTCTGAAGTCATTGAATACGTCAGAATATTGAAATATGGTATTCATGAAAGTTGTAGGCTTTTGTCTTAGGTTTTAAATGCCATCAGAATCACCTCAAAAGGCTACCTACAGCCCAAGATATGGCTCAATTATAGTACAGTGTTTAGGCTTGGTTACAGCTCCTCTGATCTGACTTCTAAGCCCAATTAATTCCACTAAATGTTCGACTTTGACCTAGAGATCTTCATAAAAGTTGTAGATCTCTATCTTATCTTTTCAACAAGGTAAAATACATAATTGTTAGACATTTAGAACTCAAGATATGGCCAAAATACAGAAATAGTGTAAGACGTAAATCATGCTGAAAAAATCAATTAAGTCCAATTTGAGTCTACACTTACAAAACATAACTAAACTCAATCAATTAAGTACATAGAGAGTACAAATGACTAAAAATAAGGGTTTATTAATATATAAAATATGTGATTATTAATCGACCTGTAAACTACTCTGATTTGAAGATATTTGGTTATCCTGTGTATGCCCATGTGAGTGATGGTAAACTTGAGACGAGGGTAAGAAGATGTATATTTCTAGGGTATGCATGAGGGGTGAAGGACTATAGATTATGGTATATAGAAAAGGCAAGTTCACCCAAGATCATTGTTAGGAGAGATGCCACATTTGACGAAGCAGCAATGGTGAATCAGAAGCGGGAATCTCAAGTAGATCAGGAAGAGACAGATCATGGTGTTGAGAAATAGGTGGAGCTAGAGAATGACACTGGGAAGAGGACACAAGTCAGCCAAGTACTTCAGGTATTGCTCAACTTGAAGAAGAACAAGAAGATGAACCTGGAAACAAGGGTGCTGGTGAAGAAACCAGAGGAGCAGAGCCATATAGTATTGCTATTGGCAGAGAAAGGTGATAAATTCAGAAACCACAAAGATATATGAATTTTGTTGCTTGTGCACTTAACTCGTCATATGCAGATCATATAGCCTTTGTTTTGGCAATGACAGATGGTGCAATAGGAGATGAACCATTTACCTAACGTGATGCAGTAAATAGCAAGGAGTCAAAGGAATAGCTAAAAGCAATGAATGAGGAAATCGAATCTCTTCAGAAAAATCAAATGTGGGAGTTGGTACAACTTCCAGAAGGGAAAAGAATAGTTGGTTGCAAATGAGTCTTCAAAAGGAAAGAGGGAATCCTTGGCATTGAACCTCCGAGGTTCAAGGCAAGACTAGTAGCAAGGGTTATACTCAAAAGGAGGGCATTGACTTCTATGAAGTATTCTCTCCTGTGGTGAATCATAACTCTATTCGGATCCTATTAGCTATTGTAAGTATGTTTGACTTGGAGTTGGAGCAACTTGATATGAAGACGACGTTCTTACATGGTGAGCTAGAGGAGCAGATCTACATGAGTCAACCAAAGGGGTTCGTAGTTCTTGAGAAGAAGAATCATGTTTATCTATTAAAAAAGTCATTGTACGGCTTGAAGTAGTCCCCAAGGCAATGGTACAAAAAGTTTGATTTCATTTATGATTGGTAATGGATACAATAGAAACTAATATGATAATTGCATCTACTCTAAAAAGCTTCCAGATAGTTCTCACATTTATCTGTTGTTGTATGTAGATGACGTGCTAATTGCAGCTTGCAATAAGGCTGCAATTAGTATATTGAAAACTCAATTAGAAAAAGAATTTGAGACGAAAGACTTAGGTATAGCAAAGAAGATTCTTGGTATGGAGATTCATAGGGAGAGGCATTGTGGCAGATTATGTTTGTCATAGCAAAATTACATTATGAAAGTGCTACAACGCTTCTGTTGGTTGTGGCTTCTTAATACTCAAGACGGGGGTTTGAATTGAGTATGATAACTTTTTGTAGCTTTTCCCTTTTTTGCAAAAACTGATTCTTTTCTTTAACTATGAAAAAGATTTTGTCAACCAACAAACCAAAATGAGTTTTTGCAAGATGTATTTCTATCAAGACTTCAAACTTATAAATAAATATTAACAATAAGGTTCATTTCAGATATGAAAAAGATCATAAACTAATCAAATCATGCAAGCATCCCTAACATATTGCTTAATTCATACATTCAAAAAATAAAGCAAATAAAGAGTTAAGGGATAGAGAAAATTGCAAACCTCATGTTATCTTGGTTCAGCTACCTCCTCTGGTAACCTACATCCAGTCCCCACATGACTGTGAGTTTTGTCCACTATTAAAAATCAATTTACAAGATTCTTTATAGAAGCTTCACTTCTAGGTTCCTTCTACCCAAATGACAGTTTTCCAGTCAAAGCAATCTTACAATTCTCACAAGAGTTCCTTCTACTCTTGCACAGCACCAAGAGTCCCTTCTACTCTTGATTTAATCAGCTAGAGAACCTTTTCTCTTATCTCTCTTTTACAATACGAAAAGATTGAATCATATTCTAAGAAATCAGATATTATAATTTGAAGTTCTATAGAAAAATACTCAGATTTTCAATGAAAAGCTCTCTCAGTATTTGTGTGTTTGATCTCATGTTTTGAATGAGTTGTTCTTGAGAAAGTGTTTGCCAATGTCCTTATATAGGTATATTTCAAAATAGATTTGTTGGATACACTTTACAAGTTAGTTAAGATTAAAACAAACTTATAAAAAAATTTTTGTTATCAGTCAATCGATTAGTACACAGATGTATTAAACAAAATTTCACTTCTTACAACCTGTGTACATCAATTGCCTAATCGATTGTGTTCTTGGATGTTCTTGATCTTGAGTGATACACACATGAATACATCGATGTTGTTCTTGAGAAACACTTGTAATTTCAGCTCAGAAGTTCATACATCGATTACCTAATTGATTGTATGGCTATTTAAAAAAGTCCTTGCTTCTGTTTTGGCTTATGCATCGATGTACCAATCGATGTACAGATGCAAAAGTGCATACTGACCAAGTACGTCCAGAATCAATCGATGTATACATAGATGTATAACACTTATACATAGATGTACACTGAGATTTTCATTAAAAGTTAGTTAATTAATTGAAAGTACATCGATGTACACATAGATGTACAGACTTATTAATTAACATTTTTCATTCTTAGTCTATTTTTACTTTTGAAAACCATTTTTACTTATTTTAGAGAGCTTAATCAAAGAGTTATACTAAATCTTTTCTTTACAAAAAGGTTCCTAATGATCTTCCTTAAGTTCCTTCTTCATGATGCTCCTTCTTCAAGTTTTCCTTCATGATCCTTGCATTGAAATGCTTTGCTCCATGATCCTTTACATCCACTTTTCTTGCTCCATTAAATCTCATTGAAAAAGTCAAGGTTGGCAAGTAGTTAGTGAATCAAAGTAATAATCATGTTAAGTTTAGTCAGTAATCAAAACATACTAGGGTCATTTATCCACAAACCCCCCCTTTTTGATTGATGACAAACTTACCATACATAACATGTTTAACATTCAATATATCTTAGGAAGTAATTAGAAATATCAGAGTAATAAAATGCAGCAGTTGTTTACCATTTACTCCCCCTATCTAATTGATAGTTCTTATCATTTGAACATGTATAGGATCATTACATCATTATTTTAGATCATTAGTTCAAGTTGTTTTATTTAGTATGGTACCCATTCTCCCTATTTGTCATTATCAAAAAGAACATGTGTGGGAGATTCAAAGTATAAAAGCATGTAAAACAAGGTACATACTAGAAATTCAATCATTCATTGATATCAAAGATTCATTCATTCATATCAGCATAATCAAAATAAGTTATCCAATCATTTTTATTCATCATTGTTCAAAGAAAGATTGAAATTGAAAACAATAGAACAAACATCAAAAACAGCATGTTAACATCATTATAGACACACTTAAGACACCCTAAGATCTAAACATCTTCATTTGTCCTTGGTTCTTCAGTGTGCTGTAAAGCTTGGGCTGTTTGTTCTTCAGGATTACCTTCTTCTTCAAGTGCAGCAGCAACAGTTTCTCTAGCCATGTTCACAACATCTTCAGAAGTGGGATGAACTTCTGGAGGTGCAGTGATGGGAATGCCTAGATTTTGATGCAAAGTGGTCATTTGGCCTTCCAATGTGCTGAGTCTGATATTTAGATAATCAATAGATTGTTTCAACATTAAGTGATGTTTTGTTTGCCTAGACTCAAAGTTCTAAAACATTTGGAGTAGCTTATCTCCTCCCATTATAAATTTAGATAGAGTGGTTTTCAGTTTTTCTAGTTTTTTTTCCAGAATATTGCAATTAGAACATATAAAACTAGATGCACTTAGCTTATTATTCTTAGCTTCTAATTCTTTAATCTTAATTTGAAGAGATGCATAATCACTACATTGTTTAGCAATGACTTTCCTAGATGACATTAATTGCTTAGCAGTTTTCAGATATTCACTATGCAATTCATCAAAAGCATCTTGTAGTTCATCATAGGTAGGGGGAATTTTATTTACCTCATCTTCATTGTCACTTTGATGGTTAGTTATGAGACAAAAATTGGCCTCTTCTTCCTCAGAATCTTCAGAGAAATCCATATCATTCTCCTCCCGGGTTATGTATGCTCTTCTTAGCTTTCTATTCTTCTTGTCCTTGGACTCATGATTGTCATGCTTGTTCTTCTTTTGAAGTTTAGGACACTCATTCTTGTAATGTCCAGGTTTACCACATTCATAGCACTTCACATTTGATGTTGAACTTTCAGCTTTTGAAGTGTTCTTCTTGGAAAAGAAGTTTGAGGGCCTTTTGTTGAATGTTTTCTTCTTTTTGAGGAATCTCTTGAACTTTTTAACTAGCAGTCCTATATCCTCTTCAGATTCATCATCTTCTTCAACTTCTTCATCTTCATCACTGTCAAAATTTTCTTTGGAGACATGTGCTTTAAGTGATAAGCATCTTTTCTTTTTCTCATTCTCTTCATGGTCATTCAATCTATACAACTCTATCTCATGCTCTTTAAGTTTTCCAAATAGTGTACCAATATTCATGGTTGCTAAGTCCTTTGATTCAGCTATAGTAGTAATCTTTGGTTGCCATTCTCTTGTCAAACATCTCATAATCTTGTTGATTTTGTTGTTCATCTGAAATGCTTTTTCCAAGTCCATTCAGCTGATTCACTATATGAGTGAACCTCATTTACATATCATTGATGTCTTCACCATTCTTCATGTGCAAGAGTTCATACTTGTGCATGAATGAGTTCATTCTTGCTCTCTTTACATCACTGGTTCCTTCATGAGTAATTTACAGCATATCCCACATTTGCTTGGCTGTTTTATAATTTGAAACCCTGAAAAATTCATCATAACTCAAGGCAGCAGTTATAATATTCTTAGCTTTAGCATTATAACCTACTCTCTTTTTGTCGTCATCATCCCATTCACTTCTAAGTTTTTCTTTCTTGGTGCCATTTGCATCAAGAGTGTGAGGAATGTATGGACTATTCTCAACAGCATCTAATACATCAATGCCACTTGCCTCAAGGAATATTAACATCCTTTCTTTCCAATACATATAGGCAGTGCCATTGAAAGTAGGGGGTCTTGGCAAGGAAGCCCTTTCTCCTAAGATGTCATTTGAAGCCATCCTCTTAAGCTGTTAAGCTTTACACAAGAGTGAAAGCTCTGGTACCACTTGTTGGTTGTGGCTTCTTAATACTCAAGAAGGAGAGGTTGAATTGAGTATGATAACATTTTGTAGCTTTACCCCTTTTTGTAAAAATTGATTCTTTTCTTTAACTATGAAAAAGATTTTGTCAACCAATAAACCAAAATGAGTTTTTGCAAGATGTATTTCTATCGAGACTTGAAACTGATAAAGAAATATTAATAATAAGGTTCATTTCAAATATGAACAAGATCATAAACTAATCAAATCATGCAAGCATCCCTAACATATTGCTTAATTCATACATTCAAAAATTAAAGCAAATAAAGAGTTAAGGGATAGAGAAAATTACAAACTGAGTTTTATCTTAGTTCAGCTACCTCCTCTGGTAACCTACATCCAGTCCCCACATGACTGTGAGTTTTGTCCACTATTAAAAATCAATTTACAAGATTATTTACAGAAGCTTCACTTCTAGGTTCCTTCTACCTAAATGACAGCTTTTTCAGTCAAAGCAATCTTACAATTCCCATAAAAGTTCCTTCTACTCTTGCACAACACCAAGAGTCCCTTCTATTCTTGATTTAATCAGCCAGAGAACCTTCTCTCTTATCTCTCTTTTACAATACGAAAAGATTGAATCGGATTCTAAGAAATCAGATATTACAATTTGAAGTTCTACAGAAAAATACTCAGATTTTCAATGAAAAGCTCTCTCTGTATTTGTGTGTTTGATCTCATGTTTTGAATGAGTTGTTCTTGACAAAAGTGTTTGCCAATGTCCTTATATAGGTATATTTCAAAATAGATTCGTTGGATACACTTTACAAGTCAGTTAAGATCAAAACAAACTTATAAAAAAAATTCTGTTATCAGTCAATCGATTAGTACACAGATGTATTAAATAAAATTTGACTTTTTACAATGTGTGTACATCGATTGCCTAATCGATTGTATTCTTGGATGTTCTTGATCTTGAGTGATACACACATGAATACATCAATATTGTTCTTGAGAAACACTTGCAATTTCAGCCCAGAAGCTCATACATCGATTACCTAATCGATTGTATTGCTCTTTCAAAAAGTCATTGCTTCTGTTTTGGCTTATCCATCGATGTACCAATCGATGTACAGATGCAAAAGTGCATACTGACCAAGTACGTCCAGAATCAATCGATGTATACATAGATGCATAACACTTATACATAGATGTACATTGAGGTTTTCATTAAAAGTTAGTTAATTAACTGAAAGTACATCGATGTACACATAGATGTACAGACTTATTAATTAACTTTTTTCATTCTTAGTCCATTTTTACTTTTGAAAACCATTTTTACTTATTTTAGAGAGCTTAATCAAAGAGTTATACTAAGTCTTTTCTTTACAAAAAGGTTCCTAATGATCTTCCTTAAATTCCTTCTTCATGATGCTCCTTCTTCAAGTTTTCCTTCATGATCCTTGCATTGAAATGCTTTGCTCCATGATCATTTGCGTCCACTTTTCTTGCTCCATTAAATCTCATTGAAAAATTCAAGGTTGGCAAGTAGTTAGTGAATCAAAGTAATAATCATGTTAAGTTTAGTCATTAATTAAAACATACTAGGGTCATTTATCCACAGCTTCAATATGGATCAGTCTAAACTAGTTGATACTCTTTGAACTGCGCATTTTAAACTATCTTCAAAGGAATGTCCAGAAACTGAGGAGGAGGTGGAGCATATGACTCATATACCTTATTCCAGTGCAGTTGGCAGTCTCATGTATGCCATTGTGTGCACAAGACCGGATCTTTCACATGCAGTACGTGTGGTGAGCAGATTTGTGAGCAAACCGGGAAAGGTGCACTGGGAAGCTGTGAAGTGGATCATGCAATACTTAAGAGGTTCCACCGATGTTTGTCTGGTATTTGATGGTCAGCAAACTTATGGGATCGTAGGCTATGTAGATGCTGATTATATAGGAGATTTGGACAAAAGGAGGTCATTAACATGCTATATCTACAGTCTTTGGATGCACTATTAGTTGGAAGGCGACATTGCAATTCACAGTTGCATTGTTAACTACCGAAGCTAAGTATATGGCATTGACTGAGGCTGTGAAAGAGAGCATATGGGTGCAAGGTCTTTTGGGTAGTTTTGGATTGGACGGAAAAGAACCAATCATACATTGTGATAGCCAAAACGCTATTCATCTGACAAAAAATTCAGTCTACCATGAAAGAACAAAACACATTAATGTTAAACTTCACTTTGTTAGAGAAAGTATCAATAATAGTACAGTTGCAGTTCAGAAGGTAGCCACAGTTGAAAATCTTGCAAACATGATGACGAAATCATTACCGATTGATAAGTTCAAGCATTGCTAGGACTTGGTCAATATTTGCAAAAGATGAAAACTCTTGCAAATACAAGTCAAGGTGGAGAATTGTCAGGTGGATTGGTTGGATTGGTGGATTGGTTGGATGTTATGTTAGGTGGCTTGCATATTTTGTTAACAAAGGGAGGAAGAAATTGTGAATTAGGTGGATGTTGCTTTTCGGTGGATTAATTGGATGTTAGACAACAATGAAGCCTTAAATACAAGGCTTGAATGGTTCTCTATAAATAGAGAACCATTACTTCATCCGAGATGTAAAAAACACCAAACAGAAGAAGCAAAGAAATATCTTCTAAGAGTGAGAGAAGAAATAGAGAGTGTGAGAAAATTCTAAGAGTGTAGTGTGTGAGCATACATTAAGAATTTTTAGGTTTATTCTCTAGTCTCTATAATACTACAAATTGTAATAGGAGAGAGTCTCACTAGGAAATACTATATTTTGTGCCTCTTGTGTGAGAGAGTGCAGATAGAATATTATAATTATCTTTGATATAGTGAAATATTTTTTCGAAGTTTGTCCCATGATTTTTCTCTTAGTGTGTAGTTACAAGTGGATCCCACTATAAAAGTACTATTTATGTGCTTTACAATTTTATCAGTTCTTTTTTATAGATCTGAATATGCTTCCACTCACACCCATAAAGTGTTCAAGACACTTGAGGTGTATCTAACTCTGATTTCCTAACAGCACCTTCTTGTATTGGCTTATGATTATTAAGTGGGAAATGCAGCTGGTTTGTATCTCTGCGATTTTGGGTGTCGTTATGTCAAAAGCAAAATAGTTAGAATTTTGGAGTTGCGGAGCAAGACTTGATTGATCACACATGGTATACAGCAGTTCTATATCTTTTCAATTTTTAATTAAATGTCAAAATGTCAAATGCTTTTCTTTGTTATGCCTTCTAACACAACAAAACTAATTTTCTGGATCATTTCCGGTTGTCAGTAATAGAGTAGAAAAAATAAAAGAGAGCTTCCCCATATTTTGGTTGTAGCTGGGGCCATAACAATATACATCTTTATTTCGTAAGGTTGAAAATGAACTTTGTCTATTCTGTTGTCTGCAAACTGCACAGCCAGCACACATGCTTGTTTTGCTTGGCACCTGATTGTTGGTGTTCCAATATCAGTGCAACAGTTAGTAATGCAGGTTAATAAACTTTTTCAAGTAAGAAAGGGAGATTTGTAGAGGAAAAAGAGGTAAAGAACAAAATAAATTCATGACTAGCACTTTAAAAAGCTCCTTTATGGACTCCAGGCCATGTCTAAAGGCGCTCAAAAAATCATCACATTATTCTTCACTGTTCAGGTATCCAATATATGTAGCAGATTCTTATTATCGCAAACTCCTGATCAAGGCATAGTTAAATTTTCAGCCTATTCGATATATTTTTTAATTGAGTCTTTTATTTAATTATTTAGTTTTAATATAGTTGCTAGTTGCTACCATTAATTATCATCTAAACTTTAGATTATTAAATATTTGTTCAGCTAATGCTAAATGATGTATCCGGTTTGGTTTAACAAATTTGAGTCCAACTTATAATTAATTAGAGCTTAAATGCAAATAAATGTTATGTGCAGAGTATTTAATAATTTCGACACCTAACGACTGCACTTGAGGCTAGCTTATACTAAATTATAGTTAATTCACAAAAGCACCTCACAGTTTAATTTGGACTTGAAGAGACCGTAAAATGCTAAGTAACACATAATCTTGTCACTAATATCAAGGTCTGTGAATTAAAATGCCAAGTTAATAAAAGAGCACAAAATCTTCCTTAACATCAAGAAGAAAAATAGTTAAGGACTAAAACTTAACCAAAATTATGAGCTTAATATAAAAATTTTGAAAATGGATCAATCACTAAGAACACATTGATCCCCTAAATATGCCAACTCTTGCTTCAATCTGAAATCTTGACTATTGGTAGATCCCATGGAAATATCAATCTCAATTAAATTTTCATCCTCATTCATCTCATTAATTTCTGCTAAGAGCTCCATGAGACCTTGCTCCTTGAAAATGGATTCTGGCAGGAAGTGTGGCAACTTGGATTCTAATTTTTGCTTTGGTTCTTCAGTTAAGCCAGAGAAGTTGCTGCTTGGGAGGTTGATTTCAATCAGGCTATCCTCCTCCTCCTCCTCCTCCTCATCATCATCATCATTGTCAGAGGCCAACCTATTAGAACTACCCACATTTTGATTTCCATTGTGATCAATCTCAAAACTTTCACCCATGATTGAGCCAGTACTGCTTTCACTATCAGATGGAAGTGAAGAATCTGACTGCGAATCAGCTTGTTGCTCTTGCTTCTGAGCATTGAGCTCTAAAGTTTTATCCATGGCTGAGAAATTGCTGCTTTCACTATCTGATGGAAATGAATAGTCTGATTGAGCTTCAGCTTGCAGCTCATGACTCTCAGCCGGTTCACTTTGTTGGTTAACCTCAGTCTGAGTAACATCTAATGAAGGCTGTAGCTCCTCCTTCTGCAACTTATCTTGGACTAGATTTTCATTGTGAGACCCTTTTTTCTTTGTCAGTGTGACAAGAAACATGGTAGATAGAAGAGCGATCGGTATTGTAAGAAGGAAAGGGAAGGATTTAGAAATTGAAAAGAAAAAGAAAAATGAGAAGAGAACAAGAACCAATATGATAGGTAGGAAAGTGCCTAAATTGGAACACAACTTGGAACAGATTTGTTGCTTATCTGCTTTCCCCATGATCATTGACTGGAATATACTTACTGTGTCAAAGCCAAACGAAATGCAAGGACCCAAGTCACCCAACAAATGCTGCAAGAACTGTTGAAAAGGGATAGGTAGATCTATGGGAAAGACTGCAGGCAAATACCTGAAGTTTTGTTCAATCTGTATTATTTTGTGTCTTAAAATACAGATTATAGCACAACGAAGTCAGAGAAGAATTTCATGAACTGCGAAGGTATTTTGTGGTGTGGGATCAAAAGAACCTTTTAAGCAAAAAGTTGCAAACTTTCAGCTCCTGCCCTTCTGCCTATATTGAAAATGCTTGCTAAAATGTGAAAAAGGTAGCTATAGAGGGAAAGTTTTACCTCATAATGTGAAGACGAATCACATATCATAACTTTAGCTCCAAAGCAAACTGTTTCTTATTCATCGTACCTGAAATGGGTGAGATTTGTTAGTCTCATTCTTGAAAGTTCAATTCCCCTTTCCACCGCTGAGCGACTCTATCTGCAGCTGCAAACCAATCTGTTTCTTCTATTTTCTTTGAAATGAAACCTTTCGTTATTATCTGCAGCTGATTCTCTCGGAGATAGCAAAGCTGTTTGTTTTCCATCAACATTTACAAACTCAAAACCTTGAAGTTGCCGAATGCATGTGCCAAACATATCTGACCCCCCACATGGCACTATAATAGACCCTTCAAAACAAATGTCATTAAGAGAAATCAATAATGTACTTAAGAGGAACTTGTTTCTCCCTGTGTTTTATTCACAACCAAACATAAGCAATTTACAGAAACTCAAGATATCAAAATTGGCAACAACAAATTTCTCAAAATAACACTTCTATTTCTTTTTTCGAAGGTGTGCAAATATTTTCAGCATTCTTATGACCTTTTTTTTCCGGACAAGACTTCAACCAATACATAATAAAATACCTTTAAAATTCAGGACAGCCTTTTATTGCAATAAAGTTTGAGTGATAGCCAACAACATTGCTCATGCAATTTTTTAGAATTGAAAGATATATTTCCTCTGTTCATTTATAACTGGTTTTTAAGTTTTTTTTACAAGGATTAAGGAAAAATTAAAGAGTTTAAAATATAAAAAAATATGATGTAAGGTAACTAAATTATTCTTTCTTTCACTCTATTAATTCTTTTAATTTTTTCTAATAAGTGCTAGTGGGAGGTTTTAAGAAATAATAAAAAGTAATTAATTTTGAAATTATTGGATTTAATTGAAATGAGAGTAAAGTTAAAAAAATTAATTAATACTTTTTTAATATTTTTAAATAACAAATAATTTGAGACAAAATTTAAAAAGACAACAATTAAGAGAGAGAGAGAGAGAGAGAGTAAAAGTAATGGTGACCCATTTTCTATTGCCTACAAAAGAAGCCTTGAGGAAGTAATTATTTCTGAGGCCCATTTCTGCTTCTGCTTGTGATGCATGCTTTGATGGAGGCCCATTCTGGAAGAGATCTCTTAGTGATATTGTCAGGTAGTCTCCATTACCATCCTGTCCCCGCTACAAAACAGAGAAGCCACAAAGACCCATTAGTTGCTAGACAAAATGGAAACAAAAGGTCAGTAGTATGGATGCAATGCAGATATGCAGCCTCTCTCATGTTTAAGCCAAAAATTGCCACAAAAACTAAATAATTATATTTTATGTGTTGATTGGTGAAGCTGGAAGCATGTAGTCTCTCTCGTGTATTTACCTTATTATTTTTAATCTTAAAAAGTGTTGGGAATTAAAGTGTGAATTTCATGCTTCATCTTGTTAAGGAATAGACAAAGTTGAGACTATAAATGATTGAATTCATAGACCTATTATTTTAAAATTTTAAGTTAAGATATAATGTTTGATTTGTTATTGCTGTTCCTCATTAAGTCCATTCGTTTTAGATATTTTTAGTATTTTAAGCTTCCCTCTTTTAATAAGTGGTATTAAAACTAGTAATTTGATTTAAGTGAGTATCTTTATCATAATTATTGGTATTCTTATGATTTGATGCTATCATTAGAGAAAAAATATCAACTTTAAGACAATGTCATTAATCCATTACTCTACTTGAGAATGAGTATCATTTGTATATAGTGTCTTTATGTGAAGAAAGATACTCACTCAAATTAAATTAATGGTTCTAGTACTGCTTATTAAAAAAAAAGAGTTTAAAATAGCGAAAAAATCTAAAATAATGGACTTTAAAAAGGACCATTAAAATTGGGTCAGACACAACTTTTTAACCAAAAACCATAACACAATAGATTTGTACGTCTAAACAATTATAAAATCATCACTTTACCTATTCCTAAACAAGCCTTACAATTCAAACTTAAATCTCCGATAAACAAAGGAAAAAAGCATTTGCAAATGCATATCAGAATTGTGAATGTCCCTGTCAGCCTTTTGGCGCTTTTACCTCTGTGTGTAGAATTCAATCATAATCATTAGCTCGTGACCATGAAGAAATGATGTTTTCTAAGTAGAAAAGAATAACAGACAAGAAATCTCTGGTTGTGGTGGGTAATAAATAGGTAGAGGAAATGTAAAAATGTGAAGGTTGAATAGGTGAAGTCTGTGAGTCATAATTTAATTGGTTCAATTTATTAAATTTATATTTAAATTATAGTTAAATTAAAAAATATTTAAATTAAAATATAAATTATTCATGATTTAACCAGTTCAATTAATTAGTTTTAAGTATTTATTAAATATTAAATTCATAATAAATATTTAAAAATAATTAATAACTAATAAAATATTTTATAATTTACTCACTAAATATCAAACTTTGCAAAAAAGGATAGGTACTGTAAAAAACCCCTCCACAGAAAGACATTGCATTCGGTGAAATGCTTTCTCGTGACTCTTAGTCTTTGACTATGTTGCTTGGTGGGAAATCTTGTGGATTATGCCTAGCCTTTAATGATTACTATTATTTACATGCTTAAATCAAACTTTTGGTTATATAATTTTTACTTATTTTTAATTTAATTTATATATATATTTTTAATCAATTCTCATATTTTTAAAATAATTCTTATTATCAACTTTCGTTATAATATCTTTATAATATTATTAGTTGACTAATTTAATAAGTATTTATTTGTTTAGTAAATGTTCTTACATTTTAATAAATATTTATATAGATGTTCTTTTCTTTTGAATATATATTTTTTTAGATATTATTTTTTATTTTTATAAAATGTCTAATAAAATTAAATTAACGGTATTATAATAAAAATTAATAATAAAGACTCCTTTAAAAATATTTGTAAGTATAAAAATTAATTTAAAAAAAATTATATGAATTAAATTAAAAATAAATGTAAAGTATAAGAAGTAAAATTTTAATTTAACCACACATTTACAAATTCTTGACATATTCCTTGACGATTTAGAGTTTATACGATATATCCTTATACAATTATGTAATAATTATCTCCCTTATGTCGTCGCTAATGATTTTTGAACCAAAAGATAAACTCGACAAACGTCTAAGGCCTATGGCCTATGGTGGTCGATGGTGCCCATATGACTGTTATAAATATTTGCAACTATAGTGTTTTCATTTTCAGATGATAAAGTAAGGAATGAATTATTTTGCATTTAAAGCATGAAATAATGGTGGCAAAAAATAAATAAATAATGATTTACTTTCTGAGCAACTTCCAATTTCATTTTATTAGAAAGATCAACCAAAAGAAACCAATTTCAGAACAGGTATTGATAAGAAAGAATCAAGTATGAATGAGTATATTCGACTTTTTGACTAAAATGTTCTTAATGATAAATTTATTTATTAAAATATTATTTTTTTAAAATTATTTATTAAAATGTCATCGTTTTTGTTATGTTAAAATATTTTATATTTTATTAGACCACATAGGATGCGCCACAACGCCAAGTGTATTCACGTAGGATGCGCCAACACGCCTGGCGTATCCTACGTGGATACGTCACCATCTTTGGCGTATTCACGTGGGATGCGCCAGACGTGTTGGCGAATCCTATGTGGATGCGCCTGTCGTTGTGGCGCATTCAAGTCATTAGACTATAACCCCACCTCTTCTCTCCCTCTCACGACCATTTCCCTCATTTCTCAAATTTTTACTTTCTCTCTAGAATTTTTGTCTCTCTAAACTCTCATTTGGCTATAATTTCTTAGAAAGATATTTGCTGATCATATATGTAAGTATTTTTATCATTATATTATTGTTATATTGATTGCTGAATATTTTTATTGTTAGAAGTATTGTTTATTTTTTTAGGTTTTTATATTTATTGTGTATTGTATATTTATTTTATTGGTAGGATTATTGATTGTTATTATGTATTATATATTTGTTTTATTGTTAGCTAGTAAGTTTTTGAAATTTGTTTGTACAAAAAATAATAATTTGATTGTTATTAGGGTTTTTGTAATTTTTTTGTTATTAACTTCGGTGAGGGAGCATGATCGCATTACATTAGATCAACTTCATCCAGCTCCTCTTGCAGATGACATCCCAGGACCATCCGAGCAATCCGATGAGCAGAGGCCACGCCATAGAAGGAGAGGGTTAGCGAATACTCGATCACGACTACGACCTTTAGAGGACTCTGATTTTTTAGGTGTGCTGTCGCAACCGTCCCGAAGGGCGCGGCGAAAATAAAAAGGAAATAGGAGGAGAAGACCTCGGGGTGTTGAGAGTCGCCACCAATCGCTTTATCCATTAAATGGAATGGTGCAATTGGACACCTGAGAGATGGTCTACGTTTCAGAGTTCATGATTCGGGGGTTGATTACGGGTAGGGAAGGTATTAGCACCCTACACCGTCCGTTCTAAGAACGGTTACCTATTTAATCTAATGTTATTTGTAAGTTAATTAAATTGGTCCTTTGAAAACTAAAAGAAGAGAATTTTTTATTTTTATTTTGACATGTCCCATTTTATCAAGTATAATATCAAGAATGATAAATGACTAAGACAAGCAATGGATGACTAAATAGCTATTATTTTGGAACAAATTCTAAGTCTACAACATTATATAAAAGTGGTGAATCAAAATTTTATTTTTTGAAGAGAAGTAATTTTCAAAATAAAATGGCCAAATAAAAATATTATTTATAAAATAAAATAAAAAAAGCACAATGAGATTTTTTGTAGTAATTTCCAAAAAAAAAAATGTCTTCATGGAAAATAAAACTTTAATTCACCACAACTATGATGTTGAAACTGTATGAAATCGTTCACTTTTATTTGAATATTTTATTTTAAAAAAAAGTTTTATTTTGAGTTTATTAAAAAAAAGTTGTATTTTAATTTTTATGTGGGGATTAGATCTCATCAGCGCTCCTGGCAAAATCCAATATAAAGCCTCAAGATTATCGGGAAGAGTGTAATTTGATCGGCGCTCCGATCCTCTCCCAATTTTTCCGTCATAGGCCATTGAAAATTATTTGGTTAATATGTTAATTCAAAAATAAATAAATTAAAGTAAAGCACAAGTACAAATGCATCATGATATTATTACAAGTGAAGTGATATGGAATAAAATTATTTTATACAAATATGAATGATAACAATGAAAATATAATAAACATGTAAAATTCAAGACATCAATAGAAAGTTAAAGCATAAATGAAAGGTAAAAATAAAATTAAAAAAGTAAAAAAAATAAAAAATAAAAATACAAACAAATCAGAAAGAAAAAAAAAAAAAAGAGCAGTGCTTACCTCCAAGGCGTATAAAAATGCTATGCTCAAAGAATTCTACACAGAACCTCACACGTTCTCTTCAAATCGAACCTTGAAAAGCAACTCACTTGCATGGAGAAAATTTTTTACTAAAATCTCGGGCTCTTATACTTAGTATTAAGCCCAAGTAAAAAAAATTACTAAAATTCTCAAGCTCTTATACTTTGTATTAAGCCCAAGTGTATATTTTTTGGATGTGTAAACCATTGAGAAACACCTCTTTATATAGGAGGAGGGGAGGGAGAAAGAGCTTGACTTCTCCAATGTGGGACTTAGACACTTTATTTTTTTCAACTTTTTTCCTTTTTTTCATTTTTTCATTTTTATTTTTTTAGATTTTCATTCACTTTTCAAGGTTTAGAAATAAATTTTATGGACAAAATTGAGTGTTCATACCTTGATTAAGTAACAAAAATAAAAAAAATATGGACAAAATTGGGTATCAACAGCTGCCCCCATTTGTTTTACATTTAGAATAAATGAAAAACAAAGGAATTGATTCAATTTTGTCCATGAAAAGGTAAAAACTTGCGGATTCAGGTGTCCGCTGAAGCTTAACAAAAACAATGTAAGAAGTTTACGGAGTCGGGTATCCATTGAAACTTAACAGAAACAAGGTAAGAAACTTACAGAGTTGGGTATCCGTTGAAGCTTAACAAAAAACAAGGCAATGGGTACGAGGACCCAAAAACAACGGGTACGGGGACCCAAAAAAGGTAAAAAGCTTGCGGAGTCAGGTATCCGCTGAAGCTTAACAAAAATAATGTAAGAAGCTTACGGAGTCGGGTATCCGTTGAAGCTTAACAGAAAACTTAAAAGCAATGGGTACGGGACCAGTGCACGAGGACCCAAAGGTAAAAAGCTTCATGAGTCGTATCCGTGAAGCTTAACAAAACAAGGTAAGAAGCTTACTGAGTCGGGTATCCGTTGAAACTTAAAGAAAACTTAAAAGCAATGGGTACGGGGACCCGAAAACATAAAACAATGGGTATGAGGACCCAAAAGGTAAAAAGCTTGCGGAGTCAGGTATCCGCTGAAACTTAACAGAAAACTTAAAAGCAATGGGTACGGGGACCCGAAAACATAAAACAATGGGTATGAGGACCCAAAAGGTAAAAAGCTTACGGAGTCAGGTATCCGTTGAAGCTTAACAAAAACAAAAAAAAGAAGCTTACGGAGTCGGGTATCCGTTGAAACTTAACAGAAAACTTAAAAACAATGGGTACGGGGACGAAAACATAAAACAATGGTATGAGGACCCAAAGGTAAAAAGCTTCATGAGTCGTATCCGTGAAGCTTAACAAAAAAAAAAGAAGCTTACTGAGTCGGCATCCGTTGAAGCTTAACAGAAAACTTAAAAGCAATGGGTACGGGGACCCGAAACAATGGGTACGAGGATCCAAAAGGTAAAAAGCTTCATGAGTCGTATCTGGCGAGGCTTAACAAAAACTTAAAAGCAATGGGTACGGGGACCGAAAACATAAAACAATGGGTATGAGGACCCAAAAGGTAAAAAGCTTGCGGAGTCAGGTATCCGCTGAAGCTTAACAAAAACAAAAAAAAGAAGCTTACGGAGTCGGGTATCCGTTGAAGCTTAACAGAAAACTTAAAAGCAATGGGTACGGGGACCCAGAAACAATGGGTACGAGGACCCAAAAGGTAAAAAGCTTACGACAAATTGGACCTTTGTAGGTCAAGGCTAGCAAAATGAAAACAAATGCACTTATGCAATGCATGCTTCAGATGTATGAGAGTATGGAAATTTTTTTTTGTCTTTTTTATTTTTTGCTACTTTTTTTGTTGTTTTTTTTTTTGTGTCTCCACGACCCCCGAGGACATGATTGCAATCATTTTCAAAGATGAACTGGAATGGGATTTATTGGCATCCTTTCATTTGTCTATTCAGCCGATGGTTGAAATGTCCAACCAGAATGACTCTTGAGGTGTGCATTAGATGTGACACATAAGAGCAAAGGGAAAACCCTTTAGATGACCTTTGAGATGACCTGGTTGTCCTTCTTCTCTAGCCAATACTCTTAAAAAGCCTTGAGCCAGAAAGCTTTATGCAGTAAGCCTTGAGTCAGAAAAATTTGCACAGTTAGCCATAAGCGAAAGAAGCGAATGTTCTTGAGAAAAACATCTTTTAGCAAAGTTTTGAACCAAACTTTTCTTTGACCAACCAAACCCATATTCCAATGGGATCATTGCCAATCTCTTCTTGTTCAACTTTCTCTTCATTAGATATGGCTGGTGCAGAAGCTTGTGACTTCCTTTTCCAGAGATTTCCATTTCTACCAGACACACTTCAATCTGAATTGTCAATTGAGAATGTCATTCCCTTCATCGATTGAAACTCTAGAGCTCCTTTGGCTTGAGTTGTTCAATAAGAGATTACCATTAGATGGTTAAATTGTACTATTGTACTCATGTTCACCTAACCTGAAGCATCATGTACCAGATATGCATGGATTCAACATGAAAGAGATTTACTAACTGAGAAACCTTTTTTGATTGATTTTGGGAGTATGACTACACAAAGGACATTTACAAAGAAAAAACACAAGAAGTGGAATAGTACAAAAGCCAAGAGTTTTTTTTTTGCCTTTTTCTTCCCTTTTTTTTGCTCTGGTTTGGATGTGATTGATCTTTACTTGACAACTGGACATCATGACCATTGCTTTATCCACAAAAATCTACCCTCATGTATGATATCAAATAAATTTAACTCAGAGTATGTCATTTGAGAACAAAGATGTCCTAGTGTAGGCCATTTGACAACAAAAATTGTCCCAATGAAAAACTTGAGAATAATTTTTTTTTTTTGCCCCAGTGTAAGGTCGAATTGAACAGTGTAGAAATTTGCCCCAATATAGAGTCAAGCTGAACCAAAAGATTTGCCCCAGTGTAAGGCCGAATTGAACAGTGTAGAAATTTGCCCCAATATAGAGCCAGATTGAACCAAAAGAAAACATGCCCCAGTGTAGGGGCAACTTGAACAGGGTAACAACTTACCCTAATGTGAGTCTTTTTTTTTTTTTAAGGAGCAAGGATTGCAAATTCAGTAAGGTATGAACCTTTTGTCTCAAAATTAAAGTCAATGAAAATGAAAACAACCCTTCATTGATCAGAATGGACTTTTTAACACTTGTAATGTGGCCAAGGTTAGGGGTTATGAAAAGAATGGTATAAGGCTCAAACAAGTGTTTAAAGGTTAAGTGGGACTAAGGATCCTTGTTCAAACTTAAACTTTGTCAATTACTTTTGCACTTTCAAGCACACTTTTCTCTTATTGTTCTTTTTCATCCTTGTTCAAACTTGAACTTTGTCAATTGCTTTTGCACTTACTTTCCGCCCCTTTCACCTTTCCTTTCTTTTCTTTTTTTCATTATACTTCAAAATAGTCATCATGGCAACCAACTCCTTTTTTTGTGTTATCCTCTAGTGTAGAGGTGATCCTTGTCCAGGGTTTATTGAAGAAAACTTTCAAGCTCAAAATGGGATAACAAGGGATAATGAATTCTTGTGAGAGATAGAGAAAGATAGCCAATCTTCATTTCAAATTTTGATTGCTCATTTTCAAAAAATTTAATTTAGAGACAAAAGGATAATACACACTGAGTGATTATTTATTTGCTCCCTTTATTTTTTTTTCTCTTTTTTGTTTTTTTTTGCATTTTTTTTTTGGGACGAAGAACACCTACACACATGGGCCTCATGACCACAAAATTTTTTCCAGAATGAAAGTCCTATAGGATCCAAACCAAAAGAAAGCAAGTAAAGGGAAGAAAAGAATGACAAGAAAGATTTGACAAGAACACGAGTGCCAAGAACATAGGAAAAAGAAATAAGGTATGCTGAGATCCATGCAAATCCATCACATTAATGCTTCAAGAAAGTTCACATAAGCTCAAAAACCAAATGATTTTAATGATTGAACAAGCATGGGATCAGTATAATTAAACCGTTATTTCATGGTAACAACTTGATAAACAAATCAGAATACTAGTCGCTCAGAAATTTCCCAGTGCTGGAGGACTCCAAGATACGGTTCATTCTTGACGGTTAGAAAAATGAATCGCCACTTTATCAAACTTTCTAAGGTTGCCCCTGATCGACCATTGTAAACAATTGCTCCTATTGCAGATGGGCATGTGTAGAAACCTCCTGACAACGCCTAGTGAATTAGGTAACCGTTGTCATCCATGAGTTTTCTTGAAACCTCATTTAACTCATTCAACCTGAAGTCCACCCTTAATTGGTTCAACATTTGTCCATACTTTCCTGTTCATCATTCATTTGATGCAATCTTCCCTTTTTCATTTCATTTTCAATCCTTTCACCAATTATCACAATATCTGAAAAAATCGATGACACACTTCCAATCATATGACCATAGAATGGCGTGTGTAGTGTATCAATGAACATAGTAACCATCTCTTTTTCTGACAAAAGGGGTTCCACTTGTGCAGCCATTTCCCTCCACCTCTGAGCATATTCCTTGAAGGTCTCAGCATCCTTCTTAGACATACTTTGTAGTTGCATTCTATCTGGTACCATGTCAATGTTGAACTTGTACTGCTTTACAAAAGCATCAGCTAAATCCTTGAAACTCCTTATACGAGCACGCTCAAGATGTGTGTACCAATTCAAAGATGCCCCAGTTAAACTGTCTTGGAAGAAATGGATTAACAGTTTGTCATCATGAGCTTGTGAAGCCATCTTGCGAATGTACATTATCAAGTGATTCTTTGGGCAAGTAGTCCCCTTATATTTGTCAAAATCTGGGACCTTAAACTTCGAAGGAATCACTACATTCAGGACAAGACAAAGCTCTGAGGCATCTAGAAGACCATAACTACTTGCTCCTTCTATGGCTCGCAGTCTTTCTTCAAGAACTTCTAATTTTTCCTTGGATTGAAGGTCTTCAGTTGAAGGGTTCAACAGAGAAGTACCAGCGATCTTATGAGGGAAAGACTGTGGCATGTAAAAATGAGGTTGGGCCTGAGTCGAGCTTTGTGGCCCTGAAGTAGGTATTACAAATGATGAGCCGCTCTCAAGAGGGTTGGTAATTTGTGACGGCATAAAATCAGGGGGAAGGCCATAAGGTGGAATGGAAACAGGGTACTGAGGAATCACACTGGTATTTGGCTGAGATCCTTGGGTAGTGTTTGGAGGGTTTGAAGTTGTTGTGGATTTGTCGCTGCACTGCCTCAAGAGTATTGGTGGCTAATGGTGGCGCATAACCAGGTGGAAGGTCATATGGTGGGAATGAAGATGCATGTGTTTCAGGATTATTTGAGTAAATGGTGAGTGGCATCATGGCCCCTTGAGAGGTGACATTTGGATATTGCCAAGGAATTGGTGTAAAGCTAGGCGGGTGAGCAGATGTGGCCAAAGGATCATCATTTGCCCTTGAAGGAGTCCCCTCTGTATTCTTCGTTCTTTTCAGAATTTCCAAGATCTTGGCCATTTGTTCCTTTAGTTGACTTACTTCACTTCTCAGCTCTTCTTGTGACTGACCCAGTTCATCCATGACTCTTGATTGAGAATGAGTCCTATATGGGTGTCGTAGAGACAGTTTTCCTTTAGTATTCATTATTTTTTTTATTAGAAAATATGAAAAAGAAAAAAAAATACAAAAATAAACCGTGCATGTAGATACATGATCCAAAGCAGCAAGCGATATCGAATCGATATCTTCACAGGATTAGACCACATATGCAAATGCAAGATAAAAGAAAACAACAAAAAGTTAGCAACTACAAAATAAAAGACAAACAGAAATTCCTCATGTGTTAGAGGAAAATGGGTACCTAATCTTGGTACCCGTTCAGCAAGATAAGTTCTATGGACGATGGTAGCTCTAAGATTATATCTACAAGTGAGAGCTTTGGTTCTAGACCCCTATCGGACAAAAAGGTCCCCAAATTGTCCCTTGTTGTCACCAACACTTTGGCTAGCAAGAGTCCTCCATCCTCACCCATGATAGGTTACAAGCAGAAAGAGTTCAATTTGAGCGAGGGGTTTTCATGTGCCTAAACGGAGACCAACGGTCCCACAAAGCAACACTACTTCACCCTCTATCTAAGCCTACAAGGTACTGAGCTCGGGTATAGAGCTTGTGTGTGCAGGTGTACATGAGAGAACTTTATTTACAAAGCAGAAATATAATACATATAATGCAAACAAAATATACAATAATATGAAACAAATAACAAATAAACAAATAAAACAAAAACGGACCAACATAATTAAAGAGCAAATCACATGAGATTAAAATAAGGTTTAACCCTCTAATGTCCCCAGTGGAGTCGCCAGCTGTCGCAACCGTCCCGAAAGGCGCGGCGAAAATAAAAAGGAAAGAGGAGGAGAAGACCTCGGGGTGTTGGGAGTCGCCACCAATCGCTTTATCCATTAAATGGAATGGTGCAATTGGACACCTGAGAGATGGTCTACATTTCAGAGTTCATGATTCGGGGGTTGATTATGGGTAGGGAAGGTATTAGCACCCTACACCGTCCGTTCTAAGAACGGTTACCTATTTAATCTAATGTTATTTGCAAGTTAATTAAATTGGTCCTTTGAAAACTAAAAGAAGTGAATTTTTTATTTTTATTTTGACATGTCCCATTTTGTCAAGTATAATATCAAGAATGATAAATGACTAAGACAAGCAATGGGTGACTAAATAGCCATTATTTTGGAACAAATTCTAAGTCTACAACATTATATAAAAGTGGTGAATCAAAATTTTATTTTTTGAAGAGAAGTAATTTTCAAAATAAAATGGCCAAATAAAAATATTATTTATAAAATAAAATAAAAAAAGCACAATGAGATTTTTTGTAGTAATTTCCAAAAAAAAAATGTCTTCATGGAAAATAAAACTTTAATTCACCACAACTATGATGTTGAAACTGTATGAAATCGTTCACTTTTATTTGAATATTTTATTTTACAAAAAAAAAGTTTTATTTTAGTTTATTAAAAAAAAGTTGTATTTTAATTTTTATGTGGGGATTAGACCTCGCCAGCGCTCCTGGCAAAATCCAATATAAAGCCTCAAGATTATCGGGAAGAGTGTAATTTGATCGGCGCTCCGATCCTCTCCCAATTTTTTCGTCATAGGCCATTGAAAATTATTTGGTTAATATGTTAATTCAAAAATAAATAAATTAAAGTAAAGCACAAGTACAAATGCATCATGATATTATTACAAGTGAAGTGATATGGAATAAAATTATTTTATACAAATATGAATGATAACAATGAAAATATAATAAACATGTAAAATTCAAGACATCAATAGAAAGTTAAAGCATAAATGAAAGGTAAAAATAAAATTAAAAAGGTAAAAAAAAAATAAAAAATAAAAATACAAACAAACCAGAAAGAAAAAAAAAAAAAAGAGGTGCTTACCTCCAAGGCGTATAAAAATGCTATGCTCAAAGAATTCTACACAGAACCTCACACGTTCTCTTCAAATCGAACCTTGAAAAGCAACCCACTTGCATGGAGAAAATTTTTTACTAAAATCTCGGGCTCTTATACTTAGTATTAAGCCCAAGTAAAAAAAAAATTACTAAAGTTCTCGGGCTCTTATACTTTGTATTAAGCCCAAGTGTATATTTTTTAGATGTGTAAATCATTGAGAAACACCTCTTTATATAGGAGGAGGGGAGGGAGAAAAAGCTTGACTTCTCCAATGTGGGACTTAGACACTTTATTTTTTTTAACTTTTTTCCTTTTTTTCATTTTTTCCTTTTTATTTTTTTAGATTTTCATTCACTTTTCAAGGTTTAGAAATAAACTTTATGGACAAAATTGAGTGTTCATACCTTGATTAAGTAACAAAAATAAAAAAAATATGGACAAAATTAGGTATCAACATGTGCCTAGGACTTAGTCCCCGTCCACTACTACTGCTACTTATCCACCATTTCAGCCACCGCCTCTATCTTACCCACCATATCCAGGTTATCCACCATCTACAGCATACCCACCACCTGCTTACACTTATTTGTTAGCCATGACAACCATCACCCAAAGGGGGGTGAATTGGGTGATTATAAATTTTAATACAACTTTGAAAAATTATACATTTTGATATTTTCAATTATCACATGCAACGGAATAAGTCTAATAAAGATACAATTATTATAGATTACTCAAATACAACTTAGGATATATGATGAATCAAGTGAATAAACTAGATAACAAGCTAGATATCAAGTTCTTAGAATCAAAACACCAAGATGACAAGATATTGAATAGATAAATATACTACACTAAATACTGAAATTAAAGAGTGTAGGGAAGAGAGAATCAAACTCAAGAATCTATCCTGGTTCAGCCACAACCACTTGTGGCCTACATCCAGTCCCCAAGCTTAACTTGAGATTTTCTTCACTATCTCCTAGACTTCACGGGTGTTAAGAAAACCTTTGTACAAACAAGAGCACTCCTCACACCTTGGGATACCTCACCCTTGTGCTAGAGCCTCCAATTCTTCAAGCTTCACAGGTGCTTGATGACCTTTACAAACTTGAGCACTAAACACACCTTGGGATACCTCACCCTTTATGTTTGAGCCTCTACTTTCAAGGAATACCTCACCCTTACAACTTTGAGGGATATCTAACCCTCTCTTTTATAGCTTATACAAAGATAGAATTGATAGAAACTCTCTCAAGAATGGATAATACAAATTGAAGATCAATGGATATCAAGAAATCACACTTTGAAGCTCAAAAAAAAAGGTTTAGAGAAATAGATAGTGAAACACGAATTTAATGTTCAAGAATGATTTTCATATTATTCTCAAACTTTTCTTTGATGCTCAAACACTTGTATTTATAGCCCATTAAGATTTAGAGTCGTTGGGTAAAGTTTAGAAATGATTTCTTTATGAAAAACTAGTCGTTTATAGCCGTTGGGCACTGTTAGGCCAGTGGTAATCGATTACACCATAGTGGTAGTCGATTACATGGCTGTTTAAACATATTCTTGGCTTTCTGGGCACTTGGTAATCGATTACACACTTCTGGTAATCGATTACATGGCCTCTGCTAAAGTTATAATCGATTACAGGACTTGTGTAATCAATTACATCATTTCTGGTTTTGGAAAACTGACTTTAAAAGGTCATAACTTCTTCATTTATTATCCGATTAAAGCATATGACCACTAATTGGAAAGATCTTTGAGTCTATTTTCATATGCAATAAGTTTCATAATAAAACACAAGGTATTTTGAAAGTTATGATCAAAACAGTAACTAAATGTCAGTTTTGCAAAACATAAACTTGACTATTTTTCATAGATTTGGAATACCACCAAGACTAGGTTTTCAAAAATAGTTTGTTGGAAATTTAAACATTTTAGAAACACTTATAAAGATGTTTAAAACTTATTGGAGTTTAGTGTGATTCCCATTTACCTTTACACAAGATCTAAGTCCTATATGCTATTCTTGAAGAACTTTGGGACTTGATCTTTTGCCATCATCAATTCTTGATGAAATCCAAGCTTCCAAAAATTTCTTCCTTTCAAATCTTACAAATGCTTGGAACATCTTTATCATTTTCATTCTTCTTGAGTTGAGTATAGTTGTGATCTTTTGCTTTCTTGTTGCAATACTCACTCTTGGTACTTGGACTATCCTACAAAGTATTGCCCACTTAAACAAACATAGTTAGTCCAAATTCATAGCTCAATATCTTCATATGCATGATTCATAAATGTATAACTCTAGTTAGTCTAACATGCATATAAGACTTTCATAGACACATTCAAATAAGATATTTATCAATTACTAATATGTTATGCTCTATGTAAGATGCAACAAAGAACATTTTGCACATTTTCATTTAAGTAGAATCAAATCCAATATTAATTTATTAAGACTCATAAAGTATTATTGGATATATTATATAAAGAATGTTACATATATCTTATTGCATGATTATTAAGTGAAATATAACTAAATAAAGTACATAATCATACATGATCCAATATATCTCTTTTAAGCACATATATGTAACATGATCAATATTCTTTTGTAATGCATTTGTCATCTATTAAGCACAACTATCAAGCATAAGCATCATTCTTTTTATTTTGTATTTGTCAACATCAAAACTTAATATATTAAATTATTAGGGCAAACTTATTTCTACATTATCCACTATATCATTTGACTTTTACCCTTACACCATCATTTTTATATCCACCGTATATAGGTTACCCACCATATCCTCACCCATCACAATTAGGACCTTCTTCTGATCCCCCTCACAGACCACCACATTCTGACCCTAACCCTTCTCATTAATGTAGTCATTGCACTTCATGTATGGATTTATTATCCTTTTATTACATTTTCTTAGACTAGGATGACTGTATGTATATGTATAAATGCTTTTGTTATGCTTATGCATCGTATACGTGTTCTGTTGATATGGCAATCATAATATATATAAATATGTTTCATTATACAGGATGATATACTTTTGAGAACGTCTAATTTTTAGGAGATATTCTGTCAAATTTTCCATAGAATCAGAATGTTTGAACTATTAAGGTTAATTGAATTTGTTAGGTTCTCTAGGATGGTATTCTTCCCAATGAATTAGTCATGACGTTAAGAGTGTGATCTACTTCAATTTTCAAAATCAATCCAAAGTGTAAAAATTGATTGATTGCAATATACTAACGGTGTTCATGGTTGCTCATGACTAGATTTAATTGGTAAAGTTTAACTTCATTATTTTATTGACCCAATTTTCTAAACTTGGACTCGGCCTTAGATTTAATTCGATCGAGACTTGACTTAATTGATTTTAGACACATTGTATCAGCTTTTATTTAACGAAATAAAAAATATAAAAAAATTTAAACATACTACAAATGATTTGATGGTAAAATAGTTTATTTTTCACATCAGCAAGGCTCATACAGCCATATAAGAACACAACACAACATTTTCAGCATGAAAAATGTAATTTTTTGTAGACACAGCCGTGTAATAACTATACACGGCCGTGTCTCAAAGTCAGAAGGTTCAATTCAATTAGACACGACTATATGGTAATTGGAGGTAGGGCCGTGTGCTAGATACGCCAAGTTATTCTGCGCATCTAGTAGGGATGCACCAAGTCATTTTGCGCATCCAAGAGGGATGCGCCACCCTCTTTGGTGCATCCACGTTGGATACGCTAGGCGTGTTGGCGCATCCCTCTTGGATGCGTAAGATGACTTGGCGCATCCTATGTGGACAATAAAGAATAAAATATTCCAGCATGGCAAAAACGATGACATTTTGATAAATAGTTTCAAAATGATGATAATTTGATAAATAAGTTTGCTACTAATGGCATTTTGGTAGAAAACCCGAGGATATTCCTCCAGCCCAAATTCAAAGTTTTGACCCTTTCCCATCTGTACGGTGAATTCCTTCTCCTTTTGTTTGTGGTGCAGAATGAAATCGCTCATGTTCTTGGTTCCTATGTTGGCAATGAATAAGGTTTTAGGATGATAAGTTTTAACTGCACGAGGAGCTAGAACTATATAAATTGTAAGCCAATTCTATAATGTATCCTTCAAATAAGGGTGAATGATGCACCTCTTAAATCAGAACTGTTGAATAATTATTAAAAAATATCAATGACTTAGATTTATTACCAAATATCTGCTTGTCTAGTTTTTTGTATGTGTAAAATGTCTCTATTTGTCTTTATTCACTTGTCATCATCTCTCCATGGCTTGTTGACTCCCTATTATCACCTGACAATGTGCTTCTTCCATGGTGTCGGCCATGACATTCATTCACCTGCCGCACACAATTGCATTCATTGTTAACACTTTGATATAATTGATGAGGAAATATTGAATTTTGATGAGATAATAATACATTGAGCTCCAATTCCATAAATTGGCATCAAAGGAATCGATTAAAAAAATGCATGATTCAGGAATAACTCATTAACTGCAACCACTATTGGAACAATACAGCATGGCTCAACATTACCAGCGAACCCCATCTTTGTATATATACAGTTTAAACATCATTTTTGAAAATTTAGGGTATATCCAATTCAAGTTAATCAATATTAGAGATAATTCTATCCAAAAACTAAGAAAGCCCAATTGGGGCATTTTAACAAACACATGGTGTCCCTCTATTGATACAAAGAAAAAAAATACACAGATGCGTGGAAGAGAAAGTGAGTGAATCCTTAGATCTACAATTCACATTAAAGGCTTGAAATCGAAGCAGATGCGAGCAACTCCGTCAAGTCTCGAAATCGTAGGTTGCTGTAACTCCCTCCGATAGTTTAAGGAGGGGCTGTATTGATAACTTAAACAGTTAAGGGGTTAGTTTTAAAATACAAAAAATATGTTATGGCATTGGCAGATTAAATTTAAGGTGGGTCATACACCCAAACTAAGGGAGGTGCATAATAGAATAGGCCAAATTATAAGTGTATATTTGGTTCTAAATTGTAAGTGTATATACTATAGAAAGTTGCATATAGAAGAAATGAATAGGGTAAGATCAACCTAATAGCTTGCCACTTAGTTAATTTAAATAAGAATAAAAGTCAGATTATTTTTTATATTTATTACATCTATTTTATTAATTAAATTATAATATGTGTGCATTTTTTAAAAAAAAAAATAGAAGAGAAAACATTAATGAACACATGTCATAACTTAATTAGTAAAATGAATGTAATAGACATAAAGAAATAGCCTAAGTTTTGTCCTTTAAATAATTAGGTTAAATCGTTTGTTTAAAATAACTATTTTTTACCTAAAGCGTTTATTTTATTTCCTATCAAACTCTTGTTTAATCAAATTTTCATTCTTAAAAATTGCACTGTTGGGGAATCACCCTACTAGAAACCACATTTATGAAAATGTTCTAAAAAAATTTGCTTGTAGAAGATATTTTTCAAAACATTTTATGAAATCTTCAAGACTAGATGCTCAGATGTTTGGTTTAGAGACAACATTTTTAATAATTTTAGACATTCTTTTAAAAATATTTTAGTATGGTTAATATAAAAAAATCTACTAAAACTTATATGAGATGATAATATGTTGTGATGATAGTGGTGGTAAAAGTGTGATGGTTGTAATGGTGGCAATAGCAAAAATGGTTGTAAAATATTAGTAAAAGTAGAGAGCTAGGAAGAATAGACATTTGAAAATGGTTATTTATTCCTTTCTTCTCTCGGTGGGTGGTTGGGACGATGGTTGAACTTGCTAGAAACCTTTTAGGTGGGTCAGAATAGATAGATAGATAGGAGAGAGAGAGAGAGAATTGTCTTTGATGTAAGGACAACACCTATTTATAGTAGGAGAAGGGGTGCATTCTACACACTTTGTGATACAAAGCTTATGATTGGAGGAAAAACTCTAAATATAGGTAGTGACATGTGTCCTGGCCATTATTAGATATTTTGGATGATGTACTACTGTCTTTGACGTAAGGACAATGCCTATTTATAGTAGGAAGAGGGGGTGCGTACTACACACTCTGTGGTACAAAGTTTATGATTGGAGGAAAAACTCTACATAAGAGTGGTGACGCTTGTCCTAGCCGTTATTAGATATTTTGGATGATGGTGACAGATGGTAGTGAGTTGGTTCAAGGTCGGGTTAACGAGGTGGGTTAGGTGACGGATAATGGGTCGAATTTTGATAAGTGGATAGTACCCAATGATTTTTAATGGGTCAGATTTGTTGCGCGTCGAGTTAGGTTTTACCTAGGGAAATAGGTCATCATAGTCCTATTGGCTCTATGGGGTGGTGGTTTTGAACTTGGGCTAGGCCCACTTATTCTGGTAAGATCCACAACCCCTGCTTGAGATGTATGTGTTTTTTACCATTGGATCACAAATTTTCTTAGTCGTTGGATTGTATATGGCTAAGCAACCATTTTTCCTTTGCTTCTTTTATAAGTTCCTTTCTTCTTATTTCTTTCATTTTTTTCCACAGTTTCTCTACAAGTTTAGTTCAAGGCTTCTTTGGATTTCCTCTTCCCATTTCATGTTCTATCGTGAAAGCTTCCCTTTCTCGTTCCTTGTGCAACTTCTACCTTCATGTTTCCCATTAGGTACCTTCCTCCATTCTTTGTTTTTTTTTCTTTGTTTCTTCGCTTCTTGTTTTAAGTAGTGCTTTAGGTGTTTTCTGGGTTTTCTTTCCTCTTCTTTCTTGTTGCATTTAGTTGTGGTGGTAAAGATCAGGGAGATGGGGGACAATAGGAAAAGTAGTGATGATAGCTTAGTGATTATTGGAGAGAATCCCCCTCGAACCCATGATCGATGTCAGGGTCGCAGAACCGGCTTCCGCATTGTGGAGGCTAGAAGTAGGGAAGTTGACTGTGCCAGTTTGGATGGGATCATAGTTAGTGCCCAGGTTGCTTGAGTAGGTGTTTATAGGTCGAAATTGGTGGGCCAGGGCAATGGTTCATGATATTAACAATTGCTATAATCTAAGTGCCCTTTCACCACCTTCATCATTTGACAAATCGTTAGACGTTGTAGGTTTTTCCACTTGGGTATATCTCAGGGGATGCATGATTCGGAGGAGGTGAGGTCAGGCAAGTCTGATGCCACTGAAGTTAAGGCTATACCTTGGAAATCTTCAGAAGATGCACTTGAAATTGCTTCAAAGTATAAGTTGGTTAATGAGATAATAGACTTGCGAAGTTGTATTCAGATTAATTAGGAAGGAGACTGTGTTTTAGAGTCGTGCAATGATGATGATAGAATATGCTCTGATCTTAACTCTGAGGGTGATGAGGTGATGTTTTATATGTATAAGACTAACTTTAGTCGGTTGAGGCTGTGTTTTCCTTTTACGAATTTTGAAGTTAGCATCTTGTCAATCATGAACATTGCGCCTTCCCAACTGCATCCCACAACTAAGCCTTCATTCAGTGCTTTGAACTAATGTGTTAGAGCTTTAGTTTCACTACTATATATACTAAGTTTTTCTTTTTCTTTTTTCCCCCAATTGTTTGCTAATAGAAAGGAAAATGAGATTAGTTGATTTCTTCTAATGGTACCTGAGGTTGGAGAATACTTGGCTTGTTTGAGTTATTGTACAAATCTTTTAATATTAAATACTTCAAAGCCATGCCTTGTCAAGCTATTGGTCAGTCGTTTTTGGATGAGGAAGGTAGGGATAGGTTCCCTTTATTTGGTCTCTCAGTGTCGGCGATTCACTTGAGAAAACTGAGGAGGAATTTACTGAAAAGAGATGAGGGAGATAGAATTTTTGAAGCAGCAATGATCGAAGTCTTTTAAATGCTCAAGGATTCTTCAGGTTGAATCTGATCCTTCCATGCTTAGTCACAATTTCATAAATATGTTCGCTTTGTTGCTGAAAGATCTTGTGCTACCTTTGTTGTTTCTCTTTTCTTCTTTCATTTTTTCCCTCTAATGTTTTGCATCTTTTTTGTTGCTTTTCTTGTAAAGACTGGAGAGATGGCTGGAGGAAGAGTCTCTGCTCGAGATATTGCCCTTCAAAAAATAGAAAAAGGTAAGAATTGGTGAAAGCTCAAGCGCTCCTGCTGTCGTCATTGCTATTGGTCCTACTAAGAAAGCTAGGCTGCTTCTACCCTTGCTGCTTGCACTACCCTAATCAAGATCATCCCTGCTTCAGTCCCCCGTCCGACCAATGAAGTTGTGGCATTACTATTGACCCCATTCCCTCGAGTAAGGAGTCCTTGGCAAAGTAGTCTAAAAGGCTTGCTAATGTTAATAAGGTTTTGACCTTTTTCAAATAATTTTCTGGAGGTGACCCAAAGCGTCCTCAATCATTATGGGATCGTATGTTTTGTGTTGGTAAGTGTATCGATGAACTCCTTACTGTTGAGCAAGATATTACGAAATTTGAAGAAGTAGGGATGGTCAGTTGTTCACATTGAATAACTACTTATAACATTTGGTTTGATAGTTGCTGGGTGAGCTAGCCAAGAATGAAGAAAGATTTGGTCGTGTTGAGGCATTGGAGAAGGAGGTGTCTTCTCCTTAAAAAAGAAATTTCAAAGTTAAAAGATACCTTAAAGACCAACCTGAAGACTGCCAAGAAGAAGGCTAATTCACTAGATAAAGATCGTCGAGTTGCCATAAGTCAATCTAAGGAGGTCAAGGGAAAGTTGCAAGAGGTTTAGTAGAAGCTGGAAACCACTGAGAAAGAGAGAGATGAACTAAAAATGCTTGTCGGTCAACTAGAGAAGGTTTTCATGCGTGGGTATCGAGAAGGCTTCAACTATGCCTTGGATCAAGTTCGGTATCTCCATCCTGGTATAAACCTTGTTGGCATGGGCATATAGAAGGTTGTTAAAGATGGGCAGCCGGATGGCCCCGAGGATACTGATGTGCCAAAGGATGATGATGATGATAAGAATATGGAAGTCGATCATGAGCAAGGTCTAGAAAATATTGAGCAGCTTGAGGTTAAGCTAACCAAGCTTGTTGTTATTGAAGATTAGGAGAGTGCCTACTTAATGTCCAATATCTCCTTATATTTTGTTCGGTTGGGGTATGCCTCATGTCTTTTGATGCTTGTTCAATTTTACCCTTTATTTCTAAACAATGGCTATATGCCACTTCTCACTGTTAGTGTTGAAGTATGAATTTCTATTTCCCTGCATTCTCTGAGTATTATAGTAATTGCATTTAAGTGTGTTGATAATCATAATTGTGTTGGTAGTACAAGTGACAATAACAATTTACAAATTTGTAAGGTAAATAATTTCATCCTACGGTTGGGTATGGTACTGAGTATCCAATTGACCAAAAAAGGAACGATGATATGATACTAAGTTAATGTTAAGTCCTTCTTTACCTGATTCATCTAAGTGATCCATTCTTAACCTACTCTTTAATGATGTGATGATAATGTGGTATAGTTTGAAGTATATTAGTAAGTTGAATATGATTAACTTTCTATATAATAATGGGTCACAAATGCTATCACAACGTCCCTTTCAGCATGGCGCAACATAGGGCAATGAATTCTTGCAAATGAATGCAAGACTAAAAGGAGTCACCACTAATCGATTTATCCATTGAAAATGGAATGGTTCAATTGGATACCTGAAAATAGTCTACGTTTCAGAGTTTAGGTTAGCGAGGTTTGGCTCCCTACTGAACCAAATTGTCAAAATAGATTGGGAATTAGTCTTTTCCTTTCTCCTTGATAAGTATTGGATGGGTTGCATGATCTAAAATTGAAAGGTACAAGAATAAGTGCTCACCAAGATCAGGTTTGGCGAGGAACATTGGGGATTCCAGGAACTCTTTCAACTTTTGGCATACCTCCTCATATTCTTCCCTTCACTGGAACTACTCAGGTTTCTTTCGACACTTAAAGAACGATAAGGCACAGTCAACCAACTGGGACATGAAACAAGATAGTGCCACTACCCTTCCAAACAGACGTTGTACTTCTTTAATGGTGGTTGGCCTTAATTCCCAAACTAGTAAGCATGAATTCGAAGAAATTGCCTGCCTGCATCCCGAAAGCGCACTTCTCTAAGTTTAGGTGCATTTTGTGTATCTTGAGTTGCTCAAAGATTTCAACTAAATCACTGCAGTGCTCTCCAGAGGTTAGGGTCTTGGAAACATGTCGTCAACATATATTTCTATGTTTTTTTTCCAACTTGCTCTGCGAACACCTTATCCATAAGCCTTTTGGAAGGTCGCTCTAGCATTCTTTAGACCGAATGACATGACCTTGTAGCAAAAATTTGTTCTATTGATGATGAATGTGGTCTTTTCTTTGTCACTAAGATGCATCGATATTTGATTGTACCCCGAGTAAGCGTCCATTAAGCTCAAGTGTTGGTATCCTGATGCTTCAGCTACTGAATTGTCGAAGCTTAGTAACACACTGCAAGAAATTCAGAGATTACTATCTACCATATCTATTGGTAATTTTTTGAAATCTATCAGAAATTTGAATTTGCTATAGATATTCCAACAAAATGTGGTCCCCTAAAAAAAGCTGTCGAAAACAAAAATCTGCCAAAATCTTCCAGTACTTCCAATGGATTAGACTGCATATTCTGGTGGAAGTACTTGTTACCTTAACTTTTTTCTGGCAAAAAATCTGCCAAAATCATTATATAAGTGACTCTGAGTAGTCCAAGATTTTACTGCTCTACTCATCTTTCATCTTCTACTAATAGTGAGGATGATGACTTCAATAACAACATTTTTAGATAATTGATATGATCGAAAGTTTGCATAGTAAAAATGATTTCACCTCTTATGATGATGAGAAAAAACTAGGTAATGAGATATTAAAAAAAGGAAGGAGAAAAATATTACGGATTATAATAACAAATTTACATGATTTCATCAAATAAATTTTTTTGGCAAACAGAAGCCCCCTAGTGAAGAAGCCAACGAATAAGAAAGAAGCCAAAAGTAAACAATTTTTTTTATAAAAAATGATGACACCAATGAAAATTATATTGTACCCAAGTATCATAGGGAGAAGTATCTCAATAATATTATGTGCTTAACATTATTAAAACTAGAATAGTTGAGAGGGCAGCCTTAAGACCATTATCCTTCCAGGTGGCACAAAAGGCATGTGTTTACTTGCAGTCGTGTAACGATTTTTAAAGAGTAGCAGAAAAAATTTAATCTCAAAAGAATTTGGACGATAGTGAAATTAAGATTTAGAGAGTGATGATGATGACAAGTGAAAGCATATATATTTATCTTATTACTTATATTACAATATGAAGTCAAGGAAAGACTATCCAAATTTAACGAAACAGACTAGAAACTAGGAGTGTTAGTATTTAAAAAAATTCATTTTTCTTTTGAGTTCTTAAATCGATTGTGCTCGTGTTTAAAATTTTTTTATGTTGGTTTCTCTCCTGATGAACTAAGATACCAATCTTATCCACTACAATTTGAAAAGCACAATTTTTCTAAAAACAATGATCGTTATGAAATATATCAATTATCATCATTGTCTTCAATTGTCAAATATATGAATTTTATTAACATTATTACGCATGTTCTTCCACACAGTTGATGATAGTCAAATCTTACAGAAGTCAATTCATATGCTTTCTCCAATCCAAAGATTTGGACCATACAACTTATCTAATCCAAAGGGGTCTCTAGATTAGAGAAGGTATATGAGTTGAACTGTACAATTTGGTTATCATCAAGTGTAAGGAAAAATGCAAGAATGTTAAGAAAATTTGAGTATTTAATTGTTGAAGACAAGGATGAAGATTGATGTATTTTGTATAGAACATTACTTAGAAAAAAGAAAATACTTCTTGAATAGTTGTCATCATTTCTATCCTAACTAACCAAGAGAGATCCAATACGAAAATATTTTAACACAAGCGAGAGCAATTTATAAAAGATCAAAAGAAGTTTTACTTTTCCTAATACTGACACTCCTAGTTTCTAAACTCATTCATTAAATATGGATAGTCTTCGCTTAGGTTCTAACTATATTACAAGTAATAAGAAAAATACATCTGCTTCACTTTTTATCATAATCACTATCAAAACCCTAATCCCAACTTCATCCAAATACCCTTGAAAACTCGATAGAAGAATACAAGGAGACACAAGCTTCCAGTGTCACCAGCAAAGGCAATAATCTAGACACTACTCACTCAAATTCCCTAATCCTAACGATGTCGAACTCACGATTTTATCGAGCATTTCAATTTCACGAGACTCTTGTATAATATCATTTTCATTGTTGAAATCACTCTTTATATAAATTAAATCTATTTTTTATTTTTGTCTTATTCCTCAACTACTCCACTATGTGACTTCTGTCTGTTAGAAAATTTACTTCACAAAAACATGCAATTTTTTAATGTGCAATATTTTTCTTCTTCCTTTTCTTACATCTCAATACCTAGTCTTCTCCTCAAGATCATAGGAGATGGATGTTGTGATGTTGACAAGTGCACTAAATCGCAAAAAGTAATAAATGATGAGTAAGATATCGTTCCCATGAGGAATTAGTTTACTAAGTACCACTTCTCTAATACTAATACTATCTAGGCAACCAATAATTAAGAGTGATTCAAAGTAATTAAAGATACAAAATTATAAAAGACAAAAACACACAAGAACACATGAAATTAAGAGGAAAAAAAGACAGAACAAAGAACACAAATGCAAAACACATTAAAGATGTAAGCACACGAAATTAAAATACTAGATATCTAACTTCACTAAATTCAATAATCTATCATAGACAATAGAGCGACTTTGGGACCTTCATTTTAAATAATTTATAATCCTTCAATTGATGGGGAGAATCCCTTAATTAATTAAAACTTAATTCCTTAGAGAGTTAATTCTCTTTAATTATTAAAGTCAGTTAATTCCTTGATCTAAAGCCCAACTCTTAAAGGCGTGACCTTTACTTTATGGATTCTCATGAAAAATACTACAATTCTCTCACACAACCTATAAGCTATATTCCTAGATGATTATAAATCATGAAACTTATTATTTATGGTCTAATTCATATTCAAACCTTCCGATTCTAGACACATCTCACTAGATCAATTTATGAATGGTCAATTCATAAAAGTATTAAGAACTATAATAAGCACTCAAATTGAATAGAAAAGAAATTAATTCAAAATATAATTTTAATACATTTCAATTGAATAAAGTTACATCTTCACCCTAATAACACACGAATTTAGCTACTCATGACAAAAGAAAAAAAGATATAGGAAAAGGAAAGAGAATTCATCATGATAGAATTGTAGAGAAGAAACCAAAATGCTTTCAATGGTGATTCGACCTCCAACTCCATGAGAGCCACATGACGGCTTCTCCTCCTCTCCTAGGGCTCATCCCCTCACTACTTTTGAGCCTCCAAAACTCTATATTTTTTGAGTATTTTCTGAATCAAAAGAGAGTTACTTTGCTAAACTTGTTTATAGAAAAGCTTATAGCTCTTCGTATCTAACTTACACGATTTTTCTCACCCTTCAGATAGCAGAATCTGCCCTCAATCTTAACATATAATTTGTAGGATTTTTTGTTAGATTTTCAATGCCGCAAATAGCGCATTGATTTGATCTCTGTAGCTCAATATATAGCTCAATTAATGAGGAATAGTCAGGATAGTGCGAAAATCTGAATCAAATCTCTTTGAGAATCCTTATCTAATATTCAATATTAATGGAAGCTTAATTACAAAAAATGGTCAACATAAGATTTGTAGATCTCTTTCTTAACTTTCAAACGCCACCAGAATTAGTTAAATCGTATACTTATAGAGAAAGTTATCCTTAATTTACTGAGATAAGTTTGATAGCGATACTTTCCTTAATTAATCTTTGACCAAATCTCTTGTTTCTTATTTCTTTTTATTGAATCCATATAAATTAAGAAACAAATATCCCACCCAAATTAAGAAACTCCTTGAGATCCTTACATTAAATGCAGAAATACTTGGCCACCAAGTAAAAATTATTTGCACTCTAATTAAGAATCTAACTTGATCTTTAAAATTTATGAATACTAGTTGACTTTGTCAAACTTCGTCATCCACTTTGCACACAGTTTTCCACCTTTTTAATGCATGAAATGGGCTTTGATGTCTTCATGAAAGTTGTGAAAAATTTTCTCATCTTTCCATAGACACCAAGTGTTCTGAAGTGGATTCAGAGGGTACTTGAGCTAGGCACGTTGCGGTGGTTCCTCCTTGAGCAGCAGCAATCGAGCATGTTGAGACAGGGGGTGGGTACCTGCAAAGGGACTCCAACGCTCAAGTCAGACTGCACACAAGCAGGGTATTGTTTAGTGAATATTTTACTGATACATGTTTAAGGTTACTTAGCCTGGTATTTATAGAGCGTATGTAGAATCCTTATGCAATTTGTGTTGAGTGCAGATATTTAGGATTAGTATCCTGGTAGAGATTACCTTCCCACTATTATCGGAGTGAATCCCTATAACTTAGGAACTTTGATATGGAAGCTACTTAGCAGTCTAAGGCAGTTATGAGTCCTATAATATCATAAATTAATGATTGACAGTTACATATATTTAAGGATATATTCTCTGCATAAATCTAGCAATCTTGATATTATGGCTCAACGTCGCTTGACATGTATGGTTCCAGGGTCCGAACTACCATTAAGGTCTTTGCTACGTAGTCCAGGGCAGAGTCCGGTTATACATGTATATCAGGTTAATCCGCTATAAGGGATCCCGAATCACGATCTAGAACAGTTGCCTCCAGCTTGGCGCTTGGATGGAATAGTCAAGTGTCAAGATATACGTTTCGAGCGGATCACTAGACATGCAATGAACAAAGGAGTATAATGTCTTATATTAGATCTCTTATTTCACGCAAAGAACCGGGGCCCGCAGTGTACAGTATTCCTCCAGGGGTTGAAATGTTAGGTCAGAGTATGTGTAACACCCCTCGATTTAATAACCATGACACAATCGTCATTATGTCACGGTCACTAAATTTCGGCGCGTTACGATTGTCAAAATACAAATTTTCTAAAAAGAATTAATCATTTCGCATATGAGGAAAATAGGAGCCACGAATGAATAGTTACATATACAACCAGTTAAAAATATGAATTATAAGATATACTCAAATTACAGCATTTAAGACTGGATAATCACCTTAAAACATACATATACCCAAAATACACTTTATACAAGTAATGCAAAATAAAATATAAACTACCCACAACATATCTACGACTAAGGAGTTGGGCACTCCCTCGGATCCTGAATGCGTAAGGCAACCCCGGGCACACTGATATAGTGAGAAATACGGGATAAGGTCTTTAATCGCAATCCTCTTCACGGCTAAGGTCAGATCCCCAACAAATCGCATAAACTTGTCGGTCTAGTCTACTCTCCAAGTCTTGGCACCACCAGTGAACACAATTTGAACGAACCCAATAGAACCCCCTTCGCGACGACATCACCGGATGCAGTGGGTCAAACCAAGAAAGTCCAAAAGAATCTAACCTCGTTCCCACTTACAGTCTTTAACCAAGAATTGATGTAGAACAAGAAAAGTACAAGAAAGAGGTAAGACATCCTACCATCATTACTAATTATAGCAACAAGAAACCAAATGGCGCAAAGCGTGCACATAGCATTTTTGACAGCAATAATGATAATAAACATTAAGTAGCAGTAATAATCAACCAAGCAATTCCATCTAGTTATATATATATCAGTAATACAACAGTTCCAATTATAATAATCATAAATGCTAGATAATTCATGGACTCACTATGCACATGCATACAAAGTCAAAATCCTATTCCATGGAGCTAGACACAAAAATAGTTAGAGAGAATGATCAGGGAGACATGCCAGTATCTCGTCAGCCATAAAAACAAGTGCTCTCCAGAAAATAATCAGTCATTTTGCACAACAAGGCTTTATACAGCGGCATCCCACAAGATCTCGATATAGGACTGTGCCATGGTCAGGATCGTCGGTGCGTTTGCATCGATTTGTCCCACGGTCCAGAGGGGCTACCAACTGCCCACTGGGAGACACCTACGCCCCGACACCCCCAAGGTCAACTACAGGACCACACTTGTCTATTCGCATCCGCACTAAGGTGTGATTCAACTCCTAGGCAACTTGGCCTTCACAATAGTCCAACGGACATTCACAATGCATACAGACTCTATGCATAATCATGTATGATCATTATTACATACTATTCCACAATATGCCACAATTGGCCAAAGTAAGAATCAACACAATCATTAGTCACTCACATAGACCCACAATATCATGATATTAGAATTAAATAAATTAATACATTTTTAAGGTGTATTATGAATTCTTGCTTAGGCTTAGCTTTTCTTACAAAGTTTGTCTTTAAAGGAATTCGCTTAATTAATTAAATTCTCTTAAGTAATTTATTCATATACACTTAGAAGGTCATTCTAAGATCTCAAAGTCTCACACTCTCTTGGTCTTACCCTAATTAAAATTGTCCTAAGTCTTATGAAAATTTCATTCTTGGTTCTTTAAATTTTTTGAATCTCAAAGTGTAATTTAATTTTCCATTTTGCTAATGCTTGCATCCTATTACCATTAAATTGATCACTAGGTGTTCGATGATAAATTTTAATTTTGGATTCGACGGAGAAAATGCCTCTAGTGTACAAATGTGAGGCTACCTTTCGATGAAAAATAATATGACAGAATCAATGTTGGTAGGAAAACATTATTTGACCATAATGGCTAAAAGTCAAGTTCTGTCGGATAAAGATCAATTCTGTCGAATATGCTAGAAGGTCAGCAGAAATCCTAATTCGACGGATGGGTGTTGACGTTGGAGAAATCTTCTAAGTGTTGAACCGACGAAAGTACTAAATGGTCAGAAATTCAAATTCGACGGATATTGACATTGGAGAAGTTTCTCTACTAAATGGTCAGAAATTCTAACTCGACGGATATTGACATTGGAGAAGTTTGTTTACAAAATGGTCGGGAATTCTAACTTGACAGATATTGACATTGGAGAAGTTTCTCTATTGAATGGTCGAAAATTCTAACTCGACGGATATTGACATTGGAGAAGTTTCTCTATTAAATGGTCAGAATTCTAACTCGACGGATATTGACATTCTAACTCGACGGATATTAACATTGGAGAAGTTTCTCTACTAAATGGTCAGAAATTCTAACTCGACGGATATTGACATTCTAACTCGACAGATATTGACATTGGAGAAGTTTCTCTACTAAATGGTCAGAAATTCTAACTCGATGGATATTGACATTGGAGAAGTTTCTCTCGTGTTGAACTGGCGAAAGTGCTAAATGGTCAGAAATTCTAATTGTCACAATTGTTCACAAAGAACACCAAATTTCGGGCCTCAAAACCGTGGCCATTCGAGAACCAATCCGACATCATTTTCTTCCATTTTATGCATTCCAATACATCAATATACATCAATATACATCAATTAACAATCTAACAGCACAAACACATTATAAACAACATGCAAACATACTAATCATGCAAACAAAGAATAACCCTCAATAGGATTTTCTCACAATCAATCACAGACAAGGTTTCTAAATGCTAATAGAGGTTGAGGAGGGGTGTCTTCCTCTTACCTTAGTGAAGAACAAGGAAAACAAGCTCCTTTTGTCCTTGGAATTTAGTGCTTCACCACCACAAGATCCTTGGGTGTCCAAATCCAACAAATCAAGATCAAAGAGGGGAAATGGTAGCCATGGTCACCAATGTGACCATGGGTCACGAAAATGAGGAGAAGAGAAGAAGAAAGTTGAGAGCTTTTACCTTAAAGCTCCAAACTTTGATGTTGGCTGTGGAACACGAAGATGAAGAAGCCAGGAGGAGTCCCACAAAAGGAAAGCTTGAAGATGGAGAGGGAAGAACAATGGTTTAAGTTTGGCTTGAGCAAGGGAAGCTTGAAAGCTTAACAATGGAGTTTATGAGTGAAGGAGAAGAGAGGAAGAGAGTGAGTTGCATGAGGGAGAGTGAGACCAGCGTGAATGAGAAAAAATAGGAGAAATGAAAATGTGTTTCCCCCTTTAGCCAACCGTGCAACACAAAGAGAGGGAGGAGAGAGAAAAGTGGGTGGGGAGGAAGTTTCCTTGAAGCGTCCTTGAGAAGTTTCACACGCTTCTCGATAAAATAAAGTGTGTGGTCACTTAAATGATGTCATAAAAATAACTAGATAGAAATAATCTACTAGAATTATTTCTCAATGGACAAAATTTTACAGTTAGCATAATAATATTTTATTATTCCACAGATAATAAAATATATCACGATTTTATTTATCAGATAAAATTTCGTAAAACGTAAACCTCGTAAACTGTGTCCAGCCTCGGGTTTAGTAAGATCCCTCATCGATGTTTCTACAGTCCAAAGTTTATCAGCCTTAGGAAAATATTTTGTTTTCCCGGCTCCGCTCAGTGGGTACGCAAAATGAAGAATATATTAAAATATTCAACATTTCCAGAAAATTCCACAAAAATTATCAAAAATCATAAATATTATAAAATGATTATTTATAATGAAATAAGTGAATTTTCGGGATGTTACAACTCTCCCCTTCTAAAAAGGAATTTCGTCCTCGAAATTCATCATATCTTAGAATAAACGCGACTATGTTTCCTTCATCTTGTCTTCTAGTTCTCGGGTTATATCTTCAACTGCATCAATTCAAATTACTAGTACTAAGGTTATCTCTGTCCATTGAGTATCTTATATTAACGGGCAAAAATGTTTTGACGTCATAGGCCGATCAATAAAAGATTCTACGCCCTTTGAGTCTTCAGCCATCCAACAGCCAACTCTCCAAACAACTGTACATAACTGAGTGGATCTATCGAACTTATTCTCCTTGCTTACTGTAGTAGACAACTAAGCTTATTTTCTTCTTAAGGCATCCGCTACGACATTGGCCTCTTCCGAGATTATACCAAAATGAAAAATCAAAATCCTTCAGAGCTTCTAATCACCGTCTCCGCCTCATGTTCAACTCATTCCAATAGGACAAAATGCCTCTGGCTCTTAAGATTACCATAGGCACTAAGAATTTCTCCTTGTAGAAAATGCTTCTAGATCTTCAATGCAACTACAAAGCTAACTTTGAGTTGGTGTAAGGTAATCCTTCTCATGTGTTCTCGATTGTCTCTAAGCATACATTACCATTCCTTCTATTCTGATCAAGCACACGTTCTAAACTTCCAATGCGAAGCATTACTAGGCATCCCAAAAAGGTTCGTTGGGATTGGGCAAAATCATCGTAGTCAAGGTAGTCGAGTGTCTCTTCAATCTTTGAAAACCTTTCCTTATATGCACCTATCCTACAAACTTGACTCTCATACATGAGTTTGATGAGAAATCTTGCCACTTTGGAGAATTCTGTGACGAGTCTCCCATATTAATCAGCTAATCCTATAAAGTTACAAATCTTTGTTACAGTCGTCGGTCTTTCCCATTAAAGAAATGCTGCGAGTTCTGATGGGTTTACAACAATTCCTTCCCTTGAGATCGCGTAACCCAAAGGTTGAACTACCTCCAACTAGAATTCGTACTTAGACATCTTTACGCATAACTTCTTCTTCTTCTTTAGAATTTTAAGAATCACTCCGAGAGATTCGGTACGTTCCTCTAAACGTCAAGAATAGATCAGAATGTCGCCAACAAGGACAACGAAAAATCTATTTTCAACAAAGGAAAGAGACTATATTCAAGTAATCGACGAATATTACCAAAGCGTTCATTACTCGAAATGACATTATGAAATACCCGTAGTGTCCATGACACGTCAGAAAAGTTACTTTGGAAAATCTCCTACCTTTGAGCGAACTCGATGATGGTCCAAAACACAAGTTGATCTTGGAAAAAATAGTGGCGTCCTTCAATTGATTTGTCAAACCATCTTTCCTTGATTCGAACAAATGTCTCATAGGGTAAGTTCTCACCTAATTGTACTACACTTGGCACATTGTTATGGTTCAGATTTGGGAATACATCTACTCAATCGAAGTATACTAGAAATGTTATAAAGATTAGAAAGAAAAGTAGGGGAGTCATTTAATTTACCACTAGACCCGTCCAGCGAAGAATACGATATGATACAATAAAACTTAGGAGTGAGTTTCATGGATTCACATCTAGGAAATTTTTGTCTCAAGAAACACTAAGTTTCAGTTGGAACCGAATGACGAGACTCATTTAGAAAATGATTAATCTCCTTCCTGAGATCAAGCCTATTCATGAAGAAGGTAGATGATTGAATTGGTAAAAGGGTTCCAATTTCTAACAATAATAGGATAGTTTTAAGTAAACTTGTGGTGATATGAGCAGGCTTACAAACGAGAATAGTATCATTCGAGTTGAAAGGAAGTAAATACACAGACAATTCAATTCCAAAAATGTACTCTTAGAATTTTATTGGAATATTTCAACAAGATATGGTTGGAAGATAACTAATCCCTTTTGTTAACATTACATCTAATTTGTAAAAGAAGTACACAAATTAGATTAACAGAAGGATTCAATCTTTAACAGGTCATAGGACAATTTAAACAACTTGGCTACCATCAACAAGTTCTTAGCAGCCAAAATAGAAATAACTTAGTTAAAAGATGACGAAGATTCAAACGACCTTAATAGGCTCATACAGTCATACGTCATAAAGAAACGGGTTACCCCCGGAATTATACAGTAAAATCACAGGGTCATCGTGACAACTGTCGAGATTACCAAATTTAAATCAATTTATAACCGATTTACCAAAACTACTTGTAGCATAAGGTAACACCGGGTCGAGCCCGTAGATCACTCTAATTATGAAGTCAGATTAAGAGGTTAATAAACAGGGGAGAAAAGTTTTGCAAGATTAAACAACAAAGAATAATTAAAATGAGTAAACAAGATTGAGAAAACAACCAATCCAAGAGAATTAACAAATCTTGATTTTAATCCATCCTTGATCTTTATAAATCCGTTCAACTATCAACCAAATCTTTGGTCTTAGATCACATCAAGACGCCTCTCAATGATCCATGGATCTTCTACTAGAAACGCTTCTAAAATTTAATTAATTAAGGTTAGACAAATTAAGCATCCATCCAAAACCCAAATTAACTTAAAAACCAAGATCCAACCAAGCTAAATATTTCATCAAACACCTTTGATGCATTATTTAGCCTCTGAATTCATCTCTTGGCACATGATAATTACGTAATTAACATATGCAAATTCCAATCAAATTAAGCATTAAATCAGAATTTAAACAAGAGAAGAAGAGAAAGAGAAACTTGATTAATAGATGAACGTATAACAATTAAAACAAGATATCAAGATTAATCATCAAGCTTGTCAATCTCTTGGATTGATTAAAGAAGTTTAGCTCTCCATAGCCATCACCATTGGATAACCTTCAAGAACCATACAAAAATGAAAATAACAAAGAGAGAGGAGGAGAGGAAGAGAAGAAGAGAATTCTCCAAAATGAAACACTAAAACTTTAATTATAACAACACTTCTACATAAAAGCTCTACGTCTTACAATGATCTGCATAGCCTCCCTTTTATAGAGGGTTAAAGATACAAAATGTCAAAGGAGGCTTAGTCATGGTGGTTGGTGGAGTAGGTGGAGTAGTGGAAAATGTTGAATGACTTTTGGTGAGTAGAAAATTCTGGAGATTCTTTGTCTCCGAAATCATGCAGCTCTGAAGTCATTGCATTCGTCATTTTTTAGCCAAGTGGTCTTCACAAAGATTGTAGGTCTAGATCTTAGCTTTCAAATGGCTTTGGTTTGAGTCTAATATCATTTCTATAGCTCCAGATATGTTCAAATTACTGCACACTACTCAGGCCCAGTCGTAGCTCCTCTGTTCTGAATTCCAAGCCCAATATCACCTCCAAGAAGTCTGAATCGGGAAGAGTGTTCAACATGATAGTTGTAGATTTGAGTCTTAATATCAACCATCAAAATTTCAGCTTATTCTACAACTTTCACTACGAGCAGTGTAATGAACAGTACACAAAGGTCATTCTGCCAGGAGCAACACTTTAGTTCTTGATTCAATGCCAATTTGAGCCATCCAAACGTGTGATTGAGTCTTTGATGTCTTCATGAAGATTGTAGAGCTCTCTATTATCTTTAAAATGACATAAGATTCACCTTAAACATCCACCTACAGCCCAAGATATGACCCAAATACAAGATTAGTGTAAGATGTAAATCATGCTAAAAAATTCAATTAAATCCATTTTGAGTTCAAAACATACAAAACACAACCAAACTTAATTTATTAAGTGCATGGAGAGTGTAAATGACTAAAAATGAAGGCTTATTAATGCATCAAATATATGAACATCACATCGGTTGTAGCACAATCTCTTTCTTTTAGATCTTCAGCCTGGGAGACTTTCGCTTCACTTGAAGAATTAACTCTCCATTCTTCATGAGATTTTGAAGTACGTACATCTCCAACGGAAGGCTTCATTCTTTGCGAAGTACAGTTCCTAACCACATGTCCTAGCTTTCCGCACTCGAAACAGATTACTCCTTCAATCTTACAGCCCCTTGTTAAGTGGTTCTTTCCGCACTTGAGGCAGATTACCCTCTCGATCGCATATGGAGGCTTCGTCCCATGCAAAGCACAATCCCTTAACACATGTCTTTGCTTTCTGCTCTTAAAACAAATTATTTCTTCGATCGTATAATGTCTTGTTAAGTGGCCCTTGCCACACTTCTTACATTTTGGTAAAGATGCCACAGTCGGATTGGACTTACTACCATTCACACCTCCTTCATGCGTTCGCTGTCACTGTTGCTCCCTCACTCGTAGTGTATACGATTTCTGCTTAAACTGATTGGCCTTCCTACTGTTCCTCCTTTGGAACTTCGGTAAACCAGAGTTTCCCCAAAGTCGATTTTTTTCCTTCAAATTTCGAACCTCAAGTTCCAATTCCTACTATTGTGCGACCCTCTTATCCTGATGTGTTGTTACATCAACAATTCTTTGTATTACTTCAGCTGCCACAGTCGTACCATCATTGTCATTCCCCGCGTTCACGCGCCTACATCTACTTCGAGTCATTGTCTTCCTTCAAGGAAAAACAAATCAAACCATAAGGAAAATCAAAAGCATTCAATCCAAACAATATTGTCTCCTCTCGGAAACCAAACACCAAAAAGTCACAAAACCCAACGAGACAAACCCAAAAGACTTTAACGTGAGCTCCTTCACTCTGCCTTCTGTAGCGCGATCTCCTGTAAGTCTTTGACTCCTATGTAGCTCCTCGAACTAAACTTTCGCCTGATACTCTTTTCCCAAGAGAATCGATTTTCCAAAACCTCTTGGACACCTCGGTCCACAAACCTTGTAAGTCTTATTTAACTACCATGTTTCTAACTCTTTAGCTCAAACAATTCTAGAGGTAACACAGCAAGGGTATAAATGCAAACAGATCCTAAGTAAGTTCAGTCATACCAGCTGAGCTTCTCTCTAAAGAACTCCTATTACCTTAATACGCCTAGGTGAAGTCATAGTTTCCCGTAGATACAGAACATTACACATTGAGTGGGCCAGTACTCAATATCATTTAATTGTGCAACGGTAGCTACCAACACTCAACCTATGGCAAGCCATGCCTTCCTTTCCCAACATCTCAATTCAAGAGACAAGGAAGTACACAACATATAATTAAACTTCTAACATGTCTAAGCATAGTCAGTCCATACCCCGGCTCAACAGGATGAACTGAGCTCTGATACCACCTTAATGTAACACACCTCGATTTAATAACTACGACACAATCGTCATTATGTCACGGTCACTAAATTTTGGCGCGTTACGATTGTTAAACAACAAATTTTCCAAAAAGAATAAATCATTTCTCATATGAAGAAAATAGGAGTCACTAATGAATAGTTACATATATAACCAGTTAAAAATATGAATTATAAGATATACTCAAATTACAGCATTTAAGACTGGATAATCACCTTAAAACATACATATACCCAAAATACACTTTATACAAGTAATGCAAAATAAAATATAAATTACCCACAACATATCTACGACTAAGGAGTTGGGCACTCCCTCGGATCCTGAATGCGTAAGGCAAGCCCGGGCACACCGATGTAGTGAGCAATACGGGATAAGGTCTTCAATCGTAGTCCTCTTCATGGTCAAGGTCAGATCCCCAACAAATCGCATAAACTTATCGGTCTAGTCGACTCGCCAAGTCTTGGCACCACCAGTGAACACAATTCGAACGAACCCAATAGAACCCCCTTCGCGACGACATCACCGGATGCAGTGGGTCAAGCCAAGAAAGTCCAAAAGAATCCAACCTTATTCCCACTTATAGTCTTTAACCAAGAATTGACGTAGAACAAGAAAAGTACAAGAAAGAGGTAAGACATCCTACCATCATTACCAATTATAGCAACAAGAAACCAAACGGCGCAAAGCGCCCACATAGCATTTTTGACAATAATAATGATAATAAATATTAAGTAGCAGTAATAATCAACCAAGCAGTTCCAACCAGTTATATATATCAGTAATACAACAGTTCTAATTATAATAATCATAAATGCCAGATAATTCATGGACACACTATGCATATGCATATAAAGTAAAAATCCTATTCCATAGAGCTAGACACAAAAATAGTTGGAGAGAATGATCAGGGAGACATGCCAGTATCTCGTCAGCCATAAAAACAAGTGCTTTCCAGAAAATAATCAGTCATTTTGCACAATAAGGCTTTATATAGCGGCATTCCCACAAGATCTCGATATAGGACTGTGCCACGGTTAGGATCGTCGGTGCGTTTGCATCGGTTTGTCCCACGGTCTAGAAGGGCTACCAACTGCCCACTGGGAGACACCCGTGCCCCAACACCCGCAAGGTCAACTACAGGACCACACTTGTCTATTCGCACCCGCACTAAGGTGTGATTCAACTCCTAGGCAACTTGACCTTCACAATAGTCCAACGGACATTCACAATGCATACAGACTCTATGCATAATCATGTATGATCATTATTACATACTATTCCACAATATGCCACAATTGGCCAAATCAAGAATCAACACAATCATTAGTTACTCACATGGACCCACAATATCATGATATTAGAATTAAATAAATTAATGTATTTTTAAGGTATATTATGAATTCTTGCTTAGACTTAGCTTTTCTTACAAAGTTTGTCTCTAAAGGAATTCTCTTAATTAATTAAATTCTCTTAAGTAATTTATTCATATACACTTAGAAGGTCATTCTAAGATCTCAAAGTCTCACACTCTCTTGTTCTTACCCTAATTAAAATTATCCTAAGTCTTATGAAAATTCCATTCTTGGTTCTTTAAAATTTTTGAATCTCAAAGTGTAATTTAATTTTCCATTTTGCTAATGCTTGCATCCTATTACCATTAAATTAATCACTAGGTGTTCGGTGATAAATTTTAATTTTGAATTCGATGGAGAAAATGCCTCTAGTGTACAAATGTGAGGCTACCTTTCGACGAAAAATAATATGACAGAATCAATGTTGGTGGGAAAACATTATTTGACCAGAATGGCTAAAAGTCAAGTTCTGTCGGATAAAGATTAATTCTGTCGAATGAAGATCAATTTTGTCGAATGATGTATAAAACTTTCGAATATGCTAGAAGGTCAGTAGAAATCCTAATTCGACGGATGGGTGTTGACGTTGGAGAAATCTTCTAAGTGTTGAACTGATGAAAGTACTAAATAGTCAGAAATTCAAATTCGATGGACATTGACATTGGAGAAGTTTCTCTACTAAATGGTCAGAAATTCTAACTCGATGGATATTGACATTGGAGAAGTTTCTCTACTAAATGGTCGAAAATTCTAACTCGACGGATATTGACATTGAAGAAGTTTCTCTATTGAATGGTCGAAAATTCTAACTCGACGGATATTGACATTAGAGAAGTTTCTCTACTAAATGGTCAAAATTCTAACTCGATGGATATTGACATTGGAGAAGTTTCTCTACTAAATGGTCAGAAATTCTAACTCGACGGATATTGACATTGGAGAAGTTTCTTTCGTGTTGAACCGACGAAAGTGCTAAATGGTCAGAAATTCTAATTGTCACAATTGTTCACAAAGAACCCCAAATTTCGGGCCTCAAAACCGTGGCCATCCGAGAACCAATCCGACATCATTTTCTTCCATTTCATATATTCCAATATATCAATATACATCAACAAATAATCTAACAGCACAAACACATTATAAACAACATGCAAACAAAGAATAACCCTCAATAGGGTTTTCTCACAATCAATCATAGACAAGGTTTCTAAATGCTAATAGAGGTTGAGGAGGAGTGTCTTCCTCTTACCTTAGTGAAGAATAAGGAAAACAAGCTCCTTTTGTCCTTGGAATTTAGTGCTTCACCACCACAAGATCCTTGGGTGTCCAAATCCAACAAATCAAAATCAAAGAGGGAAAATGGTAGCCATGGTCACTAATATGACCATGGGTCATGAAAATGAGGAGAAGAGAAGAAGAAAGTTGAGAACTTTTACCTTAAAGCTCCAAGCTTTGATGTTGGCTGTGGAACACGAAGATGAAGAAGCCAGGAGGAGTCCCACAAAAGGAAAGCTTGAAGATGGAGATGGAAGAGCAATGATTTAAGTTTGGCTTGAGCAAGGGAAGCTTGAAAGCTTAACAATGGAGTATATGAGTGGGGGAGAAGAGAGGAAGAGAGTGAGCTGCGTGAGGGAGAGTGAGACCAGCGTGAATGAGAGAAAATGAGAGAAATAAAAATGTGTTTCCCCCCTTAGCCAACCGTGCAGCACAAAGAGAGGGAGGAGAGAGAAAAGTGGGTGGGGAGGAAGCTAGAAGCTTTCTTGAGAAGTTTCGCACGCTTCTCGATAAAGTGAAGTGTGTGGTCACTTAAATGATGTCATAAAAATAACTAGATAGAAATAATCTATTAGAATTATTTCTTAGTGGACAAAATTTTACAGTTAGCGTAATAATATTTTATTATTCCACAGATAATAAAATATACCACGATTTTATTTATTAGATAAAATCTCGTAAAACGTAAATCTCGTAAACTATGTCCAGTCTTAGGTTTAATAAGATCCCCCGTTAACGTTTTTACAGTCCAAAGTTTATCAGCCTTAGGAAAATATTTTGTTTTTTCGGCTCCGTTCAATGGGCATGTAAAACGAAGAATATATTAAAATATTCAACATTTTCAGAAATTTTCACAAAAATTCTCAAAAATCATAAATATTATAAAATAATTATTTATAATGAAATAAGTGAATTTTTGGGATGTTACGGTATGAATCTATTTCCCTTGCTTACCCCGTTACCCTGTAATCCTAGGTGTACCATGTTGTCCCCATACAGTTCATGGCATTTCTTAAGTACTCTCCATGCAATCTCTGATGTTGTAGGTTGTGAGATTTTCTGGGGAACCGTTGATTTGATTTTATTGGGAATTAAAGATCCTTTAAAGAGGATATTAGTTTCGTACTTTTTCCCAACTGCCCACTACTTCCGTGACTAATTAGAAATTGGGAGCATTTAACATGGCTGCCATCGGGGGATCAGTTCACCTTTCACGGGACCAATCAAAGTGCTTCATTTTCTCTATAAATAGGAAATGTTTGCACTGAAGCTAGCATTCCCTTGTATTCCTTTTTTTTTCATATCCCGCTATCCATATTTCTCTTTTGTTACTAGGGTGAGTCCAACGCTTACCTTATAATTATACTAAGTTGGCCCCAACTTGGCTCTTGGTTGGTACAATGAAGTGGCGAGTTTTAGCTTCTATCCCCTGGATCTGTGTTCCTCTTAGGGTGGAGAGTTTTAACTTAGCCTTTCGAAGTTAGCTGACCTTTCTTGGGAGTAATGTAGTCTGCATTAGTATCTCACATTTATGGACACTATGGAATTAATTGGGGTCCGTGGAAGATTCATGGAGTTGGTTTGCTAAGGTTGTGTATTCCTTGGTCTGCTGTGCAATCATCCCCTCAACTGCCATGATAGCTGTGAGGGCTACGTGGCATGCTCTGGTTGAGTAGACGTGCGTAGTACTTTACGTGCCATAATGAGTATCTTTTCAAATTTGGACTGCTAGGACAGAATTATTCCTTAGCTATTTGGCCTTTATAAATAGGGGTTTAAACTCTCCTTATTCACCTTTACTATTTCGTTGGCAAACTAGGTGGCCTGAGGTAATTTCCAGCGATTTATTCAATCATTTTGTACTTCTAGTGAGTGGGTTCACATTTTTCCAGAATCTCTTTATCCTTAATGGTCTCCTCTAGGTTGATGTATTTCGCGGAGTGGGCATGAAATTTATTCATGGTTATCGGCTTCATTTTTGTCAGGGACCGGAAGAATTCAGAATCAGTCCGGAGACTGCTCCGGGCATAGTGAAGAGTAATTCGATCATCCGGGCTGGCCACACAAGCTAGGGCGCCACTAAATCTTTTGATATACTCGCAAAGGGGTTCGTTGCTCAACCAATTTAGGCTGCTCCTTGGCGATGATATATTATAGCAGGAAACGAGTTGTGAGGTCATTCTACTCAGTGACGAATTTTGCAGGTAAGGTTGTGAACTAGCGGAGAACACCTTTCTTTAAAAAAAGAGGGGGAAGACACGACACAGTAGCTCTGAGGATCCCCCATGGAACTGCATAGACTGAACATAAGAGTCTAGGTGTTCTTGAGGGTCCGTTATCCTATCATAGGGCTCTAAGTTGGAGGGAGACTTAAAGTTCCTCGGAGTCTTGCATGCCATTAGTTCATCCGAGAAGGGTTACTGTTGGACGCCAGGGACCGGGGCGTTGTTTCCAACAGCACTGCTGCCTTGATCGTGGGATGACCTTCTTATGTTATGGGCTACATCCCTCCTTCTGTTGTCATTCTCAACATGCACAGACCTTTCCAACTCTTCTAGTCGGCGACGTTGGTCTTCCAACTGACGACGTTGTTCTTCAATCTACAGCATTTATTGGGCCACGAGCTCTTGGAGACGGTTTTTGGTCATCTCAGAACAGATGGTGTTTTGGCTAGAAGCACGATCAGCAGAAACGTTGTTCAGGGGGCCTAGCGTGTTTGCACTGGCCCTAGACCCTTGAACGACATTGTTAGCTCTTTCTCTAGGGCGGCCAAGCCTGTCCATGATAGATACTTTGTGTGACGAAAGTGGACTTTCATCAGAGAGTGAAGTCTCATGTCCATCGCGTAGATGTTCCGGGACGTGTACTTGGTTTCTTATGGCAAAAGCTTCAGTTGTAGGTGGTGGAGCTAGATGAGAAGAGGGTTGCACTACTGGCTCCCAGCATCTCTCCTTGAGTGTTGACGTGTGTTCACCATGATTGTGTGGGATTACAAGTTTATTAGTTTTTCACAAACAACACCAATGTTTTGAAGTGGATTCAGAGGGTATTTGAGATAGGCATATTGCAGTGGTTCCTCCTTGAGTAACAGTGACCGAGCGTCTTGAGAGAGGGGGTGGGTACCTGCAAAGGGACTCCAACACTCAAGTCAGACTGTGCACAAGTAAGGTATTATTTAGTGAATAGTTTACTGATACTTGTTTAAGGTTACTTAGCCTGGTATTTATAGAGTGTATGTAGAATCCTTATGAAACCTGTGTTGAGTGTAGATATTTAGGATTAATATTCTGGTAGAGATTACCTTCCCATTATTATCGGAGTTAATCCCTATAAGTTAACAATTTTGATATGGAAGCTACTTAGCAGTCTAAGACAATTATGAGTCCTATAATATCGTAAATTAATAATTGACAGTTACGGATATTTAGGGATATATCATCTGCATAAATCTAGCAATCTTGATATTATGACCCAATATCGCTCAACATGCATGGTTTCGGGGTTCGGACTACCATCAAGGTTTTAGCTACGTAGTCTAGGGCGGAATCCGGTTATACGTGTATGCTGGGTTGATCCTCTATAAGGGATCCCGGATCACGGTCCAGAACACCAAGATTAGCTTAATCTAAGCTCTATAGCAAAAGTGATGCTCAAAATACTACAACAATGTCCTTATGCTCTTCATCAAATTTTAATAATCATGCCTAAAAAGTCACAAAAGCCCTTAAATTCCTACAAAATACAATAAAAATATATTTAATTCAGTGAGTCCAGAATTCAATCAATATTATAAATAAATAACATAATTCTTATATCAAAATATTCAAATCCATGTTTAAACAAATATAAAATATGTGGGTTTTATACACACATCATATGCCTCCAAACTTGAACAATTGCTTGTCCTCAAACAATAAATAAATAGTACAATTCAAAACTTCTCAAAGAAACCTCAAGAATCCAAATTCATGAATAACTCATTCAAATGTCAAGAAGTTAAAATATTAAATTAAGCATACAAATTTAACAATGCACAAACAACTTAACTTAAGTAAGTTTTCACAAACAAAATCATGAACCCATATGCACTCAGATAAGACTATGTACACAAAGTAATATCTAAAACCTCAATGACATAACTGAATTGATGAATGAATGTATGTCCCAAATCCCATAGGCAAAACCATTGCTCCTTTCTCCACTAATGTAGTGCACACTTTCAAAGGATCAAAAGATCTTTATTAGGGTTGTAATGGGGCCAAGAGGTGAAAGATAAAACAAAGAAAAGGGAAAAGAAAAAAGAAAATATGAGAGAGTCATGACAAAGAAGTTTAAAACACATTGAAAATCAAGATATATTATGTAAAGTTAAAACTTCACTTCAATTTACTAGCACACTTTTTTTTTAATATTGATCTCCATCCCAAAACTTATTTCTTTGCAACACATTGGGTGGGCCTTCTTGGTTTTTTTTCCAAACATGCTAGACTTTGACTTTTCTTTCCTTCTTTTCCCTTTATCTTCAAAATTCATCGCATTTGTATCCTCAAAAAGTATCTCCCTTCCACATTTAATCCTCTCTCACAAAAAGGAATGTAAGTATTTAAAGGTTAAGGGTAAAGGTAAAATGTGGGTTAATAAAAGAAAATAGACTAATAAAAGGCTCAAATGGGGTTCCAAGGGATAATAATAATGAGTGGGTAGTCTAAGGTCATGATAAGGTTAAAGAAAGAATGCCTAAATAATCTCCTTTTAAGTGGACACTAGGATTTCACCTTGAAAGGGTGCAGTGGAATTGTTTTATGACCGGTGAGGCAATTAGATACTCATATTAGCACATATAGTCCTTCTCTAGGAACACACAAATTCAATCAAAAGTTTAATTAACTGATGTAAAAGAAAAATCGAATGCCTAAAGCTAAATATGCATGACAATCATGAACAAATCTCTAACCTGCATAATCTTGAGCTAACATGAATCAAACACTCTTCGCCTAAGATCAATCTTCGAAGCAATACTCTTATTTTCAAAACAAATTAGTTCATGCATATGCTTGAGTGAACATGGATTTAGGGTGATGATGAAAAAATAAAATCAATAAAAATAAATAAATAAATGCAAAAATAAAATGCTAAAGGAAGAAAAAAAATTTGGCGATCGACAATTATATACATCCCCTTACAAAGGCTCTAAACTCGATGAGGTACTTGAACCGACTCAACATTAACTTCAAAACAAAAATAGAAAAATTTTAGTCAATAAAATAAGAAATAACAAAATAATAGCAATAACAAATAACTAATCGAAACCGAAAAGATAAAAGAGTAAAGAAAAAGAAAGAAAACTTGGGTTGCCTCCCAAGAAGCTCTTGCTTAACGTCATTAGCTCGATGTTACCTTTTGTTTCTTCTTACTGTCTTTTCAATCTCTGGATCAAATAGTTGTGAACTAGGGTCACTTGTACCTCACATAAAATGAAACTTCACTAATGATTAGAAATAGAAATTAACAATTAAAGAAAAAGTAACAAAACAAAAATAAAAATAAACCTTAGAGTAGTACTCTTCCTAAATACTAATGATATTGATAAAAGCCTAATTCCTTAGCAATGACGCCAAAAACTTGATTGCCCCGCATGTGATTATGTATTAATTTAGGCAATATTACTGTAAGTGAACGGATCAAACAAGTAATAAAAGTGAGTAGAATATCGTTCCCACGAGAAATTAGTTTACTAAGTACCACTTCTCTAATATTAATACTATCTAAGCAACCAATAATTGAGAGTGATTCAAAGTAATTAAAAACACATTTATAAAAAATAAAAACACACAAGAACGCAATAAATTAAGAGGAAAAAGATAGAACAAAGCACACAAATGCAAAATACATTAAGGATGTAAACACACGAAATTATAACACTAGGGATTTGACTTTACTTAATTCAACAATTTATCATAGACAATAGAGTAGCTTTGGGACCTTCATTCTAATTAATTTCTAGTCATTCAATTGATGGGGAGAATCCCTTAAGTAATTAAAACCCAATTCCTTGGCGAGTTAATTCTCTTTAATTATCAAAGTCCAATCAATTTCTTGATCTTAACCCCAACTCTTAAAGGTATAACCTTCACTCTATGGATTCTCATGGAAAATACCATAATTCTCCCACATAACCTATAACTTTATTATTAAATGATTATAAATCATGACATTTATTATTTATGATCTAAGTCATATGCAAACATTTTCGATTCTACATACATTTCACTAAATCAATTTATAAGTAATCAATTCATAAAAGTATTAAAAAAATATAATAAGCACTCAAATTGAATAGAAAATAAATCAATTAAGAATCCAATGTTAATACATATTAATTGAACTAAGTTACATCTTCACCCTAGCAACACACGAATTTAACTACTCATGACAAAAGAGAAGAAGAGATAGAAAGAAAAAAGAGAATTCATAATGATAGAACCGTAGAGAAGAAACTAAAATGCCTTCAATAGTAATTTGATCTCCAACTCCATGAGAGCTCTATGATGGATCCTCTTCCTCTCCTAAGGCTAGTCTCTTCGCTGCATTTGAACCTCTAAAACTCTATATTTTTCGTGTATTTTTTGAATCAAAAGAGAGCTACTTTGCTAAACTTGTTTTTCCCTTTTAATAGAAAAGTTGACAGCTTTTCTTATCTAACTTGCACGATTTTTATCACCTTTTAGATGACCTAATATGCCCTCAATCTCATAGATAATTTGTAAGATTTTCTGTTAGCTTTTCAATGCCGCAAATGGTGCGTCGATATGATCTTTGTAGCTCAAGATATGGCTCAATTAATGAAGAATGGTCGGGATAGTGCAGGAATCTGAATCAAATTTCTTTGAGAATCTTTATCTAATCTTCAATATTAATGGCAGCTTAATTACAGAAAGTTGTCAACATAAGATTTGTAGATCTCTTTCTTAGCTTTCAAACGCCACTAAAATCAAATAAATTGCATACTTATAGAGAAAGTTATCTTTAATTTACTAAAGCAGGTTTGATAGTGATACTTTCCTTAATTAATCTTTGGCCAAATCTCTTGTTTTCTATTTCTTTTTGTTGAATTCATATAAATTATGAAACAAATATTTCACTCAAATTAAGAAACTCCTTGAGATCCTTGCGTTAAACGCAAAGATACTTAGTTATCAAGTAAAGATTATTTGCACTCCAATTAAGAATCTAACTTGATTCTTAAAACTTATGAATGTTAGTGGACTTGGTCAAACTTCGTCATCCACTTTGCACATTATTTTTCATATTCTTAATGCATGAACTGAGCTTTAACGTCTTCATGAAAGTTGTAGGAAAATTTCTCATCTTTCTATAGACACCAAGAGTAGCTTAATCCGAGCTTTGTACCAAAAATTATGCTCAAAATACTGCAATAATGTTCTTATACTCTTCATCAAGATTTTAATAATCATGCCTAAAATACCACAAAAGCCCTTAAATTCCCGCAAAACACAATAGAAATACATTTAATTCAGTAGGCCTAGAATTTACTCAACATCATAAATAAATAGTATAATTCTTGTATCAAAATATTTAAATTCATATTTAAACAGATATAAAATATGTGAGTTTTATACACACATCAGTAGATAATACCAAATGGCTTTTGCTAGGTTAGAGTTGTTGGGCGTCGAGTCTTGTTTTTCATAAAGAAACAAATCATTGTGGTCTTGTTAGCTCTATGGGGTGATGGTTTTGGACTTGGGCTAGGCTCATTTATTAAGGTGAGGTCCAGTTGCCATATTTGTGTTGGAACATATATGTATTGTGTTGAATAATTCTTAGATATTTTAAGATATTTTTAGCTTATATCTTTTAATTATTCTTTATATTTTTGTATTAATATAAGTGAAATATCATAATGATTAAATAAATGAGTTTTTAATTATGTCTACAAGGACTAGTTCTAACTTATGAAATATTGATTTCATTTTTTTTCTTGTCTAAGGAAAGGCCCCACCATTAGGGTGGGCTATAAAGGCACCCACAAGGAACCCCACGAGAAGGAGGGAGGGGGATGGCGAATGGGGGCGAGAGCATTGCGAGAGATCAAATGTCGCATTATCTATAATGTTTGTCAGCTCTTACCACATGAGTTGTGTTTAGAGGACACATTAATATCATTATTTTAATTTAAGATTTGTGTTTTTATGTAAATATTTATGTATTTTATTTTAATTGTATTGTATATCATAATTCTTAAAATTTATTGTATTTACATATAGGTACCATATCGTATCGTGCCTCATGTCTGTATATGTACTTTTTAGATAGAGAATCAAGTGATTAGACAACAATATTTTCCTTCATACTGATAAAGGAAAATGATGAATTTTAAAAAAATCATAATGAAATGAATTTAAAAGTTCTTTTAGATTTGAAGCCTGGGTTGCCTAGTCCCATAGAGGGTAAGAACTCGGTTGTTTCGCGTCTTTCATTGTGTAATTTCTGGCTTAAAATTTGTCAAAAGAAAACAAGAGGCTAGGAGATCTAGGCAAAAATGTCAAAGGCTCTGGGAAAGGTAAATCCCAAAAGAACTCAAATGTGGCCTTCACAACTGAGAAAGATTCACACGAGCCAAGCCGAAAAAAGAGAGGTTTTGGAGCGATGGATTAATAAGGAGAGGACAAAAGAGTTTGTTTGAAAAAATTATCCTCTCCTAATAAATCTACTAGAGGTTGTGATATGATATGATCTAAAGTTCAAGTGTTAGTTTCATGGTCTGTTAAGAATAACTCTGTAATAAGTTGGTTATGTACAAAACACAATTTTTTTCTCTAGTATTTTATCCTTTTGGTACTTTTGGAAGTAACCTTAAGAGATCCCCATTTTATTTTTATGTGGAATGATGTATTCATTTTATTTTTATTAATGAATAGTTATTTTTTAGGAGAGTTTTTTCTAATCACTTTTAGATAAAAATCTAAAATTTCACTATTTTTATTGGTAAAATTTAACTTTTAAAATGAATAGAATTGGAACCTAATTAGTAATTACCTTTCTCATTCTACATCAAATAAAAGCTTGTGAGATGAAACATTCAAATCATAAAGTTCATAACCACTTCAAACTATAACCATGCAACGTAAGGATGTTTACGAATTAAATTGAATCAATTTTGAAAAAAAAAAAGTCATCTGATCTAATTAAATCAAATTTTTTTATTTTTTTATTAATTTAGTTCAAAATATAAATCTAATATATTCTACATAGGTTTAGATTGGATCAATTTTTTAAATTTTTGTTATAATTTTTTATATACATAAATTCATTAATATATAAAAAATAAAATTTATTAAAATACATCAAATATAAGTCTAAACTAATTTATCAAATTACAACAAATATAAATTCAAATTTATTCATTAAAACATAAATTTAAATTATAAATACAAGTCTAAATTAATTGTTAATCTTATAATAAATGTTTAAATTTAAGAGAGATAATTAAGTTTGATTTAATAAATAATAAAATATTTAAAATAAATATAAGTTATATAATAATTTTTTAAGTAAAATATTATTATAAAAAATATATAAAATTTCAGTTCAATTTGAATTAAATCATTTTTCAAATTTGAATCTAATATCCAATTGAATCTAATTAATCTTTATAATTTTTTATTTTTTCAATTTTTAGGTTTCTTAGTTTATTCTATTTTTAATTTTTCAACTCAATTTTTTTTATTTTAATTAGATTATATTGATTCGATTTTGAACATCTTAATGAGTTGTCAAAGTATAATTCAAAATTCCAATTTCAAAACTGAAATGACAAAAATACCCTTGACCCGTGGCAACGTTGCCATACTGCTGGCTCTAATCATCGGGGGCAATTTCGGCCGTGTGATGAAAGACGAGCACCGAAACCCTAGAAAAATTAGGGTTTCATAATCTCAGTGCAATCCCAATTTCCTCCACAAAGCAAGCATCTTTATCGTCACCAAATTCTCGGTTTCTCCTAAATCCATCGCTAATTTCTTTCTCGACATCGGTTTTGGCGAATCAATCTTCGTTTCGATCGATCTCTCTTCATTCGGGCTTCAGCGCCCAGTGAGCGTTCAAATCCATGGTCATCACCTTCCGATGGACCCTTCCCCAGTGCGCGCCACTCCTCCAGTTGAGCAAGAAGAAGATGAGTGGGGTATGACGTTTAGGGTTTGCTTCAATTTCGTTGCTTTTTTTTTTTTTGGTGGAGTCAGTACCAGAGAAGAGAAGAAGCGGGATCTTTTGTGATTGATTCGTTAATAGGGATTTTACTTTTTTAAGTTATTGAAATATTTATGCTCAGATTGAATCTGATTGATTTGTTGCTTTTGGGTGGAAATCGTGTGAAATCACAATGCAAATTGGCGATTGGATTCATTTTTGTTTTGCTATTCTAGTTCTTGGGTTTATCAACTGTGAATTTTGTTTTATTGGGAGATTTATTTATTCATTTTTTAGCATGATTCTGTTCACGTACTTTATTTTGTGGGTATACAAGAATAAATTATGTTGGATTCGTAAGCTACACCTACTGGCTTAATTTGATACTTTTGGTGCTTCGTTGACTAGAAGTTTGTCTTTTGAAATTTTAACTTAATTAGAAATGATTGATTTTTATGTAAATTGGAGGCACTTGGTTAAGCTGGAAAGCATAATTTCCTAGTATACAGAGAATGTTCTTATATATTAGTAGACTTCCTGTTATGTTGTGTGTGTGTATTCTTTTGCTTCAATATGTTGCAGATTTCAATTTATTATCTTGTTTGTTTGCTATCAAAATGAACTGGTCATTGTTGTTAGTTTGATTTCAATTTTAGTATTCTTTTGACTCATTGACTAGGAATCCATTGTTTGTTTTAGTCTATGAAGTATGGACACTTCATAGGAGGCACGGTGTCTGATGTGGACACATTGGATACACACAGAACGTCAAATCCGAATGAGACACTTAAGATGTTCCTGTGTCGCTGTGTCAATGTTGGTGTCTTAGAAGATTTTATTGTTCTTGCTTGTCAAATGCATGCATCTTAAAACTTTCTATTTTGCTAAATTGGGGTGGCTTTTATTTTTTGGTCTACAGATACATTTCGATAGATTTTAGTTTTGATCTTAATGGGTGGACTCTGTTTGTTTTAGACACTGATGGATTTGTGATTCCAAGCTTGGGAATTGGAGACTCTGATCAAAGTAAACCTTATGTTCCAGACATAGAATCCTCAAATTCTACTGCAAAGGTCAACTGAAGGAGTTGTTTGTTATTAAGAAGACTGGATAATATGTAGCATTAGATGATGGAACTGATTGGCCAGATATTGTGTTTGCTTACCATATTTGTTTCTGTGTAGGCTAATAAGAAGGAAGAGAGCATATATTTGGGGCCACACGGAGCGCCTCCTTCACAATCTAAACAGCAGGAGCTAAATCCATCTAGCCGGAAGCAGCAGTTTAAGCAGAAACTGAAAGAAGCTGATAAGAAGATTAGTGGGACAGGTAGGGAGAATAAATTGGATAGCCTGAGGGAGCTTGTGGGTGATGGGAACGTAAGTGTCAACATGGCAAAGGGGTCCCGCAAGGACTGGTTGGATCCACATTGCCATGAATCTCAAATTGAGAGGAGGTAAAGCCAAGATTGGAGATTTCAGTTTCTTGAGCTAATCTTGAGGAAGATCAACTTTATCACCTTTTGGTTAGAGTTTGATGCATCTCTTGAAACACATATTTCGGTGGTTATGTATTCTGAGAATAATTTATCAAACAAATATGACGCCCTCAATCAATTTGCTGATCTCGAATAAACTCTCCAGGACTTGTTCAGGTTCATTTAACGCCAGGGCCAGGCATTCTAGAGATACTACTCTGATCTTGCAATGAGTGTCAAGCCAATCTAAGGCAGGCACAGGCACCCAAAACTCGGGTAATGATTGAGGCATTCAAAGTATTCACTATTCAGCATTATTTGACCAGGGTCCAGGGCCAATTGAGTGTGCCACTCTAACTGCTCCAACACAATTTATTGCAGCAGAACTCCTAAGAAATAGCCCATCATTCTTCGTAAGAAACCAAATAGATGAAAAAATGATGAAAAGTGAAAACATAAGGTCATTTAATTCATTTTATCATATAAAAAATCCTTAAAAATAAGAAAGGAAATATAATTAAGAGTAAGAATGGCCTAGCCTTTTCAAGATTCCATGTTTGTGCCTCAAAATGTTCCCTTAAGTTTTGCGATTTGTACAATTCTTTGTAAGTTGTTACCCTGTTAATTGCAATTCCTTCTGTTATATAGTGTTGGAGGGAGCCTTAGCCAATATAGATGAAGAAGTTACAGCGCATGGTGAGACGCTAGTGAGACAAAGATGGTAGCTTTAACAGTCACAGCGCATGGTGATGTTGTTGTTACAGCCACAGGCTCCATCTTTGTAGCTCGAACACGTTACTCAGGCTCCATCTTGGTAAATGGGACACAGGTTTGATGGTAGGCTAATGTTGGAGTGTTAATGGGCTTTTCGTTGTCTATGCCACTAACGTCCCATGAAAACCTAAGAAAATTTTTTAAAGGAGTATATTAGGTGCATTTGGATAACATTTGAAAAAAGTGATTTTAATTTTTTGTAGAGATTTATGAAAAGTAAAAGTTATTTTGTATTTGGATACAATTATAAAAAACACTTTTACTTTCCTTCTCTTTTATTGTATTTCTTCAAAAAATTATTTTTTTTTAAAAGCTACTCATTTTAGCTTCTGATTAAAAGTATTTTTTTTTTTAGATTTTGATTTTTTTCAAAATCTTATTCAAATAGTTGTACATGTTTCACAAGTGATTTTTTAAATAAAAAAGTGCTTTTCTTACAAATTAAGCATAAATAAACGTACTCTTATTTAGATGCTATAAATTTATCGCCACATAAAGTAATTTTTTTATTGAAACATATTTATAGAATAGATAAATATTTAAAAAATTTACTTGGGGTTAACTTTACTGCATAAGAGTTGTCTAAAATGCTATAGCTATGACAATTTCATGCACTTATTAAGGCTATGTTTGGATAATTTATGGTGGGAGGAATTGAATAAAATAAGATGGGATGAAATGAATGAGATTGGATGGAATGACCTAAAGTTTTCATACCATTTAGATGTTTAATGATGGAATAGAGAAAAGATTTCAAAAGTTCTAGTGGAATGAAATAAAATAATAAGAATTATAAATGTTTTGCTCTTATATCATTCCATCCCATTCTTTTCAATTCACGAGAAAAGAAATGGGATGAGATGAAATAGATGTCATTTCATACCATTCCATTCCATCTTAAATTTTAAAAACCAAATAATGATACCTAAGTTCATTCCATTACTTTCTATTATATTCTATCTCTTTTCATCAATCCAAAAATACCATTAGTACTTATTTTCTATTCTGAAAATTTTAGAATCAAAATGTTGCGGAGAGAGCTTGCAGAGCTATTTTTGAAAAAAAAAAATCAAGTTCAAATAAACATGCACTAAATCAACTTTTAAGAAGGGAGAAAATCTCTTTCTTGCATAATAATAAAATTAGGATTGATTATTAACCATTGATTCAATCAGTTAGCCACTTGTTGGATTGTATAATACTAAATAAATTTATTAAGTATTCAATAAAAATAAAAAAATCAAATGTGATTAATTTTTTTAAAAAATCAATTAAAATTTACAACAGAAGTAATTATGATATGATTGTAAGTAGTTAGAAGCTAGAAGCTGCTAGAAGTAGTTTGCAAGTTAGTTTGTATGTTGGCGGAAAGCCAATTATACTTGTATAAAAGGAAAAGAAGACCACTTGTAACATTAAGAGAAGAAAAGTAAGTAAAGGATCACATTGATCTCTGGCTAGAGTGGCGGGTGTCCTCTAGATTGGTTACCATTTCCTTACATTCTTTGCCAATTCTTATCAAATTAATTCTCAAAATACATTAATTCTCAAAAAACTTCGTTAATGCTCTTTGTTTTCTCCATAAGCTTTTATTCATGAGCTTCTTAACACTTTATGACACATGCAAAGAATTATCTAAAGGGAAGCACTATGTATATATTTGAGATATGGATTCTTTTATCTTCAAACATGGTTATAGGTATCTATAAAATTGAAAAAAAAAAACTGGCAGATGTTTCTAAATATTATATCAGATTCGAAAAATCTAAATCTTTAAGTATTTGTTGCTATATAGAAATGTTTATTTTTCATTTAATTTATTCCTTGGGATTTAGCTTCTTTACGGATTAGGCTTTTCTTTAAAATGATAAATTTAAAGTTTAAACAATATTATAAAATATCTTCAATACAAGAATTTTTAATTTGATAATTAGTATAATTAAGAGTCTACTTCTCTTTCTTTATTAAAGTTAGAATTTAATATTCTTAAGGACTTGCTGTAAAAAGCTTCAGCGCATAATCCATAGTCACAATTCATATTTTTTTTTAAATTCACATACAAGTACAACTTGCATGCACATATTATATTGGTATATAAGTGTATGTGTCTTTGTAAAGTGCCCATTATATATTATGTCAAATATTAAAAAATAAAAACTTCTTCACTACACAAATTCATAATAAAAAAAAGCTTAAAAATTCATTATCATTTAACAAATTGAGGTTTAGAAATGCGTTCAACAAAGAAAAGAATAGCAATAGTACTCAAATATTGCGCTAAACATTAAATATCAAGATTATAAAAAACTTTTTTTTTTGGCTAAACCCTTTGTTTTGGACCGACATTTTGGATCTAAACCCAATATGAGCGACTCAACTTGGCTAGTCCAATCGAGGCATCCAGCTGTTACAACTCTTATCATTAACAACTCACTAATAGGATAATTACCATATCCCACCAAAATTTCTCAATAATGAGGATATTTAGGGATCAAATTTTGATGCGAGTTAAAAGTTGTAAATCAAAGTACAAATTATTTTAAATAATAACGGAAGTCTGAGGTTGATCCACAGGGAATTGATGAAGAAATTTTTTTTGATGTAAGGTAAATATTTTGTCACAACAATAAAAGTAATAAAACTTGGTCACAAATAAAAAAGACTTATTTGAGTTAGGAGATCCACTCTTGGCAAATAAAATAAGGACAAGATTAATTCTTTTTATAATTCAATTAGAATTCACATATAATGGAGATTCCAATTGGAAAATACAACGTTCAAAGTTCATTAAAAATTATATACGTAATTATATTATGATTCCTTTAATCATCTATTAACACCACCACTTATAAATGAGTTCAAGCATTCATTGTGTCAATATATTGTCTACAATAAATCATGATCTCCACTTTACAATGAGGGTTTCTAAATTGATTGGAAACAAAATACAACACGTATAATGACCACTTGAAAATATATCATTTAAACACAAGAAAGAAATTAATTTAACCTTAACTTGTTGCCAAAAGCTTCACCCTTTCACCCAAGTAAAATAAAAATTAGTTACTCATAGACAAGAAGAAAGAAAGAGAGAAAAAGTAGAAGAAAAATATAACTTCAATTTAAAACAAAAGAAAATTACAACAAAATAAACAAATAACACAATAACATGATCTTAGTCTCTATGACCAAGACTCTTAAATGATTAACCAAGGCTCCCTTTTATAGAGGATTAGGGATACAAAATAACAAAAGGGATGATTCATGAGTGAGTGGATGAGTGGAAAATGCCAAATGACGTTTGATGAGTGAAAAATTATGGAGATTCTTTGTCTCCAAAATCATTCATCTCAGAAGTCATTGAATGCATCATAATCTGACCAAGTGCTCTTCATGAAAGTTATAGGCTTGGATCTTAGCTTTCAAATGCCACCAGAATCACCTTAAAAGGCCACCTACAACCCGAGATATAGCCTAATTACTGTACAGTATTCAGGCCCAGTTACAGCTCCTTTGTTTTGACTTCAAAGCCCAATATGACCTATTAGACCTCAGAATCTCGAAAAGTGTTCTTCATGAAAGTTATAGATTTGGGTCTTAACTATCAACCATCATAATTTCAGCCCATTTAACATCCTATAGCCCGAGCTATGGCATGAACAGTACACATAGATCAAATTATCAGGATCAGCACTCTAGTTTTTGCTTCAACTTCAATTTGAGTTATCCAATCCTGTGATTAGCCCTTTGAGGTCTTCATGAAAGTTGTAGGGAATTGTCTTAACTTTCCTATAAGACCAGAATCACATTAATAAGATATTTGAAACTTAAATTATAGCCAATTTACTGAACACTGTCAAAGAGACAAATTAAGGTTAATTCATGCAATAATTCCTTCAATGATCCAATTAGGCTCAATATCATAGAATGTGACAAAATCAACATAATTAAGCCTAATTGAACCTTAAGAAGCCTAATGAGAGGATTATAAAATGTATTAAATTATTGTTATCAAATTCTCTTACACTTAGCTTTTGCACTCTTGGGCAAAACACATAAAAAAAAATTAGGGAGCAAAGAAAAAACGACACAGACTCAAAAGCTAAAATCTCTAAAGGATTTAATGAATCAAGAAGAGCAACCAGACATTCAAGGGATCAAAACATTCATGAGGTAACATTTCTTCGCATCTCAAACCAACAAGCAAGGAAACTTCAGTTGAAAAGAATGAATCAAGAATGATAGATCCTCACAGAATTCACTCTCAATCTCTCAAGTGTTTAAAAGGTAAGTATTTCACTCTATTCAACTCATGAATAATTGCACACTTATAAGCTTGCTTATCTTCTACTTCTCCGCTAATCAAAAATAACATGCACACAAAAATCAAGAGAGTTTTATTCAAGGTTGTAATGGGGCTATGGTAAAGAAAAGGGTAATATGAATATGACAAGTTAAATACTAAAGAGAATATAAGAGCATTATGATACAGTTAGAGTGGAGAAGATGTTTGAGAACATTCAGTTTAAATTTTCCATGGGTTTCTTAGTTCCTTCTCTGTTTGCTTCCTTCTCATAAAGGACAATGACCAATATTTGACTAATGTTTTGTTGAAGATCAATGTCAAATTGGTAGGTTGAATTCATTGTTAAGCCTGAACATTCTCCTTCTCTTCCTGTTATTTTCAAGCATCCACTCTCATTCTAGGTATGAATATGTCACAAGGTGCCTTCTTTGATTGTAGTGGTGGTCAGCTCTTTTTTTTTTTCCTTTTTTTCTTTCTTTTTCTTTTTTTTAGGAACATTTTGCACACACCCCCACACTTATTAAAAAACTCAAACAATAACAAAGTCAATGCTCTTTTATTCCCTAAGGTTAGGTAAGAATATGATTTTTTTAAGGCACGTTATGAGCTAGAAACAAGGAATGGTTAAATAAGCTCAAAGGGGGTACACAAGGAAAAATATGCAAGGTTGACTATTTAGTCAAAGTAGCTATTTCAAGAAAAATGCCTCAATCATGTTTATATATGCATGTGAAAATGTAGTCTCAAAAAGAATCAAAGCAAGTTCTAGAGTAACAATTCCATGAGTGAAAAAAAATCACACAAGAAAGAAGAGAATGGTACAGATGTTCAATCCATTCATCAATAGGCTCAAAATCTCACAAGCCATAATTCTATCATTCTCAGTCCACCAATTCAGCATCCATAACCAAACATGTGATTTTTAAGAAAGAAGACAATTTACTCAATCATGTAAATTTTCCTGAATTTGAATTGCTACTTCCACACAACAAAGTTATCTACCTAATTACTCCTTACTTTGCCATCAATTTTGATGCATCTTAAGAGTAAATAATTTACTCCTTACTCTGTCATCCTTAATTAGTTTTGCTGTTAGTAAGTTGCTGACAAATATATAAACACAACAAATATATTAATACACACACTTCCTAATTTTTTTTGTTTTTTTTATCATATTTTTTTGGTTTTTTTTACACAACTATTCACACAACTGTCGTTCCCCCAACCAGATCACAACATTGTCCTCAATGTCAAAACATAGATAGGTAAAGGATAGAAGATATTACCTGTTGTTGCAATTACTGAAAAGAGAAACCTCACACAAATTTAAATAGAAACAAAGTACGATGAATAAAACTAAAGCTTGTAATTATTTAAATAGTTGGAGTGTCTGGTCTGGTCTGGCTTGCTTTTCATACTGCTTCCCTCATCGCTTCCTTCTGACCAATCTATCTGAGCTGTTACTGGATCAGGTTCATAAACAAAAGCTTCTAATTTATCAATCAACTCATCAATAGTGGAAGCAGAAATAAGGAGTCATCTTGCCGAAGATGTGATAAATTTATGTTCCACAACATGGTCAAGAAAAAATAACAAAAGATCAAAGAAATTATTGACATTCAACAAACCTATGGGTTTATGGTGGATGTTCAGTTGGGCCCAAGAAACAATTTGAAAAACTTCTTCCAAAGTCCCAAAACCACCTGGTAAGGCTATGAATGCATCAGAATTTGCAAGCATTATCATCATTCGTCCATGCATAGATGATACTTGAAGCTCCTCCCCAATTATTTTTCCAGTGATGTTCTTTCGAGTTAAAGGTTTAGGAATGATACCTAAAACCTGACTGCTTCCTATATATGCAGAGAGTGATACGACCCCCATTAACCCAATGCTACCTCTACTACATGAATTTTCCTTGCAGCAAGTGTCCGACCAAGAGTGCTTGCTGCGTTTACAAACTCTAAACCCTTCCTATAACTTGTCCCACAAAATACATAGATACTAGTAAATCTATGAACTGAAGAAGAAACTTCCTTCATTTCTACACTCACACTCTCTTTGAATGATTATGAGTTGCAAGAAAGTGAAGAAAATGAAGTGTTTAAATAGGAAAGAGAACGAAAAAAGGAAATGATAGCACCTATATGGGTAGGTTGGCTGTTGTTAGAAAAGTTTGAAAATAAGAAACACAACTTTTTTTTGTTTTTTGTTTATTTTTTTATTTTTATTTTTTTTACTTCAAGAAAATCATCAGGGTAAAGAAGGCTAGAAACTCCTGAAGGACCCCGCTCAAAGGATCATTTGTCCAAAACTAAAATCCAACAAAATCATATAAAGATAAAATTATAACAATAAATGATGACATACCTTTATGTATAGTTTTCATTGCGTATCTTTATACTGCGTGTCATGAGTGCAATAGCCTTCACAATCTTACCGCCCCTTGAAAGAGACATCAAATTCCCTTAAGGAATTTCAGACTTAAGGCACTCCTCCCACTTATGGGATATTCCAGCCTATGCATCGTCCCTCTAGTTAAAGAGAGAAAATATGAATACGACGATCAGTGACCATAACCAGTGGAGCTACGCTCAGGAACCCAATAAATCAATACCAGGAATTGAGCTCAGAGGCATTGTCACGAGAGAATGCAAACACAGGATACTTCTATCTGTCCATCAGTAAGTAGAGCCTATGGTTAAAACCTGAGAATGCTTACACGACTCTCTACAAAGCATGACACGCGAATCTTATTTACTGACCGGCGTGCGAAAGTTCACCCGAGTCAATGACGGGATTGCCGCTGGCAGGGACTCCTAATCTAATTAAAGACCAAGTACAACTAAAGTTTCGCCCTATTTTTTTTCTTTTTTTTCTTTTTTTTTGAAGATGTACAAGATAATATATACATGTTGTTGTGATTGTGGCTCACATCTTCCTCTAATTTTACGTCCAGTAACGGCTTAAACGCCTTCTATGAGTCGAGGATAAGCTTCCCATCCAATTTTCTTATAAATTGGCAAACAGGGTCTTTTTGAGTCAGATTCCCAAGACTGTAACATTCTTGTTTGTCCCTGAAGAGATTCTATAAACTAAGAAGTTCACGATGCACAACTCCACAAGAATGAGTCTCAAGATTCAATAAGATATCATCTAATGACTCCTTACTCAGCTTATTTTTAATGAAGAATATTTTATCTTCTCTGTTTGCAGAAACCATTCCCAAAGAACGACATCGCTTGTTATAAGAAAATTGACAATATTTGCAAACCAAGGCATGGACTTGACAGAAATAAAAATTCATCAGAAAAATAATCATTGATAGGTGTGATATCAAAAGGTGAGCCAATTGTAAGTATGGACAAATGATCTGCAACAACATTTTCGACTTCTTTCTTATCTTTTATTGTGATGTTGAATTCTTGAAGCAACAAGATTCACCGTATCAACCTAGGTTTGTAAAAACTTGTTGATAAAATCGACAAGTGCACCAAATTATCAAAGTAATAAAGTTGACGATTAAGAGGGAAAAAAACTAAAACACACGAAATTAAGAGGGAAAAGAGAGAACAAAGCATGTGAATGCAAAACACATTAAGGATGTAAATACATGAAATTAAAACACTAGGGATCTGACTTCACTTGATTCAATAATCTATCATAGACAAAAGAGTGGCTTTGGGACCTTCATTCTAATTAATTTCTAATCATTCAATTGATGGAGAGAATCCAGTAATTAATTAAAACTCAATTCCTTGGTCTAAACCTTAACTTTTAAAGGCATGACCTTTACTCTATTGATTATCATGAAAAATACCACAATTCTCTCACACAACCTAGAACCTCCATTCTTAGATGATTATAAATCATGACACTTATTATTTATGGTCTAAGTCATATGCAAACCTTTCGATTCTACATACACCTCACTAGATCAATTTATGAGTGACCAATTCATAAAAGCATTAAGAATCATAATAAGTACTCAAATTGAATAAAAAAGAAATTGATTAAAATTTCAATCTTAATACATATCGATTGAATGAAGTTACGTCTTCACCCTAGAAATACACAAATTTAACTACACATAACAAAAGAGAAAAAGAAATAGGAAGAATAAAATAAAAATATATACAGAGCTCAACCTTCTATAAAAAAATATATTAACAAGTAGGCGGTAAACTTGTCATGGTAAAAAAATATTAACAAGTAGGCGGTATAAACCGGCCATGATAAAAAAAATAATATTAAAAAGTAGGCAGAAAACCTGCCATTAGATATTAACAAGGGTGTGATATAAACCAACTACCAAATAAATATTATAAGGGTGTAGTATAAACCAACCACCGAATAAGTTAATAAGCTGATAAATTAAAAAGTTAGTAACAAGTAAATTAAAATGTTAGAAGCAGGTAAATTAAAATATTAGAAGTAGATAAAGTAAAAAGTTAGATAGTTAGTTTTAGAGTTAGATAGTTAGCAAGTTAGAAAGCAAGAAAATTAAAAGGTTAGTAGGTTAGTAAGCAAGAAAGTTAGAAATAAAATACGAGAAAGTAAAATATAGAAAATAAAGTACGAGAAAATAAAGTGCGAGAATATAAAGTACAGAAAATAAAGTGTAAAAAATAAATTACAAAAAGTAAATTTAAAATATGAAAATCGGAGAATCGGCAAGCCGATTTTTTGCTCGACGAGAGAAGAGAAGAAGAAAGATTATTTCATTAACGATTAAAGAATACGAGAGAAATAAGAAAGAGTTTCTCCCACTAAGTTAATACGTTAGTAAGTACAAAGAAAAAAATTAAAAGAGTAGAAAATATATATATATATATATACATGATCCACAGAAAAAAATATAAATATATATATACAAAATATTTACACCATAAATTTGTTCTTCAAATCAAGTCTCCAGTAATGACGCCAAAAACTTGATGCGGATTAAAAGTTGCAAACCCAAATGCAGGTTGTTTCAAGTAATAAATTCTCGGGAGTCCGAGGTCGATCTATAGGAAATTGATGAAGAAAAATTCTTCGATGTAAGGTAAATATTTTGTCATAATAATAAAAGGGATAAAACTTGGTTACAAATAAAAAAGACTTACTTGGGTTAGGAGATCCACTCTTGGCAAATAAAATAAGGACAATATTAATTCTTTTTATAACTCAATTAGAATCCACATATAATGGAGGTTCCAATCAGAAAATACAACGTTCAAAGTTCATTAAAAATTATATATGTAATTATATTATGATTCCTTTAATCATCTATTAACATCACTACTTATAAATGGGCTCAAGCATCCATTGTGCCAATATCTTTTCTACAACAAATCAAGATCTCCACTTTATAAGGAGGGTTTCTAAATTGATAGGAAATAAAATACAACACGTATAATGACCACTTGAAAATATATCATTTAAGCACAAGAAAGAAATTAATCTAACTTTAACTTGTTACCAAGAGCTTCACCATTTTACCTAAGTAAAATAAAAATTAGTTACTCATAGACAAGAAGAAAGAAAGAGAGAAAAAGAAGAAGAAGAAGAACATAACTTCAATTTAAAACAAAAGAAAACTACAATAAGATAAACAAATAACACAATAGCATGATCTTAGTCTCTAAGACCAAGACTCTTAAATGTTCAGCCAAGGATCCCTTTTATAGAGTATTAGGGATACAAAATGACAAGGGAGATGATTCATGAGTGAGTGGATGAGTGAAAAATGAGTGAAAAATGCCAAATGACTTTTGATGAGTGAAAAATTATAGAGATTCTTTGTCTCCGAAATCATTCAGTTCTAAAGCCATTGAATACGTCATAATCTGATCAAGTGGTCTTCATGAAAGTTGTAAGCCTGAATCTTAACTTTCAAATGCCATTTAAATCACCTCAAATGGCCACCTACAACCTGAGATATAGCCTAATTATTGCACAGTATTCAGGCCTAGTTACAGCTCCTTTGTTCTGACTTCTAAGCCCAATATGACCCATTAGACCTCAAAATATCGAAAAGTGTTCTTCATAAAAGTTGTAGATTCTTAACTATCAACCGTCAACATTTTAGTCCATTTAACATCCTATAGCCCGAGCTTTAGGATGAACAGTACACATAGGTCAAGCTGTCAGGATCAGCACTCTAGTTCTTACTTCAACTCCAATTGAGTTATCCAATCGTGTGATTAGGCCTTTGAGGTCTCTTGAAAGTTGTAGAGAATTGTCTTAGCTTTCCTACAAGACTAGAATCACATCAACCAGATATTTGAAACCCAAATTATAGCCAGTTTACTGAATACTATCAAAGAGATAAATTAAGGCTAATTCATGCAATAATTCCTTCAATGATCCAATTAGGCTCAATATCATAGAATATGACAAAATCAACATAATTAAGCCTAATTAAACCTTAAGAAGCCTAATGAGAGGATTATAAAATGTATAAAATATATTGTTATCAAATTCCATAATAACTATTGTTCTATCCTAAATCTTGGAGATATTGTGAACTCCTGGATAGAAGATTCCTCACTATTGTAGCTCTTTTTAGTGTTGGTGCAGGGGGTTGAGCACCTAAAAAGATACTCAAACACTCTAGTAAGCTAGGGTTCAAGGTATAGAGGATGAGGAAAAGATCTTTACCATGAAGCTACAATGAGCTATTTATAGGAGAATGAGTATCGTGGGCACTAAGTAGTAATAAGGGTAGATTGGTCATTCTACAGGTGAGGGGAAGCTTCTTGACACCTTTCTTTCCTGGGAGTTGACTTTCCCTATGTTTTTTCTTAGGGACCATTGTGTATGGTCCTTGTCTTGTTAGCTATTGGGCTTGACCCTCAGAGGCCCAAATCCTAGTATGAAATACTACTCCAGGTTAATGCTTTGATGGCTATCAGAGTGCCAAGCTCTGAGTTCCTTGAGTTTTGAGTTGAGATCACAAACTTAAATCTTTTCGTACCCAAAATCTTCTAAGGTTAGGCACTTCGCTCTTAACCACAGGATACGATGATCATATCTCTTTCCGCACCCTAAGTCCTCTGAGGTCAGGCACTTCGCTTTTCACCACGATATATAGTAACTGAATGGTAGGCAAATACAGGACCACTGTTGGTGTCATGGTCGTGACCACGAAGTTTCGGGCATTGGAGTCCGTCTATTGTTCATCATGGGGGTTATCCAAAGTAAACAAAGAAATGACGCTTTGCTTGCCTAGAACATTCCCATTATTGTGTTGATGTCTTTTTGCTTATGCAACAATAACTTTTTCGCCATGCAGCGCCCAGGTATTCATTAACGTGCAGCTATCGCTTGGTTTCTGTGCCTAGTAATTATTTCAAATTTTAAAACTTCCTTAAACTGCCCCCAAGCATTGATGGCAGTTAGCGTTGGGCATTTCCTATAAATAGAGGATGAGGGGAAGTAATTTTTACTTTCTATTTCTCTCATCATCCTAAAAGCGCCTTGACTTTTCTTCTTATTCAATGAGAACCAGCGTTCTCAAGCCACCGTGTGCTGTGGTTCATTGCCTTATTGAATTTCACTCTTCACCAACTACTCCTATTTCTCCCGAAGGTATCTCCCTTCTTTCCAATACTTCTTTTCCATTATCTTGTTTGTGGATAGGGTAAGGGAAATGGGAAACGATGGAGAAGAAAGGTATTTTTCAGAAATTCAAGAACAACCCCTACCTTTTCTATGTCATGCGCAACAAGGGAGGGCCCCAAGGGGTTTTTCTACCCCTGGGGTACGGAGGCAACTTGAGACTACCAAGTTTCACACTCAAGGTAACAAGCGTTTCAACACTAATAGGCTCGAAGATATCATTCCACGATATCGCTCATTCTTCGAGATCAAGAATGAGGTGGAAGGGTATCTTGGGCCCATTAGTAATGATTCTGATGAGTTTTCCACCTCTGTAGGTTGTGCACAAGGTATGTCTTTCGAGATAATGGGTATAAAGAGACTAATCCATGAGGAGTGATAAAAGAAGTCTCCTCTACCCCCCGATGCAGAGCTTTATAGTTAGGTTCACTATGAGTCATTAGGGATCCACTCCATGGTCAATACTAACGACAAGGCAAGAGATCTCTGGAAGTACATGAACATGATGGAGATCAGGATGCCTAAGGATTCCCTGCGATAAGGGCAAAATAATTTGTAATCAACAGATATCAGGGTCTCATTACATGCACATGTACAAGACATTCTTCACCAGACTCAAGATTTGATTCCTATTTTTTGATTTCCAGAGTGCCATATTCAATGCGATACAGGAGGCCCCGTCACAACTCCATCCCAACAGTTAGGCTTTCATCCAATCCTTTGAGATCATGTGTAAGAATTTTAAGCTCTAGACCTTCGTGGACATCTTCTCTTATATGTACAATGTGCTTGCCACCACATATAATAATAAATTGTCATGGATCACCATACGAAGCCACCAAGGCTAAAAATGCTTTGAGCTCCTTGATGAGGCCTACAAGGACTTTAAGGAGACCTTCTTCAAGTTGAAGCATTATAAGCATCTGCCCTTCTATCTCGACAATGACTGGCAACCCAAGATCAATTAATATTAGAACTAGCACTTCAAAGGCAAAGGGCAACTCGACATCAAATGAAGTCAGATATCAAAGGTTGACTTGGAGATTTGTCAATTCTTTGTGGAAATCACAAAGAAAATGAAAGCTTCAACTGCTCTTAGTTGATGGCTAGGATGAGAGCGAGGTTAAAGCCCTTTTAAGTAAAAACTGTGGTTCTAGGAGAATCTCTGGGCTCCAATGGTCCAAATTTCTTAACACTTAACATTTTCTACTTAGTGTTTCATATCTTTTTGCTATTGTTATACATATGTCTCTAATCACAGTTTCTCTTTGTTTGCCCCCTTACAAATAGCATGGTACCTCTCAGTGGGTTATTGAAGCTAAGGAAGATGCTTAAAAAGACTGCTGACTCAGAAATCACCAAGACCAATTCTGGTGTCTGAGATTCCGCCAGCAGTCAATAAGGGACAAAGGATATCGGTTTCAGGCCTTCTAGGTCTTTGCCACCACCTCTTGTCCACAAGCATAAAGCCTTCGAGCATGTGGGTGAACGACCATAGAGACCATGGTGGAAACCTCTGAAGGGAAGACTTGGGTCCTTAATCTGACCATAGGAGAGGAAACTCTGATATCTAGCATTTGGAGCAATTTCTTTGATGTCTAAGGTTATGCCGACACCATTTTAGGACTGATAATCATATATTTTATACATTAATAAACTCTCATTTTTAGTTATTTACACTTTTCATGTACTTAATTGATTGAGCTTGGTTATGTTTTGTAAGTTTGAACTCAAATTGGACTTAATTGATTTTTTCAGCATAATTTATATCTTACACTATTTTTGTATTTTGGCCATATCTTGAGTTCTAAATGTCCAACAATTATGTATTTTACTTTGTTGGAAAGATAAGACAGATATCTATAATTTTCATGAGAGCTCTAGGTTAAAGTCGGACATCTAGTGGAACTAATTGGGCTTAAAATTTAGAATACGGGTTTTTTGATTAGAACTTGAACAGTGTGCAGTAATCAGAGCATAACTCGGGCTGTAAGATCTGGATCAGGTTGAAATTTTGTTATTTGTAAGTTAAGACCCATATCTACAACTTTCATGAGAACACAAGACCCAGATCGGACTCCTTGGAGGTCATATTGGGCTTGAAAGTCAAAACAGAGGAGCTGTAATTGGGCCTGAATACTGTGCAGTAATTGACTCATATCTCGGGCTGTAGGTGGCCTTTTGAGGTGATTCTGGTGCATCTGAAAGCTAATATCCAGGCCTACAACTTTCATGAAGACCACATTTCAATATTCTGATGCATTCAATGACTTCAGAACTAAATGATTTCACAGATAAAGAATTTTCATTATTTTCTACTCATCAAAAGTCATTTGATATTTTTCACTCATCCACTAACTCATTAATCAGTCCCCTTATCATTTTATATCCCTAATTCTCTATAAAAGGCACCATTGGCTGCTCATTTAGGAGTCTTGGTCCTTGAGACTAAGATCATGCTATTGTGTTATTTGTTTATCTTGTTGTAATTTTCTTTTGTTCTAAATTAAAGTTATGTTCTTTTTCTTCTTTTTCTTTTTCTTCTTCTCTATGAGTAACTAAGTTTCATTTTACTTTGGTGAAAGGGTGAAGCTCTTGGTAATGAAATAATGTTAGATTCATTTCTTTCTTGTGCTTAAATGATATATTTTCAAGTGGTCATTATACGTGTTGTATTTTGTTTCCAATCAATTTAGAAACCCTCCTTATAAAGTGGAGATCTTGATTTGCTGTAGACAAGATATTGACACAATGAATGCTTGAGCCCATTTATAAGTGGTGGTGTTAATAGATGATTAAAGGAACCATAATATAATTACGTATATAATTTTTAATGAACTTTGAATATTTTATTTTTCGATTGGAATCTCCATTATGTGTGATTTTGATATTAAATAAGAAAAGTTTTAATTTGAGTTAAGAATATTGAGAAAATATTTTACGTAATTGAAAATACATAGAAAAACTTCTATGCGATTTAAAAATGGTAATTTTCAACTACGCGATTGAGAAAATGTTTTAAAATCCCTACGCGATTGAGAAAACATTGAAAAATATTTACGCGATTTGAAAACGTAACAGAAATGTTACATGATTGTGAAAATGCGATAAAAATGTTACGCGATTGAGAGGAACAGCAAGTTTTGCTGTCGGCCCAATACAATGGACCCGGATATATCACTGTGTGTTTGTGGCCGATAGTGGCTTATATTGTGTATTAAGTCATTGAACATGCATTTGTTAAACAGACGGTGTCTGTTAAGGCTATTGTTGCCTAAGAGTTGAATTACACCTAAGTGAGGCTGCGAATTGCATAGTATTATTCACTTGTTGAACTAGGAGGCGTAGGAGCGCAGGAATTCCACAAATGGACAGTAGGTAGCTCCACTGGACCATGGTAACTGAGCAATACTCTGACGATCTTGATTAAATACTATTCTATTCATGATTTGGCGTAGAATGTCGTGTATAATGCCTGATGTGCACTTTGAGAAATTATAACACTTAGTCTGAGGCGGCAGATATACCGATATATCTTCTGGATCATTCTCTCTAAAATTGAGTTTAGCTCCATAGAGTAGGAAATTGGTTCATCATACATATGCATAGTCAATTATCATTTTGCTGTGATATATATATATATATATATATATATATATATATATGTATTGTGTTAATTATTTGCTATTTGATACTATGATCATATGATGTTATGAATTTTATTTGTTAAAAGTTGTGTATGAATAATATGTTATTTTACTGTCTTTTATTGCCATGATAGTATTGATGTAGAGGATCTCACTTCTTTGTTATGTTATTTTGTGTATTTGTATGATTGTTTTAGAGTGTGAAGAAGAGGAAGAAGGATCGCCTCACTTCTGTTTGGGTTAGTTGTCTGTTGTTGTTATGGTGTCGAGGGGTTTTCTGGGATATGTGAAAGTTTTGTTTAGAGGTGGTACGAACGCTCGGCGCTATGATATTGACGAGGACTGTGTAGTATATAGTGGAGTAGTATTTGTGACTGTTAATAGGACTTTCCATGGGGATCCTATGTTTACTTTTAGTGCTTTTATGCATTTACGTTTTACTATGCCCATAGAGTTTTTGTAGAGTACTCGTCGTGCTACTCCTACAGAGGATTCAGTTGTTTCTTCCGCACGGACTCCTGTCCATAGCCCTACGACACATCAGGAGCTATTGTCTTCTGAGGAGTCGGAGGAGGATCCGGACGAGTACCCTTTTGACTAGATGTGGGTACTAGGTTAATTTATATTTGGGCTGTAGTATCTGTATAGTTATTTTGAGAACAAAAATGGATGCTTTAAAGTTTTAGATCTTGGTATGTATATATTATAAATTATTTTAATTTGGTATATTTTGTAATTTATTTAATTGTCAGTTTTAATTATTCACAAAGAAAATTGATTTGAAAAACCTATAATTAATATTAATAAATAATTTTTATAACTTGGTAAAATTTGGTAACTTGTATTTTTCGTAAATGTGATGCCCTAAAAGGGGGTGTTACATTAGTTGATATCAGAGCCCCAGTTTGTGTCTTTTGGGTTTGCGGGTAGGTCTGTCTTGTTTGTGTTGTGTGATTCTCTGTATTTAGTTTCCGCAAGGAGACAACATTGTTTGAAAGGATTTTCAAATAATTTTATTTAACTTTGATTTTGTATTGTTTAGTTTAACTTCGAAGAAGTACGATGGTGTATGGAAGGGGTTCAAGTATGGATTCTAGACGTGAAAATGAGAGCATGGTTGCAGCTGTAGAAGCTATGCAAAGGATGGCGGATGTCATCGTGTAGCAAACTCAAAGAGCTGGAGAAGATTTTTTGAGGAATGGGTTGTGCTGACGAGAGGAAGGTGACTTATGCTACTTTCATGCTAGTGGGAGACGGAGAGGACTAGTGGACTAGAACACAACAACTGTTAGAAGCTGAAGGAAGAGTGATTACATGGGGACTCTTCAAGAACAAGTTTCTGGAAAAGTATTTTCTATTAAGTGTAAAGCATGCTAAGGAGACGGAATTTCTTAGTCTGTGCCAATGGGGAATGACAGTCAGAGAGTATGCCGCAAAGTTTGAGAGCCTGTCTAAGTTCTCGACGTACTTCCAACTTCAGCCTGACGAAGAGTGGAAGTACAGAAAGTTTGAAGATGGTTTGAGACACGATTTGAAGCGTGCACCGTTGTCTCTAGAGATTGACCAGTTCCTAGTTTTGGTTGACAAGTGTCATAGGATAGAGGAGATTGATTAGTCTCGCGACACTAGAAATCATAACTTTGGACCTACATGGTTCCGAAGGGGAGGAAATAACAACAGCTGATTCCAGCAAAAGCCGTACTCACGACCAACGGGGAGTCAGTTTCAACAAAGGTCTTATGGAGGAAGTTTAAACAACAACAAATTCGGTCAGACAGTGGCATCCACATCAAAATGCTTTAAATGTGGGAAGGACCATTTGACAAAAGGTTGTACGAATAAGGGCATCATCTGTTTCCGATGTGGGAAACCGAGGCACTTTTCAAAGGACCGTGATCAACCTAAGATGGAGCCCTCAGTTGGTAATGTTCGTGCTGCCAAGCCGCAAGTAAGAGGACGAGTGTACAATATGAGTGGGGAGGAAGCCTCACAATCGGAGGATCTAATTACTGGGGAATGTGCCATAGAAGGTAATTCTTTAACTGTACTGTATGATTATGGAGCGACGTACTCTTTTATTGCATATGACTATGTGGATCATTTGGGATTATCCGTGTCATTATTGCCTTTTGATTTAGTTGTTTTTACCCCTACTGATAAGCTTGCAGTCACTACAAAAGTTTGTTTAAACTGTCCTGTTTGTGTTGAAAATTGAATCTTTTCTGTTGATTTGATTTGTTTGCCTCTGTCCGAAATAAACATAATCCTAGGAATGGATTGGTTATCTTCTAACCATATCCTATTAGATTGTGCCAATAAGACTTTAATCTTTCCTAAACCTGAGAATTCTGGATTTTTAATGGTGAGCCAAGTCGAAGCTTACTTGAGGGAAGAAGCTCGAGGATATATGCTGTTATCTTCCTTAGAGGTCAAAAGTGAAGAAGATGTGAATATTATTTCGATAGTAAACGAGTTTCCAGAGGTTTTTCCTGATGACATTCCTAGACTACCACCGGATAGAGAAATAGAATTCTCTATTGATCTTGTACCAGGCGCTGGTCCTATTTCGATGGCACCATACCGGATGTCGCCGGCAGAGTTATTTGAACTCAAGAAACAATTGGAGGAATTGTTGGGGAAACAGTTTGTGAGACCTAGTGTGTCCCCATAGGGAGCTCTAGTACTGTTAGTGAAAAAGAAATATGGAACTTCACGATTGTGTGTAGATTACCGTCAGTTGAATAAGATCACGATTAAGAATAAGTATCCATTTTCGAGGATAGACGACTTTATGGATCAACTGAAGGGAGCTGCTATTTTCTCCAAGATCAATTTGTGTTTTGGTTATCATTAGATTCGCGTGAAGGTTGAGGATGTCCCTAAGACAGCTTTTTGGATGCTTTATGGGCACTACGAGTATCTAGTAATGCCTCTTGGGGTAACGAATGCTCCTGTGATATTCATGGATTACATGAATAGGATTTTTTGTCCCTATTTAGATAGATTTGTTGTTGTCTTTATTGACAACATTTTGATCTATTCTCAGAGTCAGGAGGAACAAGCTGAACATCTCAATGTGGTTCTTCAGATTTTGAAGGAGATGAAGCTGTATGCAAAGTTGTCCAAATATGAATTCTAGTTAAATGAAGTTCAGTTTTTGGGGCATATGATCTCAAAGGATGAGATTGCAGTGAATTCAGTAAAGGTAGAGTCAATTCTTCAATAGGAAAGGCCGAAGACTGTGACGGAGATTCGTAGTTTTGTTGGTTTGGCAAGTATTGTCGAAGATTTATTGAAGGATTTTCAAAGATAGCAGGACCTCTCACTCAACTTACATGTAAGAATCAAACTTTCACATGGACGGATGCATGTGAGAAGAGTTTCCAAGAACTGAAGAAGCGTTTGACTACCGCACCGGTGTTGATCTTGCCTGATCCCAATGAATAGTTTGAAGTGTATTGTGATGCTTCATATTTAGGTCTAGGTTGTGTGTTGATGCAGAATAGAAATGTTGTGGTGTATGCTTCAAGGCAGTTAAAAATCATGAGAAGAATTATCCTACTCATGATTTGGAGTTGGCAGCAGTGGTGTTCGTGTTGAAAATATGGAGGCATTTTCTTTATGGAGCAACCTTCAATGTTTACAGTGACCACAAAAGTCTGAAGTATTTGTTCGATCAAAAGGAATTGAATATGAGGCAGCGAAGATGGTTAGAATTTTTGAAGAACTACGACTCTCAACTTCAATATCACCCTGGAAAGGCGAACGTTGTAGCGAATGCTTTAAGCAGAAAAGTACTTAGTGTATATGCTATGATGATTAAAGAGAATGAATTGATAGAGCAATTCAGGGATATGTGGTTGTCAGTGGATTTGACACCGGGAAGGATTTGTTTGAATATGATGACCATTTCGAGTAGCCTGATGGAGGAAATTAGAGAGGAGCAAAAACGTGATGAATTTTTACAGAATGAAAAGAGCTTGTAGAGCAAGGTGCGGAGACATCGTTTAGCGAAGGACTTGATGAGATTCTAAGATTTGGAGAGAGAATTTGTGTGCCAAGCAATTCAAAACTTAGAATATTGATTCTCGATGAAGCCCATAGAAGCAAGTTGAGTATGCACCCTGGAGCGACCGAGATGTATCAAGATTTGAAGAGATTGTATTGGTAGCAAGGGATGAAGAGAGATATTGCAGAGTATGTATCGTCTTGTTTGACCTGTCAGAAAGCAAAGGTTGAGCATCAAAGACCATCTAGAATGTTGCAACCTTTGGCTATTCCTGAATGGAAATATGATAGCATCACTATGGATTTTGTTGTCGGATTACCCAAGACTCGAAAGGGTTATGACTCTATTTGGTAGTAGTTGATCGACTTACAAAGTCAGCACATTTCTTGCCAATTAATATAAGATATTCAATTGAAAGGTTGGCTCAAGTGTACATTGACGAGATCGTTAGACTTCATGGCACACCCTCCAGTATTATTTCTGATAGAGATCCGAGGTTCACGTCGAGGTTTTGGCAAAGTCTACATGAAGCGTTGGGGACTAAACCTTGGTTGAGTTCTACATATCATCTGCAAATAGATGGCCAGTCAGAAAGGATGATTCAGTCACTGGAAGATCTGTTACGGGCTTGTGTTCTAGAGCAGACTGGAAGATGGGATGAATTCTTGCCTTTGATAGAATTCACCTACAACAATAGTTATCACTCAAGCATAGGGATGGCACCCTATGAGCCATTGTATGGGCGATGATGTCGAACTCCTTTGTGTTGGTTTCAAGATGGGGAGAATCTTGCTTTAGGACCTGAACTTGTGCAACAGACAACAAATAAGGTTAAAGTAATTCAAGAAAAGATGAGGACAACTCAGAGTCGACAGAAAAATTATGCTGATAAAAGAAGGAGACCACTTGAATTTGAGGAAGGCGATCATGTATTTTTAAGAGTTACACCCACGACTTGGGTCGGACAAGTTATAAAATCCAGAAAGCTCACTCCTAAATTTATCGGACCATATCAAATTCTTCGTCGGATAAGTCCGGTAGTATATCAGATAGCCTTACCGCCTTTTCTTTCAAACATCCATAATGTCTTTTATGTATCTCAGTTAAGAAAGTATATTCCTAATCTCACCCATGTAATAACTCCGGATACGATATAATTAAAAGATAACTTAACTTATGAGGCGTTTTCCTGTAATGATTAAAGACAAAAGAGTGAAGCAATTCAAAAGGAAAGAAATTTTCTTAGTAAAGGTGATCTGGAATGACGTGACCAGATATATGACATGAGAGCTGGAAGACAAGATGAATGAGCAATATCCTTATTTGTTTTAAATGTATGCGAAATTTCGAGGACGAAATTTTTATTAGAGGGGGAGAGTTGTAACACCCCAAATTTTATTTTTTCTGAATATATATGAGTTTTATAATTTTTATGATTTTTGTGAATTTTTGTGGATTATTCTGAATTTTTTATTATTTTAATATTATTTTGAGCTTTATGTGGGCCCGGGGCAGACCCGGCTGGACTGAAAAGTTTTGGACTATTGATGTGGGGCCGAGGGAAATTACTAAATCCAAAACTGAGAACAGTTGACGAAAATTTTCTTTATCTGAGTTTTTATTATTCATTGGATAATAACTAACAGTAGCTATTATCTATTGGGTAATAGTATTTGAAAATATCTGGAAATATCTAGCTTGGTGAAATACGGCAGTTATGACGACTTTATGAAGAACCAATAGAAAGGAAGCTTACTTGTGAAGCTAACCAATAGGAAGAAAGCTTAATGGTGAAGCTAGTTGAAGTCAACAAAGAGAGCTTGACTTTAATTTCAACCGTTGGATGGCAAGACTTGGAGGAGAAACTTTGCATATCAACCCTTGATCTAATCAATGGTTGTGAGAACAAACTTAGTAAGGAAGCTTTGGATGTGCACCATTAATCTAATTAATGGTTGCAAAGGCAAGCTTAATAAGGAAGCTTAGGATATCTACCCTAGATTACATCAATGGATGAGAATGATTGAAAATGGTCAAAGTTGTCATACTATTCTCTCTCTACCTCACGGCCATGTAGCTCAAAATTGGCTAAGTATTCATTTTTCATTTCATTCAAGAAAACTATCATCTTTTCTCTCCAAAAACTACACACCATTTTCTCTCCTCTAGCTCACAGTTTCTTCACCTAAAACACATTCCAATCACTCATAAATCAAACAAATCATACCACTTAGTTCTAAACCTCATTCCAAACAACTTTGAAGTTGTGATCAAGCCTTGATCACATCATCTTCAAGCTTGATTTTAAGATTCAATTTCTAGGGTTTCAAGGTAGAAATCTTGAAACTTGAGTTCTTATTTGATTTTTGAAAATCCTAAGACCATGTTTGATCCATGATTGTTTTATTTTAAACTTTGAATGTTAATATATTGTGTTTGCTTTGATTTAAAGAGCTTTTGGTGGAGAAAGTTGAAGCAAAAGATCAAACAAAGAGACTTGGAAGCTACATACAAGGTAAGTGGGAGATTAACCTCATCAACCACTTATGGTTGTGAGGGACACGAAAACTGTGTGATTTGTGTGGTTTGTAGTTAATTTCTCTATGTGATTTATGACTTTAATATCATGCATGAACTTGTTAGAATAGAATTTTGATGCTTAAAGTATGATTATATGTCATAAATATGCTTGAAAAAAAATAAATTTTGGCTCCAATGGTCAAGTGAGGCTCACGGCCTCTATGCCTTCTAAGGGGGTTTCCATTTCAAAAATGTTTTATTAAATGGTAATCTAGAGGATTAGTGATAATAAACCTAATTAAGGATTTATAAAATAAAAATGGAAATGAATATATTTTATCACTAATTAAGAAAGTGATTTTCAGCCATATAGTGGATTTAGGACAAAAATGTAAATTTGAGATTTTATAATAATTTATTTATGTTGATATAAATAAATTAAATGGAAAAAAGATTTCTTTTTTATTAAGATAATATGAATTTTTAGAAAAATAGTAGGAATATTGTTTAAAGGTGATTTAATAGGAAAATAATGGAAATAAAGTCTAATTTTGATATTAAATAAGAAAAGTTTTAATTTGAGCTTAGAATATTGAGAAAATGTTTTACGCAATTGAAAATACGTAGAAAAACTTCTACACGATTTAAAATGGTAATTTTCAACTACGCGATTAAGAAAACGTTTTAAAATCCCTATGCGATTGAGAAAACATTGAAAAATATTTACACGATTTGAAAATGTAACAGAAATGTTACGCGATTGTGAAAATGCGATAAAAATGTTACGCGATTGAGAGGAACAACAAGTTTTGCTGTCAGGCTAATACAATGGACCCAGATATATCACTGTGTGTTTGTGGCCGATAGTGGCCTATATTGTGTATTAAGTCATTGAACATGCATTTGTCAAATAGACGGTATCTGTTAAGGCTATTGTTGCCTAGGAGTTGAATTACACCTAAGTGCGGGTGCGAATTGTGTAGTGTTGTTCACTTGTTAAACTAGGAGGCATAAGAGCACAGGAATTTCACAAATGGACAGTAAGTAGCTCCACTGGGCTGTGGTAACTGAGCAATGCTCCGACGATCTTGACTAAACACTATTCTATTCATGATTTGGCATAGAATGTCGTGTATAATGTCTGATGTGCACTTTGAGAAATTATAGCACTTGGTCTGAGGTGGCCGATATACCGACATATCTTCTGGATCATTCTCTCCAAAATTGAGTTTAGCTCCATGGAGTAGGAAATTGGTTCATCATACATGTGCATAGTCAATTATCATTTCTTTGTAATATATATATATATATATATATATATGTATTGTGTTAATTATTTGCTATTTGATACTGTGATCATATGATGTTATGAATTTTATTTGTTAAAAGTTGTGTATGAATAGTATGTTATTTTATTGTCTTTTACTGCCATGATGGTATTGATGTAGGGGATCTCACCTCTTTGTTATGTTATTCTATGTATTTGTATGCTTGTTTTAGAGTGTGAAGAAAAGGAAGAAGGATCGCCTCACTTCTGTCTGGGTTAGTTGTCTATTGTTGTTATGGCTTCGAGGGGTTTTCTGGGATATGTGAAGGTTTTGTTTAGAGGTGGTACGAACGCCTGGTGCTATGATGTTAACAAGGACCGTGTAGTATATATTGGAGTAATATCTATGACTGTTAGTAGGACTTTCCATGGGGATCCTATGTTTACTTTTAGCGCTTTTATGCATTTACGTTTTACTATGCCCATAGAGTTTTTGTAGAGTACTCGTTGTGCTACTCCTACAGAGGATTTAGTTGTTTCTTCTGCGCGGACTCCTGTCTGTAGCCCTGCGACCCATCAGGGGCTATTGTCTTCTGAGGAGTCGGAGGAAGATCCGGAGGAGGATCTGGATGAGTACCCTTCTGACTAAATGTGGGTACTAGGTTAATTTATATTTGAGCTATAGTATATGTATGGTTATTTTGAGAACAAAATTAGATGCTTTAAAGTTTTAGATCTTAGTATGTATGTATTGTAAATTATTTTAATTTGGTATATTTCACAATTTATTTAATTGTCAGTTTTAATTATTCACAAAGAAAAATGATTTGAAAAACCTATAATTAATATTAATAAATAATTTTTATAAATTGGTAAAATTTGGTAACTTGTATTTTCTGTAAATGTGATGCCCTAAAGGGGGTGTTACAGATGTAGACATGTGAACCAAACCACGTTAAACCTTGTGTGTTTTTTGTTTATAATGTTTTTCCCAATTACTAGTATTTATGCATCTTTGTGAAGATGGGGATGTGGTATTCCCCAAAGAAAATGTTGGGGATGCGATATTCCCCAAACTAGATTGAAAGGGGGATGCAGTATTCTCCCTAACAAGCGGTATAAGAGCCAATGGTTCAAGAATATAGGTGATGGTATGGTCTCTTTGGATCCTTGTGTCGAAAGTCTTCGTTACAATGGAGATCGGGTGATGTGTCTCGTTATGATGGCGTCATATGTGGTAGATGTGTTGAAAGTCTTCTTGACATAGAGGTCAAGCGGCATCTTACATATAACGGCGGTACGAGCACAAAGATTTGATTTGCATATTTGTTATGAAGATTGGAAAGATTGAGTGTTATGAATGATAACAAATATGTCAAAAGTCTTCTTGGCATGAAGGTCAAGTAACATGTTCCATTGATAACAGTAGATTTGAAAATCTTTTTTGAAGATTTGATAGATTTAAAGATTTGCTTTAGAGATTTAAAGATTGGTAGCTTCATTAGAGATGATGATGGAATTTTGATTCAAGTGGAGATTGTTGTGTATACCCAAATTTCATTAAAGATTGTTACTCATAATTTTCTATTTTATTGGTTAATTTAAATTTGAATGTGATTAATATTGAGATATGATAGAGATTTGCGAGAGATTCGTTTTTAAATAGGAAATTAAGGAGAATTGTTTGAAGGCTAAGGATGTTTGCTTGGAGACCAAGTAGGACTACTTAGAGAAGAAGTAAGTCTGCTTGGAGAGCAAAGGGCTATAAATACTTATATTGGGGATTGGTAGGGTTATAGGAATGAGAATGAGAGTATGAGATTGTCTTGTAATGGCTTGCATGCTAGATTTATTTGATAGTATATTTGACTCTTCTCATCCGTAGATTTAGACATGTGAGCCAAATCACGTTAAACCTTGTGTGTGTGTGTTTTGTTTATGATGTTCTTCCCAATTACTAGTATTTATGCATCTTTGTAAAAATGTGGATGTGGTATTCCCCAATAAGATTGAAGTTGGAGGATGTGGTATTCCCCTAACAATTAAGGCATAGCCTTAAAACCAACTTTCATATATTTCGTTAAATAGAGCTTCAGAATCACCTTTAAGACATAGTTCACCACAAGCCAGTAGTAAGAGCAATTATAAGTATTTCTAAGGAACAAACTACAAGCATATTAACATTTTCATCTAGGAAAATGATACTTGTTGGGAAACGGGTGTGCACATAATGGAAGCAAGCACAAATAAGTGGCCAAAAAAAATAAATATTTCTCGCTTGAAAGAATACTTGAGGAGCAAAATATATGATAAGTCAAAAATATCCCAAATAAATGATATAATTAAGAATGCACCAAAATATTCACTATAAAAGATCAATGAGTATAATAAAAGTGTCTCCCAACAAAAAGAATTTCATAAAAGCTCTTACTCACTATCAATAAAGTGAAAATTACCAAAGTAATAATGCTCAAAGCCCACAAAAGAGTACAAACAACTCAACAAAAAGAGATGATAAAATAAAATTCTAACTATATAAATAAAAAATTGAAAAAATAGCATACTAAAAAATCATCAAAGTCGCACAAAAGACCACTCAATTTGATGCCACAAGTGAGCACAAAAATTTACTATGCTCCAAGTATGTGGATGGTACACATTGTGCAAGAAGGAGAATTGGGTTTTTAAACACTTCTCACATTCTTTCAAGTCAAGTCATGTGATTGACTTAAAAAAAAAGTACCTTTTTTTTAATATCTTTTGCCTTTAAGTCATGTGAACTCAGAGGACCTATAATAATCTCTCTCCCCAACTTAAGTAGAGGCAATTGTCAAACTAGTAATCAAACAACAAGCTTCAAATTTTTCTTTGAGTAAAGTTTTCATCAATATGTCTAAAGTTTAAACTATTATCAACTATGTGAATTTTATCAAGCTCTAACGATTTAGAGTCTAGAGCATCATGTATTCAATGATATCTCACATTAATATGTTTCAATATATCACACAAAAAACCACAAAACATCAATTATTGGTAGTCCATATTAAAAGATATTCTAACAGAAAATTCAAACCAACATCATCTCCTTTTTAATGGTAGTTGGATTGAATTATACTTACATTACACAGCAAGAAGAAAACTAATAAAGAAGAGTGTGCTAACCTCTCTTTGTTAAGCAACTATAACGCTGGTAGCTAGCTATACCAAAAAATAAAGACAAACATGTTGGATAATAGGTTCCTTGCCACTCAGGCCGTAATAAATTTCAAATTGACTAAACTCACAAAAATGTTCAAATCACAATTAAACGAATTAAAACAAAAAAAAACCTCCTTATTAAATTAAAGTGTGTGTAGAAATTTAGCACATTTTTTAAGATCATGTTTCTTTCCAAAGCAAACTATATAGATGCATCCAACACACCTAATCAAAAGAGGGATCACTCCTTTAGCGACAATGGCTCTGTAATTTGTATTTCATATATTTTGATAATATGGCCCATTTATTCATATATTAAGCAAAATTTGTGGAAGAACAGAAGTTAAGAAGCAAACTGGCTCATTTGATCCATATGCAGAATATAGTAAGCTCGACTTCTTCTCATTTCCACCACTTTTTTTATTGGGAGAAGGTAAAAGTGTAGCCTTGGCATCTCTTTGTGCTTCAAAAAATTGAAGCCCATAAAGTCTGGAGAACTTGACTGTATATCTGCACTACGTCTACCCAACTTAGACACAAATATCTTACATGAGTGTAATTAACAAACATATAAGTAGGAATTTTCAATATGTTTTTGACACAATTTTTAAGTTTTAAATTGTTGAAATTAAAAACTATAACCTGTACATTGTAAGAGATATGCTAAGGAAATGGATCCGCAATTGGAATATGAATATCTATCTCCTTTTTTCTACACTCAACAAATTCAAGGCAATTGTAAGTTCCTTAGTTTTAGGTCGATTTATATATTTTTGAGCTTCAGGTGGAAGGATAAAATGAAGAGAAGAGTATAATTATTATTGAGCAAAATATATTAAAAGTCCTAATACTTTAAAGTAGAGAAAGAAAAAAATTTCATTGATGAAGAACTTGCTAGTAAAACCTTAAGTTTTATATATACTAATAAATAAGAAAGCAAAACTTCCAAAATTTAGAAGCTTTTATCACCTTATACCAGGGAGAGAGGGAATTGCCTGAGAAGTAGAAATTTTGGTTGTGACAATTACAGCCATCTCAATGTACCTAGGTGCAGACACAAACATAGCCTTGTTATAAAGACATCTCACAAAACCAATTAATTAAAGGGAGGAATCAGATGCACAACAGAAAAACCAGTATAGTTACCTTTCATGGAATGCCCATAAACTGGAAAGTGGCATAAAAAATATGACATATTGATGCTATACCCGGCCACAAATTGACTCACATATGATCAGTCTTCTTAGAATAGTAATGTCCTACGACCTTGCACATCATCAATCACATGTTTCTCTGCACTCTATTGGGATTATTTTGAGGTTTAGTACGAGTCCAGCGCTATCCTTGAATGTCTTAGGAGTTGTAGGGAACCAGTGAAAGTAAATCAATCACAAACAGACAGAAATATAATATTTATGGAAGAAAGTATAGAGGCTTTCTGCAAGTAAATTTTTTTGGAATCCATTCCAAAATAAATTATTTTATGCTCAAAGTGCCTTCTAGTAATGCTTTCTTGGAACTTAATATAATGCTTTGTTCTAGTTTTTAAAATAACTTATGGTAGACAAAACTTTTTACTTGGTAATGACCGGAAACAATGAAGCAAATCGATCAAGGAAAATGAGTTAGGGTCAAAGGGAAGGCCGAGAATCAAGTAAGAGTACAAGAGGAGGCTGTTGGAATTCAGAAGAAGGAATGAAGGATTGTGATTAATTAAATGGAAATCAAGAGGAGGGGAAAAGGTTTTGCATCGATTGTGAAACTGGCAGCAGCAGTGGTCTATTCATTTTTCAAATGGATACTCATCTTTATGAAGAGTAACGTATAACTACTCATTTTATTTTGTTAATAGTAACTAACGACAATTGTTGAGGAAAGACTTGAAGGTGGTTGCTGCAAGTAACGTATGGAAGGTTGCTCATCTCAACGAAGACCAAGCAGCTGCGTGCACACATGGCCAAAGAAAAGAAGAGAATTGAAGCTGAGATGGCTATTGGAGAAAGCTTGAAAATGCTGACATGGCAATTGAAGAAAGCTTGAAGACGTTAAGATGGCAGCTTCACAGCTAGCACTTCAGCTTTTATATATTATTATTATTATTATATTATATTATAAATTGATAGTAAAATTTCCAATAAAAGGTAAGTTTATGATAGAATGAAATATAATTTAAACATTAAACATAGAATGCAGGAATTTACACAAAAGTCAATAGTAAAATACAGTCATTAATGATCCTGTTAAATGGATGTTAAACTTTAAGGAGAACTAATTAAATAGCATGCTAGACGATGAAAATAAATAAAAATCAAGGTTTATCACTAAATTGTGTTAGATTATATATTTTTTTTTAATTCTTATGAAATATCCTCACACCCAACTTATTAACTGGTATTACGTGCTAAACTGCTAATTGGCCTAGCTTATAAGAATGGTGAAAAATAAAATTTAAAGAAAATGATGGAGTCACCACTAATTTTATATAAATTAAGAAAATTTGAATTTTTTTTAAATTAAAAAGAAATAGCCTTTGAATTTAAGTTGAGTTTGAGAGTTAATTGTGTACAGAGAATGATAGTTATTAAATCTCATAGCATTTCTGAGGCACTCGTCCTTAAGATAGTTATCTTAAGTCAATTGTGCAAATCAATTAATAACCTTAACATATTTGTTTTACTCCTTTTAGAAGATAGATGACTAAAGAGGCTTCTTTTTTTTTTTCATAATATAGATGTTTTTTTATTTATTTATCGTTCTACCCTACCTTTTAGATTATATACCAAAATATGTTTGTTTATCAAAAATAGCCATGCATGATGGCGACTTCTGACTTGTGTAATTTTTCTTAATAAGTAATTCAGAAACTGTTATGATTAATGGCAATATCTTACTTATACATTTATTTATATTTTTTGATAAATAGCTTAGAAGTCGTCATGGTTGATGACGATTTTTATACATAGTATTTTAAAAAAAATTACATTTTGTTCACAAAAGTCGTCATCCATGAAGGTGACTTTTATGGATGTAATAAAATAAATAAAATAAAATAAAATGCTCATAGAAACCATCATCGGTCATGACAATTTTGTAGAAGATAAAATTAAAAAGGGAAGAATCTACTGTATGGCACGCTTTTGAAGATATTTCGCTATGTGTTGCATGACTTGATTGACTACTTACTATTGCATCATATGCATTTGTATATATTTCATTCTGAGATTCTTTGAATTATTATGTGCATGATGTAACACCCTTCCTAACTTATTAGCATTAATGATGATTATAGTAGCTTATTAACCTTTGTGCAAGTCATTTGTTAATTTTGGTAATTTTCTGAGTTAGTTTGAGCATAATGCTATATCAAATGACATGGAAAATAGCCTAAAAATTAGCATAGAATGCCTAAATAATAGAAATAAATATGCAAAATTTATTTCTAAGATATAAATAATTAGAATGAATTATAATAATTTTTGGAGAATTAAATAAATTATTTTAGAATTTTTAATAAATAAACTAAGTGTTTAAAGACCAAAATTAAATAGAAGAATAGTTCAAAAAATTATGAAATTTGTGGAGCTGTTAAATAGAGAATGGACTTTATTTTAAAAATGATTACGGGTTAAGGCAGATACCTGTAAAAAAATACTGGTTAGAACAAATATGTATTAGTTACTTCTTTAAGGTTATATTAAATTGAGAAAAAATAATAGAGCTTAAGTGATAGTTAACAGTGTATAGAAAATTATGGAATGATGAGTATAAAGACTAAATGAAATCCTAGAATTTCTTATCACACTTATGAAAGTTAAAAAATTTGTTAATGAAAGATCAAAGTATCCCTAAGAATCTATTTTGTTTCTTGAACTCTTGCAAAGATGGATAAAATAAGAGTTTCTAATGAATCTCTACATGCAACTAGTTATGATTGAATACATATAGAATTCATAAGATTTAATTTGAATATGTTTGATTGAATATCTTAGGATTTATATGGAACTAGTTATGATTGAATATCATTTCCATTTATGTGAGGCATAGGATTTCTTGGACTCTCCGTCTATTATGTGCTTCTTGAAGTCTTGAGATATATGATATGTTTGATATCATGGAAATGATTTGTATTTGGTTTATCATATGATTTAATTTGAATATAAATATATGGTGATTTGTTTAGGTTGATAAATGATACCATGGAATGAATGTGGATATATGTTGGCTTGTGGCTATAAAACTTGCTACAAAACCCTTTTCAATTCATCTAAAGCCTTCAACCAAAGATTGTTACTTGTATCTTCATATGTGTTCTTAACTTAAAAATGGTTACACCATCGTTATTGAGACTGCAAGATCAACATATATCTTCAGTTGTATATCAAGAGATAATTAAATTTTATAAGTATTATCTTTATTACATTATTATGTATATTTCAGTATTTATGTCCTGCTTGCATCAATGCTAGTTGCTTCTTTCCCATCTTCACAAAAAGTTCAGCCAACCTATAATATGTTGCTTGCACTAAAGCAGTAATAGGAAGATTACGTGTCCCCTTCAACACTGCATTAATAGACTTAGCTAGGTTGGTTGTCATATGCCTATAATGTCTTCCTTCATCAAAAGATTGAGCCCACTTTTCCTTAGGGATCTTATCAAGCTAATCTACTGCTTCTATATTTTCTGCACGAAGATTCTGATAATACCAATTAAACTCGGGTCACCTCAACTCATATCCTATTAAAAGAAATTAAGAAAAGGAACTTGTGAATTTCATTATTATTTTATACATTAAAGGAAACATAAGAGATAAAAATAACTATGATCCAATTACTTACGCATGTTAACTACTTGTTGACGCAAGTCCTTATTATTAAACCTCCTCATGAAATTAGCTGCAATATGTTGAATGCAGTACACAGAATATGACAATGGTGGATTCCATCCATTACCACCTCGTCTAATCGCTGTTTTGATGGAATCATGTCTATCAAAAATTAAGCATATACCGCGTATGTTGCCACATGTCTACGCAAATTAGTGAGAAAGAATGACCAAGTCTCTATTGTCTCACCCTCCACAATGGCAAAGGCAATTGGTAGTATGTTTCGATTTCCATCTTGTGCAATAGCCAACAATAACGTTTCTTTGTATTTTTCATATAAGAATGTGTCATCTATTTGCACAATAGGTTTACAATTGGGAAACCCATCAATGCAAGACTTGAATGTCCAAAACAGTCAATGGAGTATTCGCTTACCTTGCACTAGTCAAGCACCTTCATATGCAGATATCATTTGCAAGTCCACAATTGTACCAGGAACAAAATGTTACATTGCACCCAACCATTTAGGCAAATCATTAATTGTATGATTTATCCCAATCACTAATCACTCAAACAATTGCCTTTTGCTTTGCTTTCCACACTTTCCTATAAGGGGTTATGTATCTATATCAGATTCGTATCTTAGCGATCAAAATTGAAACGGTGATTGCTAGATTTGCTTGAACCAATGACACAATGCATGAACAAATCATGTTAAAATCTAATTTGCAATGATCCTGTGAAATCCTTCCAATTGTGCAAGTATGAGGGTCATTATATTTTCTAATCTCCCATACCTATTTTTTCTTCATAAAGGTTGCCCTTATGCTCCAATTGCACTCTTGCCCATACATTTTTCATTTACCATGATATTTGGTTGGCTCAGCTCTATCATTTTGTAATCCACAAAGTTTCTAATGTTATAATGCTTTATAGCTGAAAACATGACCTCTTTCATTGGAAATTGCATCCTAACATAGAGATCACCACTAGATGGAAATTGTAAAACTTTTTAGTTGGTAATGACCAGAAACAATGAAGCAAATCGATCAAGGACGAAAATGAATTGTGGTCAAAGCGAAGGGTGAGAATCAAGTAAGAGTGCAAAAGGAGGCTGTTGGAATTCAGAAGAAGGAATGAAGGATTGTGATTAAATGGAAATCAAGAGGAGGGGAAAAGGTTTTGCATTGATTGTGAAACTGGCAGCAGTAGTGGTCTATTCATTTTTCAAATGGATACTCATCTTTATGAAGAGTAACGTATGACTACTCATTTTTTTTTGTTTTAGTATCTAACGACAATTGTTGAGGAAAGACTTGAAGGTGGTTGCTGTAAGTAACGCATGGAAGGTTGCTGATCTCAACAAAGACCAAGCAGCTAGATGCACAGATGGCTAAAGAAAAGAAGAGGAATTGAAGCTGACATGGCTATTGGAGAAGGCTTGAAAATGCTGACATGGCGGTTGGAGAAAGCTTGAAGACGTTGAGATAGCAGCTCCACAGCCTGCACTTGAGCTTTTATGTATTATTATTATATTATATTATATTATATTATCAATGGATAGTAAAATTTCCAATAAAAGGTAAGTTTATAATAGAATGAAATATAATTTAAACATTAAAGTATTAAACATAGAATGCAGGAATTTACACAAAAGTCAATAGTTAAATACAATCATTAATGATCCTATTAAATGGATGTTAACCTTTAAGGTGAACTAATTAAATAGCATGCTAGGCGATGAAAATAAATAAAAATCAAGGTTTATCACTAAATTGTGTTAGATTATATTATTGTTTTTTTTTTAATTCTTATGAAATATCCTCACAGCCAACTTATTAACTGGTATTACATGCTAAACTGCTAATTGGCCCAGCTTACAAGAATGGTGAAAAATAAAATTTGAAGAAAATAATAGAGTTACCACCAATTTTATATAAATTAGAAAAAGTTAAAAAACTTTTTAAAATTAAAAAGAGATGACCTTTAAAACCAAGTTGAGTTCATGAGTCAATTGTGCATAAGAAATTGTGGTTATTAAATCTCACAGTATTTCTGAGACACTCATCTTTAAGATAGTTACCTTAAGTTAGTTATGCTAATCTATTAATAACCTTAACATATTTGTTTTACTCCTTTTAGAAGATAGATGACTAAAAAGATGTTTTAAAAAAAATGAAATTAATGAACAATTAAGTAATAATTTTTTTTAACATTAATCACCCAAAAACAAGAGAAGTGCACCAAGATAAACTTAATAACCACAAATTAAAATTAACACATTGAGCAAAGTAACATAAATACAAAGAAGTGAACCAATCCCTAACAACTTCAACAAAGAGAATTCAATTTTTTTTCATTTATATTTATTGTATTTTTTTTTGTTAATTTTAATTTTAAAAACATATTTTTTAAAAAAATTTATAATCACAAAAATGTAAAAAACATATATTAAGATAAAATATTAACAATACTCTAAAATTAAAACCAAGTACTGCCATTAAGCGAAGCAAACATTGTAACATCCTTCCTACGTACCCTGTTAGCCTTAACGATTGTTAAAGTAGCTCATTAGTACTTGTGTAGATTACCTGTTAGTTTTTGTAATTTTCTAAGTTAGTTTGGGCGTAATGATATAGCACTGAACGTGAAGAATAGTCCATAGCAGCTCAGGAATTAGCATAGAATGCTTAAATAATAGAAATAAATATGAAAATTTTATTTTTAAATCATAAATAATTAGAATGAATTATGGTAATTTTTTGGGAGAATTAAATAAATTAATTTAGTATTTTTAATAAGTAGAATAAGTGTTTAAAGGCCAAATTAAATAGAAGAGTAGCTCGAAAGATTGTGAAAATTTGTGAAGTTGTTAAATAGACGATGAAGATTATTTTAAAAAAATTTACAGGTTAAGACAGATACCTATAAGCATATACAAATTAGAAAAGATACGTATTAGTTACTTCCTTAAGGTTATATTAACTTAAGGAAAAATAATAAAGCCTAATAACTATTAAATTATGTGTATAGGAATTAATGGGATCCTATAATTTTCTACAACACTTATGGAAGTTAAAAAATTCATTAGTGGATGATCAAAGTATTTCCAAGAGACAAATCTCTCACACCAAATAATAACCACATAATATCTTTATTCTTTTCTTTTCTCCACTGCCTTATTACATCCACCCACACACTAATCACTTTTCTCTCCCTAGGCAAAATGGATAACAAATAAAGAAAGAAAAGAAAAGTGAGAGGGAGAGAGAAGGACATGAGAAAGAAAGAGCAGTGGAGAGAGGAAGAATATGTGGTGGCCATAGAGTGATCGGTTAGCCTCGCACCAGTTGAGAAAGTTGCTCCACTCCTCAAGCTCTTCAACTTGACACCAAGAACACCACCATCAATCAACTATTCTTTACCTCCTTGTAGGCTTAAGCAAAGAGATAGGGCTTTGTGCTTCTTTATCTTACTCTTTTCTCTACTTACTTCCTAAATCTTGTATTAAGGGTTGGTTTGAATATGATTCTTGTGAGTTGTATGTTGGATTGATGATAAATATATGGTTGATAGACTTGAGAGAAATTATGAGATTCTATGGATTTGTGGTTAATGATATTGGTCTTAATAGAACTTGATTTGATGACAAGTTAGGACTTTGGTTTAGTTTTAATTGGTTTTTCAACCTTGAGGTTATATATGAGCTTATTATGTTTAGGAACCATTTTCTCATGTTGAAACCATCTGATAATTGATTACTGAAGTTAGTAATCGATTACCAGATTATATAGGTTGTTGCTGAGTAATTTGCTACTAGGTGATTAATCGGTCATTGGCAGCAAAAGGAATGGTTTGAGTGATAACTCCATGAAATGTGGTTATTTGTGCCCTATCTCTATGCTATAAAGAATGCTTAGTCCTTGAATATGATGTATATATGAAAGGTTTTAGGCTTATATTTGTCAAATTCTAATTTTGATATCTTCCTATATGTTTTTTTAACAAAATTGTGTATAATTTGTAAGTGATTAAGTAGAATTGACTTGGTGATTTCTCTATTTTAGAAAGGGCTCCAATCAAGCTGAAATTTGGAGGATTTGGATAAAAAGTGAAAGAGAAAGCTAAGTTTGCATATCATTATCTCATGCCATGGTGCAGACATACTATTGTCACGCCGTGGTGTATCCTTTGCTTCAGTACAGAGGACTAGAGGCTAGAGCGTCGCAGCGCAAAGGAGCGAATGCCACAACATCAGTGACCTAAATTGACAAGCGTTGCGGCGTAAGCATGTTAATGCCATGGCGTGACTCTATTTTCTGAGCCTATAAATACTATTTTATTACTTTTAGTCAAAGGAGGTCATTAAGTTTAGAGAAGCTGCGACTAGGTTTTCATTTCTAGGCTGAGAGGAAGCCAAGGGAGTCAAGGTTAGAGGTCATCTTCCTCATGGAAGAGGATTCAAGCATCAAAGATCATATCTATGAGCTTCCTTTTCTTTTCCCTCTTCTTCCTTCTCTCCCTTGTATTTTGAACATGATTTTGATGTATATTTTCGTGTTCAATGATTAGCTAAGCAGTATTTAGGGATAACTTTGAATCCTTCTATATATTGATGACTTTGTACTTCTTTGAGTTTATATTAATGATTTGGTTTTGTTTAATCATATGGATCTTAATGCTTTTGATTGTTTAATCAGCTTTTAAATGATTTGTTGAAATCTGATGAACCTAGATATAGAAATTTGGATTTGAGATCATACGTATGGTCGATGCATGTTCGATTTCATTTAATTGGCTTGGATAAGTTGATTCGCTAATGGGATAGAAATATACCTCTTAGTCATGCATAGCGTATGTTTGATAATAGATCTTAATGAGTGGATTTTGCATCTAACTAAGGAGTTAGGTAAATGAAACTATGGTTGATTAACCTAGACATAGGCTTTTAACTAAATCAGATTCTCAAACTAACTTAACAATTCATTGATGTTGCTTGTAAGGATTACATATCATTAGTTGAAATAGGAAGTGAAGAAGGATTCCATAAAACTTTAAACATTATCTTCATTGCTTTGTAGTTTAAATTTAGTTTATTTGCACCTTCCTTATTTTTATGTTCTTGAATAGAATTAATTAAGTTATTAGTTGATACTTAGCTTTGGAAGCCAACATCCTCATGGGAACGAACTTTACTTTTCATTGTATTACTTGAACGACTCGTGCACTTGCGATACACAAATGGTCTAACAAGTTTTTTTTGGCGCCGTTATCGGGGATAGTGGTTTAATTCTGTATTGCTAATATCAACAACGAGTTTAGTTAATTCTAATTCAAGTTGTATATAGTTCATTTTAATTTAAGTTTTCTTTATATTAAGTTTTAGGTACAATAAAGAAGTCGGATGACCATAATCATACTAGACCGTTAAGGGAGCTCGCGACTTCTCAAAAGGAAAACCTTCGATCTAGTTCAAGAAGATCACTCATCCGCACAAACCATTTTTGTGACAAAGTCCTGCTAAAACTGTAAATTAAGCCCTTCTTGGAAAGAAGCTCAAGTTTATGTTAATTCTTGTCTTTACTTTTTTGCATAAATAGGTAGTATGTTAATTTTGTATGCTAATACTTATAAGTTAATACTTATTTGTTAGTATGTTAATTTTGTTAAGTTTTAAGTCTTATTTATGTTAATACTTATATATGTTAGTATGTTAATTTGGTAGTTTTATGCTTTTGTTAGTTTTTATGTTTTAGTTATGTTTTATGTCTTAAATATGTTAGTATGTTGATTTTGTAGTTTTATTATGTTTTTGTTATATATATTGTAATTTAACATTTTGGACAAGTTTTATAAGTGTTAGAGACCATTTTGGGGCAGAACCTGTAGCAAAATTGATTTTGTTGCAGAATTCTGCAAGCTGACTCCTCACGCTACGACGCAAGCTTTATAACGTTGTGGCGCGAAGGCCTTTTATACGCATCTGGGCCAATTCCAGGGAGCTCAGCATCGCGGCGTGAACTTCTGTACGCCGTGGCGTGCCTGTAAGACTTGTGAAAATAAAAATAAAAATAAAAATAAGTTTTGTACATTGTTTGTTTATTTTTCAAGTTTGTACATATTTTAGTTTGCTTAGAATAATAGTGTGCATATTTTTGAAAAAAAAAATTGGTTCACAATGCATCAATGAAAGTGAGGATATGGTCTCATTTCAGTTTGGGAGAGTATCATTACATGCTTTGATTATTATGATGTATTAAGTATGCATGTAATGATGTTTATTGTATGCAGTTGTGATAGCCACCATGTTTTCATGATTTTCTATTACTTTGGCTATTACTAAAGGGTAATGATGCAAATATTTTAATTTTTAACATTAGGCACATGATGTTATGCATGCTTGAATTGAGAAAGTTGGATCTATTTGAATGCATGATATGTTGCAAATTGCTAGTATTATTTTGGTTGTCCAATGATATTAAAAGTTTCTATTTGGCCCATTTTCAGTAAAATCATTTGTAATCATGAAGCACATGAACCAATTTATTCATTTTTTATGCATGATTTACATCCAATAGATGCATATTTTCAAACTCTTTTGAGGTAAAATCTTAGGTTATCCTGATATGATGATATCCATAGGTCCTTTTTGAAGCCTTATAATTGTTTGACCTTATATGTTTTTCATCACCACTGTATTCATTAACCTGTTAACCATTCTAATGCATGTGAAAACATTATATTTTCTTCCTACCATCATTGTTTGTTGAATACATGATATGTTATTTTTTTTAAGTGAGTCTATTGACTAGAGATACTAATTCATATTCAATACAAAATAAGCCTGAAGAAACCAAATGCAGTCAAAGAAAAGGAGCATTGCTTTGCAAAATAAAAAAAAATGAAATGAAAAGGAAAGAAAAGAAAAAGCAAAGCAAAGCAAAGCAAAAGCAAAGAAAAGTATGAAAAGCATTGAATGGTTCTTACGAGTTTTCGTTTTTCACTTTTGAATACCCTACTAATATCAGTTGGTATCTCAAGTCTTGAAATAGCATGTTATGTTTAACAATGTTTATATTTTATCCTTTCCACTTCTTTTCTTACGCCCATTACCATTGGTCTTACATTACAAGTTGTTAAAGTTCCTTTTGATCCCCAATTATGTGTGATTTAGATTACTGGAGAGAGAATTTATATTTAACATTATGGATTTTATGATTCATATCATGTATGCTCATAAAACTTATTCGGATGTGTATGACTTGACTAGGAGAAGTTTATCTTGTATGTTTGTGAAAAATGTGAATTGCATAAAAGGATGCTGGATTGTTAGCATGTTAAGGTTTGTGTATGTGCGGAGCTGATTATGAGGCATTAGTACTTTTTGAGGGTTATACAATCAATATGCACTTATTGTGGTTTAAATGAAAAATTGAAATTATGTTATTGGCTGAATGAATAATTGAGTATGAATTGTTACGCATATTTACTTAATCATACTTTGTTTTGCTCGAGGACTAGCGAAATATAGGTTAGGGGTATGATAACTCCATGAAATATGATTATTTGTGCCCTATCTCTGTGCTATAAAGAATGCTTAGTCCTTATTTATGATGCACATATGGAAGGTTTTAGGCTTATATTTGTCAAATTCTAATTTTGATATCTTCCTATATGTTTTTTTTAGCAAATTGTGTATATTTTGTAAGTGATTAAGTAGAATTGTAATTGTGATTGACTTGATGATTTCTCTATTTTAGGAAAGGCTCCAATCAAGCTGAAATTTAAAGGATTTGGATAAAAAGTGGAAGAGAAAGCCAAATTTGCATATCAGCATCTCACGCCGTGATGCAAGCATATTAATGTCGCGGCGTGGTGCATCCCATGCTTCAGTACAGAGGACCCGAGGCTAGAGTGCTGCGGTGCAAATGAGCAAATGCCGTGGTGTCAGTGACCTAAATTGACATGCGCCACGACGTAGGCATGTTAATACCGCCTGACTTTGTTTTCTAACCCTATAAATACTGTTTTATTAGTTTTGGTCAGGGGAAGACATTAGGTTTAGAGAAGTTGCGGCTAGGTTTTCATTTTTGGGCTGAGAGGAAGCTAAAGGAGTCAAGGTTGGAGGTCATCTTCCTCATAGAGAAGGATTCAAGCAAATAAGATCATATCTATGAGTTTCCTTCTCTTTTCCCTCTTCTTCCTTCTCTCCCTTGTATTTTGAACATGATTTTTTATGTATATTTTCATTTTCAATGATTAGCTAAACTGTATTTAGGAATAACTTTGAATCCTTCTATGGATATTAATGATTTTGTACTTCTTTGAGTTTATATTGATGATTTGGTTTTGTTTAATCATATGAATTTTGATGCTCTTGATTGTTTGATCAACTTTTAAGTGATTTGTTAAAATCTGATGAGCCTAAATATATGAATTTAGATTTGAGATCATACGTATGGTTGATGCATGTTCGATTTCATTTAATTGGCTTAGATAAGATGATTCGCTAATGTGATAGAAATATACCTCTTAGCCATGCATAGCGGGTGTTTGAGAATAGATCTTAATGAGTGGATTTTGCATCTAACTAAGGAGTTAGGTAAATGAAACTATGGTTGATTGACCTAGACATAGGCTTTTAACTAAATCAGATTCTCAAGCTAACTTAACAATTCATTGATGTTACTTGTAAGGATTATATATCATTAGTTGAAATAGGAAGTGAAGAAGGATTTCCTAAAACTCTAAACATTATCTTTATTATTTTGTAGTTTAAATTTAGTTTATTTGTGCTTTTTTTTTTTACGTTCTTGAATTGAATTAATTAAGCTATTGGTTAATACTTAGCTTTGAAAGCCAACATCCTCGTGGGAATGAACTTTACTCTTCATTGTATTATTTAAATGACCTATGCACTTGTGGTACACAAATGGTCTAACAAGTTTTTTTTGGCACCGTTGCCGAGAATAGTGGTTTAATTTTGTATTGCTAATATCAACAACGAATTTAGTTAGTTCTAATTCAAGTTGTATATAGTTCATTTTAATTTAAGTTTTCTTTATGTTAAGTTTTAGGTACAATAAAGAAGCCAGATGACCATAATCATACGAGGCCCTTAAGGGAGTTTGCGACTCCTCAAAAGGAAAACCTTCGATCTAATTCAAGAAGACCACTCATCCATGCAAACTATTTTGGTGAAGAAGTCCTGCCAGGACTGTAAATTAGGCCTTTCTTGGGAGGAAACCCAAGTTTATGTTAATTCTTATCTTTACTTTTTTGCATAAATAGATAGTATGTTGATTTTGTATGCTAATACTTATATGTTAATACTTATTTGTTGGTATGTTAATTTTGTTAAGTTTTAAGTCTTATTTATATTAATACTTATATATGTTAGTATGTTAATTTGGAAGTTTTATGTTTTTGTTAGTTTTTATGTTTTAGTTATGTTTTAAGTCTTAAATATGTTAGTATGTTGATTTTGTGATTTTATTATGTTTTTGTTATATATATTGTAATTTAACATTTTGGACAAGTTTTATAAGTGCTGGAGACCATTTTGGGGCAGAACCTGCAGCAAAATTAATTTTGCTATAGAATTCTGCAAGCTGACTCCTCATGCTGTGGCGCAAGCTTTGTAACCCCACGATGTGAAGGCCTTTTATGCGCATCTGGGCCAATTCCAGGGAGCTCAGCGCCGAGGTGTGAACTTCTGTACGCCGTGGCGTGCCTATAAAACTTGTGAAATAAAAATAAAAAAAGGTTTTGTACATTGTTTGTTTATTTTTCAAGTTTGTACATCTTTTAGTATGCTTAGACTAATAGTGTGCATATTTTTGAAAAGTTTTTTGGTTCCCAATGCACCAATGAAAGTGAAGATATTGTCTCACTTCGGTTTGGGGTAATATCATTACATGCTTTCATTATTATGATGTATTAAGTATGCCTGTGATGATGTTTATTGTATGCAGTTATGATAGCCACCATATTTTCATGATTTTCTATTACTTTGGCTATTACCAAAGGGTAATGATGTAAATATTTCAATTTTTAACATTAAGCACATGATGTTATGCATGCTTGAATTGAGAAAGTTTGATCTATTTGAATGCATGATAGGTTACAAATTGCTAGTGTTATTTTAGTTGTCCAATGATATGAAAGGTTGCTATTTGTCCCCTTTTCAGTAAAACCATTTGCAATCATGAAGCATGTGAACCAATTTAGTCATTTTTTTTGCATGATTTATATCCCACTTAGATGCATGTGTAACTTTGAAAATGATAAGAATGCATTTCTAGAGAAAGTTTATGGATGTACATGTAGAGTTTCGATTATCCTAGAAATTGTTTTTAAACTCTCTTAAGGTGAAATCCTAGGTTATGACGATTAAGGAAATGATTAGGGTATTGTTTGGGCTGATTGAGCCTTAAAAGCTTATCCTGATATGATGATATCCATAGGTCCCTTTTAAAGCCTTTTTGGGCTTATATGTTTTTTTTATCACCACTGTATTCGTTAACTTGTTAAACATTCTAATGTATGTGAAAATATTGTATTTTCTTCCTACCATCATTGTTAGTTGAATATTTTTTTTATCGATCGTATATCCGGGTTGGTTCGGTAGATTGCTCTGCTCGGCCGATATTTCTTCGGTTCGGGTGAGTTTAACGATTGATTAAACGTTTTTAATTGATTTAATAAAAATGATCACTAACCCGACCAACCCGACCACCAACCCGATGAAGGAACCAACCAACCCGATTATATCGGGTTGGTTTTTACACCAAAAAATTAACACAACCCGACCCGACCCGACCTTATTTGATTGGTTTGGACATTTTTTACCCCCAAATCATTGTTAGTTGAATACACGATATGTTATTTTTTTGAAGTTAGTCTATTGATTAGGGGTTTTAATTCATATTCAATACAAAATGATCCTGAAGGAAATAGATGTAGTCAAAGAAAAGAAGCATTGCTTTGCAAAATAAAAAAAATGAAATGAAAAGAAAAAAAGAAAAGCAAAACATAGGAAAAGAAAAGTACGAAAAGCATTGAATGGTTCTGGCGAGTTTTCATTTTTTCATTTTTGAATACCCTACTAGTATCAGTTGGTGACTTAAGTCTTGAAATAGCATGTTATGTTTCTCAATGTTTGTATTGTATCCTTTCCACTTCTTTTTTACGCCCATTACCATTGGCCTTACATTACAACCTATTAAAGTCCCTTTTAATCATCAATTATGTGTAATTTATATTACTGGAAAGAGAGTTTAGATTCAACTTTGTGGATTTTATGATTCATATACATGTATGCTCATAAACTTATCCAGATGTGTATGACTTGACTAGGAGAAGTTTATCTTGCATGTTTGTAGTAAATGTGAATTGCATAGAAGAATGCTGGATTGTTAGCATGTTAAGGATTGTGTATATGTGGAGCTGATTATGAAGCATTAGTACTTTTTGAGGGTTATACAATCAATATGCATTGGTTGTGGTTTAAATGAAAAATTAAAATTATGTTATTGGCTGAATGAATAATTGTGCATGAATAGTTACGCATATTTACTTAATTATACTTTGATTTGCTCGAGGACTAGCAAAATATAGGTTAGGGGTGTGATAACTCCATGAAATGTGGTTATTTGTGCCCTATCTCTGTGCTATAAAGAATGCTTAGTCCTTATTTATGATGCATATATGGAAGCTTTTAGGCTTATATTTGTCAAATTCTAATTTTGATATCTTCTTATATGTTTTTTTAGCAAATTGTGTATATTTTGTAAGTGATTAAGTAGAATTGTAATTGTGATTGACTTGGTGATTTCTCTATTTTAGGAAAGGCTCCAATCAAGCTAAAATTTGGAGGATTTGGACAAAAAAATGGAAGAGAAAGCTAAATTCGTATATCAACATCTCACGCAGCGATGCAAGCATATTAATATCGCGGCGTGATGCATCCCTTACTTCAGTACAGAGGACCCAAGGCTAGAGCGTCGCGACGCAAATGAGCGAATGTCATGGCATCAGTGACCTAAATTGACACGCGTCGCGGCGCGTGACTCTATTTTCTGAGCCTATAAATACTATTTTATTTGTTTTGGTCAGGGGAGGATGTTAGGTTTAGAGAAGCTGCGGCTAAGTTTTCATTTCTGGGCTGAGAGGAAGCCATGAGAGTCAAGGTTGGAGGCCATCTTCCTCATGTAGAAGGATTCAAGTATCGAAGATCACATCAATGAGCTTCCTTCTCTTTTCTCCCTTCTTCCTTCTTTCCCTTGTATTTTGAACATGATTTTTTATGTATATTGTTGTGTTCAATGATTAGTTAAGCTGTATTTAGGGATTACTTTAGATCCTTTTATGAATATTGATGATTTTGTACTTCTTTGAGTTTATATTGATATTTGGTTTTGTTCAATCATATGGATCTTAATGCTCTTAATTGTTTGATCAGCTTTTAAGTGATTTGATGAAATCTAATGAACATAGACATAGGAATTTGGATTTGAGATTATACGTATGGTTGATGCATGTTCGATTTCATTTAATTGACTTGGATAAGTTGATTCGCTAATGGGATAGAAATATACCTCTTAGCCATGCATAGCAGGTGTTTGAGAATAGATCTTAATGAGTAGATTTTGCATCTAATTAAGGAGTTAGGTAAATGAAATTATGGTTGATTGACCTAGACATATGCTTTTAACTAAATGAGATTCTCAAGCTAACTTAACAATTCATTGATGTTACTTGTAAGGATTGCATATAATTAGTTGAAATAAGAAGTGAAGAAGGATTCCCTAAAACTCTAAACATTATCTTTATTACTTTGCAGTTTAAATTTAGTTTATTTGCACTTTTCATATTTTTATGTTCTTGAATAGAATTAATTAAGTTATTCCTTAATACTTAGCTTTAGAAGTCAACATCCTCTTGGGAATGAACTTTACTCTTCATTGTATTACTTGAATGACCCGTGCACTTGCGGTACACAAATGGTCTAACTAATTTTTTGGCGTCGTTGCCAGGGATCGAACCCGGGTCACCCGCGTGACTGGCGAGAATACTCAATGATTAGCGTAGCATGAATTGTTACGCATAGGCTTATATTTGTCATATTCTAATTTTGATGTCTTCCTATATGGTATTGAGCAAATTGTGCGTATTGTAAGTGATTAAGTGGATTTATAATTATAATTGACTTGGTGATTTCTCTTTTTTAGGAAGGGCTCCAAACAAGCTGAAATTTGGAGAATTTGGATCAAAAGTGGAAGAGAAAGTCCAGTGTGAAGTTCAGCATCTCACTCCGCGGCGCAGGCATATCAATGTCACGGCGTGGTGCATCCCCTACTTCAGTACAGAGGACCCGAGGCTAGAGCGTCACGGTACAAAGGAGTGAATGACGCAACATCGGTGACCTAAATTGACACGCGCTGCGGCGTAGGCATGTTAATGCTGCAGCATTACTCTATTTTCTGAGTTTATAAATACTATTTTATTAGTTTTGGTCGAGGGAGGCCATTAGGTTTAGAGAAGCTGCTGGTAGGTTTTCATTTCTGGGCTGAGAGGAAGCCAATGGAGTCAAGGTTGGAGGTCATCTTCCTCATGGAAGAGGATTCAAGCATCAAAGATCATATCTATGAGCTTCCTTCTTTTTTCCCTCTTCTTCCTTCTCTCCCTTGTATTTTGAACATGATTTTTTATGTATATTTTCATGTTCAATGATTAGTTAAGCTATATTTAGGGATAACTTTGAATCCTTCTATGTATATTAATGATTTTGTACTTCTTTGAGTTTATATTGATGATTTGATTTTGTTCAATTATATGGATCTTAATGCTCTTGATTCTTTGATCAACTTTTAAGTGATTTGTTCAATATGATGAACCTAGACATAGAAATTTGGATTTAAGATCATACATATGGTTGATGCATGTTTGATTTCATTCAATTGACTTAGATAAGTTGATTCACTAATAGGATAGAAGAATGCCTCTTAGCCATGCATAGCGGATGTTTGAGAATAGATCTTAATGAGTGGATTTGCATCTAACTAAGGAGTTAGGTAAATGAAATTATGGTTAATTGATCTAGACATAGGCTTTTAACTAAATCAATTCTCAAGCTAACTTAACAATTCATTAATGTTGCTTGTAAGAATTGCATATCATTAGTTGAAATAGGAAGTGAAGAAGGATTCCTTAAAACTCTAAACATTATCTTTATTGCTTTGTAGTTTAAATTTAGTTTATTTGCACTTTCCTTATTTTTATGTTCTTGAATAGATTTAATTAAGCTATTAGTTGATACTTAGCTTTGGAAGCCAACATTCTCGTGGGAACGAACTTTACTCTTCATTATATTACTTGAATGACCCGTGCACTTGTGGTACACAAATAGTCTAACATTGAGCGATTGATTGCTCTAAAAATAATCAATCAATTGGTCTTTGGCAACAAAACTAGTGGGTTTTCTACTGATGTTGGGCAATTAATCATTGAGATTTTGGGTGATTAATCATCCAATGACAAGAACTTACCTATAACTGGCAATCAATTACTGAGCATGGTAATTAATTATCAAGTTCCTATTTCAAGAGAATGGCTTGTGGTAATTGATTACCGAGCATGGTAATCGATTGCTAATTCCCTGACTTGAGAAAATAGATTTTTCTGCTCTATGGGGACCAAATGGCAAATGGGATATATCTATGTTATATGATATGATTAGAACAAATTAAGTTTACTAAGTTGGGTGACTTATGCTTATATGTTGTGCACTTGGTATATTAATGAGAAGAATTGTGATGTGCACTTGATATATCTATGTGATGAGCTGTAATGTGCACTTGGTATACTTGTGAAATGAACTATGATGTGCACTTTTTATGATGATGTGATGAATTGTGATATGCACTTAGTATGCCAATGAAATGAAATATGATGTGCAATTGTTATAATGATGAGATAAATTGTGATATGCACTTGACATGCTTTGAGATGAATTAAGATTAGAAAATGATATGCTCCTTTAAAATATTAAAGTTGAGCTAGTAATTAAATTAATATGTAAAGTACATTTTTAAGTACTCATTAATTAAAAGAAATTAGATATGCTAAAGTAAATGACAGTGGTCCTTATGACATGATCCTTAGATGCTATTCTCTTATGAAAGGTAACCCATGGAACCGATTTAGGAAATGACGGTGATCCTAGTTTGATACATGTATCCTTTCGAAATGATGGTGATCATTTGGATATTTGGCCAGGGTTACCTGGGATAGTACTTTGTAACAGTAGAATGTTATGTATAGGATGAGTGCACTGGCCTGATAAGCAGACTATCACCATGTATTGGGTAGTTTGAGGAGGCAACATGCTATCTCTACTTATTTGAAATGAAGGACATGAGTTCAGGGAATGAGCTGAGAAAGATGATAACTAAGGAGCACTAAAAGATGTTAGCCATGGCAACCATTACCCAAGAGAATGGTGAATTGAGTGATTACAAGTTTTAATGTAATTTTGACAAATTATGCATTTTGATATTTTCAATCAATACATGCAGCAGAATAAGTCTAACAAATGTACAACTATTATAGATTACTGAAATATAACTTGGGTTACGGGATAAATCAAGCAAATAAGCTAGATATCAAATTCAACTCAAGCATATATGATTAAAGCACAAATATAAAGGAGATAGAGTTGAGAGAAGCAAACACAATATTTATCCTAGTTCAACCACTAACCACTTGTGGCTTACGTCCAGTTCTCAAGTAAACCACCCGATATTTTTCACTATCTTCAAGATTCAATAAGTACTTGACAACCTTTACAACACAGAGCACTCACCACACCTTGGGATACCTCACCCTTTGTGCTTGAGCCTCAAATAGGGATACCTCACCCTTTACAACCTTTGAAGGATACCTCACCCTTTATAACCTTTGAGGGATGCCTCACCCTCTTTACAACCAAAGGATACCTCACCCTTTTCTCTAGAGGGATACCTCACCCTCTTTATAACCAAGGGATACCACACCCTTTTATCTAGACGAATACCTCACCCTCTTTACAGGAAATCAAAGTGTAGATAAAATAAAACTCTCTCAAGAGTGGATAATATAAATTGAAGCTCTATGGTATCAAAGAATCACACACTTACCTCAAAAATAGAGATTTGGAGAAAAAGATGATGAAACACGAATTTAATGCTCAATAGTCATTTTCAGATTGTTCTCCAACCTTTCTTTAATGCTAAAACACTTTCATTTATAGCCCAAATCAATTTAGAGTCGTTGGTGGTTGTTGGGGACATTAAATGCTCCAAAAGAATTATTGGGAAATGTTTTCTGCTATCCCAGATAACAGATTATTGGTTTCCAATAACAGATTATTTGGTTTCTCATAACAAATTATTAGTTTTGCCTAACAAATTATTTGTTTCATCAGGAAACACTGTAGCATGAAAATAACAAATTATTTGGCACCCCTAATCAGTTAAGAACATTTAAAAAACTAAGAGGGAACGTTCCCAACATGCAAATAACCTATTATGAACTTTCCATAACAGATTATTCACTTTAAAACATCAATTGGAACGTTTCTGCCAAGGTGAGTAACCTGTTATGGATTTCAAATAATCTGTTATTTGAAATCACATAATTTGTTATACAGAACACCTAATCTGTTATTGGTTCACCAAGAAAACAAGATTTCTAAAGGATTTCGTATCCAAACTTTCCCAAATCATTTTCAACCTTTCTAAAAATATTTTCCATATACTTGAAGAGTATTTTCACAAGTATGAAACATGGTTTTCTTTTCATCCTTTCTAAAAACATTTTGCTCAAATTTGATCAACATAAAACATGATTTTGAAAATAGATCAAAGTTGAATGGAAACAAAACACGAGCTAGTGTGGTTCCTATTATCCTTAACATAAGATCTAAGTCCTATAAGCTATACTTGAAGAACCTTGAGACTTGATCTTTGCACAATCATCACTTCTCTTGTTTGTTAACATCAAAACCATTGCCATTGCCAATGCTAATCACAAAGGAAAGATTAAAAATGTTGCTTGAGTATTGATACATCTTCATGATTATGCTATATAAATCATTAATTGATAAAGAATATTTGCATTATGAGTTATTTGTAAATATTCTTGGTTAGTGTAAAATGATTTATATACTGATATATTTTTGGAAAGTTCCATGTTTTATTGGTTGATGTGCTTATAAAGCTAAGTAATGCTTGTATTTATGAATACAAAAGTTATTCTTCATTGATTAAAATTAAACTTCTACCATCGGGAATAGAAAGGAAACATTTTGACATTTGCCACCTTTCTATCACTATAATATTTTCGCCCATTGGCAAAGGCTAAAAAATGTTGCCATAGAACCAAAATTGTTGCCTAAACTCTAAGGCAACGTTTTTTGACTGTTGCCAAGCTGTTGCCTAAGTCGATGTTGCCTAAAGCCTAAGGCAATGCTTTTTTAATAAAGTATTTCCTATTCTTACACTTTGGCAACATTTTTCAAAAGTTGCTTATTCATAAGCTTAGACAACACTTTGGGTTGCATGTTCATGAGCTTTAGGCAACATTTAACGAATGTTGTCTATATTTATAGGTTTAGGCAACTTTTAAAAAACGTTGCAAAAAGCTATATTAACAGGCAACATTTTCAAAGCATTGCTTAAAGTCTAGGAAAATACAACTTTCAAAAAGTATTATCATAAGACATGAATAAGCAATGCTTTTACATTCAAATGAACATAATTTATTCATTAAAATTTATTTGAAAACTAATTTTCTTACACATGATTATCTCATGAATCTACATCATTCATTACTAATATACACAAGGAAAAATATATATAACCATATATTTGGAAAAAAATACAACTATCATGAGTAATATAATTGTTATATATACATATTCAACTTTAAAGTAAATATCACCAAAGATGAGTATTTGTTTGCACGATCTGCTCAAGAACTTGCATTAGCCTTGCAACTACATAATTAGCATTAACAACCTGTAAAGTGATAGATAATAATATAAAATTTACCTAAATATCAATGCAACTAAAAAAATATAAAAAATGCAATGCCCTCAAATCACAAAGCTAAATGCAGATGAATCTAATTTTATGGATTTCTTTCTGTGACACCCCAAATTTTCTAACTATTTAACAGTAATAACAGAATTTTACTGTTTAGTGATTTTTTGTACTATAAAATTATTTTGAGTATTCTGTGAATATATTTGATCGTTTTGTGTGATTTACTCCGTGTCAAGAAAATAATAATTTTCGGACTGGAGAAAATCTTACATAATTTAATTATTGCTATTAATTCTTAATTCTTTTTGCTAATTTGATTTGATTTTCATAAGTTTTATAATTTTTATGATTTTGTAGATTATTATAAAATTTTTATATTTTTTATTATTTTAATATTATTCTTGGGCTGTTGTGGGCCTAAAGGGCTGTATGTGGGCCTAGGCGGGACTGAAAAAAGTGAAAAAAATTTCGAAGCCAAAAAATTCTGTACTATTGAGATGGGGACGGGGGATCTTACTAAACTCGAAATTGAAAATAATTTTGAAAATTTTCTTTTACTGTGTTTTGTAGTGTATTCAATTATCAGGCGATAAAAACTATAATTAACTGTGTTCATAGGGTAATAACAGATAAAAATAAATATTATACTGCTTAGTCAATATTAGTGGTTATGACGACTTTATGACAGACCAATAAGAAGCAAGCTTAATGTTAAAGCTTTTGGATATCCACAATTGATTTAATCAAGGATGGAGATTTAGTCTTACAAAATGGCTATGATCATTTGTAACCCTTGGATGTAAAGTATGAAGAGGAGATCTTGACCCTTCATTTTGGAGATACATCTAATGACTAGAATTTCAAGGAGAAAGATCCAATGACCTAGATTTGGTCTTATCAATATAGAAGCTATACTTAGAAGCTACATTAATATTAACTATTGATCTAATCAAAGGCTAACAATGCCCAAAATGGTGGCTAATGAAAATTGTCACTCATTGAGTGTACAAGAGGGGGGATGGTTTTGTGAAGGTTTAAGGCCATAGGAATTTCAAGACCACTTCATTATTCATCTTTGTCTTCTCCAAAATCCTAAAGCATTTACAAAATTTTCTCTCCACTCTCTCCATGGTAGTTTTGGCCAAGACACTCAATTTTCCTTCCATCACTCTATAACTTTAACCAACCATATATCTTGCATTCTTACATCAATCTAAGAACTTTTGTAGTTAAGTCCAAGCTCTAAATCTTTCATCTTCAATGACTTTCGTCAAAATCAAGTTCTAGGTTTTTGAGGTGAAGTATAAGAAAACTTCACTACTTGTCTTATTTTCATGTTCTAAGCCATATTTGATCCATGGTTCTCCTTGTTCAAGCTTAATATGCTAATAAATTGTGTTTTATTTTGTGTTTAAGAAGCTTTTGGTGGTGAATCACTTACTCAAGGAGCAAATCAAGGAGCTTGGGAGGTTCTTCAAGAGGTAAGAGGGAGATCCATCTCACCAACCAAGTATGGTGGTGAGAGATTAATTTTGTATTTGATGGATGGTGAATCCATGTGAGGATTCATATCATTGGTTGTGTAATTATGTGTGAGTGTTTATGTGCTTTAAATTATTTATTTGTGTTTGCATGTTTTGTGTGATTTTATTGCTTTAAGGTATGCTTAGTTATATGATATGATGAATAAATACATGTATGTCATGTTTTAATGATGAAAGGAAAATGAAGTTTTGGTTCTAATGACCATGAGGGTTCGACCTCAACACCTAAAAATAGGTGTTTCCAAATTAAAATTTTCATGAATGATAAAATTGAATGATTAGAAAGGGAAGGAAAAAGAAAAGATGGATTAGTTTCAAAGCCCAAGTGTTCATGGTTTTGTGGAGGAATTTTAATGGTTTTGTTTGTGTAAAAACATGAATGGAACTTAGTTGATTTAGAAGCAAAATGTATAATGGTTTCAATGGCCATGTACTATGTTTTTTTTAAGGCTTGTATTGCCTTGGTTTTGTGAGACAAAGTGATTTCAAAATAGAAATATAATTGATTAAGTACAAGGATTAAAGAAATGGAAACAAAGTGTTTTGTCACTTGAAAAAAAATGGAATTTTCGTATATGAATGGAAAAGAGAGGTTGAAAGTGTTTGAACCTCAATTTATTTTAAAGAGGACTGATTTTTAGAATTGTTTTTGAGAATTAAGGAGAATACGTTGATAACTTAAAATTTATTGACGTATAGCTTACCCTCTGGGTTTTGAAGCGTGTTAGAAAATTTTGAGCTATAATATCTCAAGTAACTGTAAGAAATATAATTTTTTGAGAAACAATAGAAATACTGATTTTTAGAGGAATTATATTGAAAATACTGATTTTTAGAGAGACTATATTGAAAATATTAATTTTTAGAGGGATTATATTGAAAATATTCTTTAAAAATGGAATTTGTTACAAATATTATTTAATGAATGACTATTTTGGAAATATTATTTGAAAAGGGTTATTATGTAAATATTATTCTATGAAGAAGGACTATTATGTAATTATTATTTTATGGAAGGACTAATATGCAAATAATGAAAATAAGGTTGAACTGAAATTTTTGGAAGGTTGAAAAATCAATATGTGATTTGAAAATGTGATAGAAATGTTAACGATTGAGAAAACGTGAAAATATAATTACGTGATGAAAATACAGTAAAGATACTATTGGACCAATGTGTGAACCTTGAATATGAGATGATCAATTTGAACTAAGTATGGTGCATTGTACATGCATTGAGAAAGTCCGATGGACTGGATAAGGCTAATTGCCTAGGAGAGAATACACCTCTTGAGTAGGTGCGATATGCGTAGTGTAAGTCACTTGTTGACCTTGGGGGCATTGGGGTGCGGGTTACCTACAATAGGCAGTTGGTAGCTCTTCTGTACTGTGGGTTTGACCGATGCAACACACCGATGATCCTGACCGAGACACTATTCTTAATTAAGATCTGATAAAGGTTGTAGTGTATATGCTAAATGTGCAAATACATATAAGAATTATAGCACGTGGTCTGAGGCATGTTGGTACAGATAGATCTTTTTTATCACTCTATCTGACCTGAGTTTTAGCTCCATGGAGTTGGAAATTGAGTTTATATGCACATGCATAATTATTGAGTATTGATTACAGTGTGATATTTGAACTGTTGAATATTTGAAAAATATTGAGGGCATTATCATAATTATTGTTTATGATAATTGAATTGTTGAATATTTGGATATTGTTAAGGGCATGATCGTAATTATTATTTATTACATCTATTGTGATGATAAATAATGTTGATGACATAATTGTAATTATGGTATGATGTATCTGTATGATATATTGTATGTGTTTATCTCCATGCTACCATGTTGGTATTGGCATAGGTGATCTCACCTCTTTGTATGCCTACTTTGTACTGTATTTATATTTGTAGAGACATTGAGCAAGGAATTGAACAAGAAGGTGAAGAGGAGCAGATTCCTGTGGAGGAAGCTGAATTCTGAGAAGATGGCGATGCCCAGTATCCTAGGATATATGAGGTTGCAGTTTCGTGGAGGACTGGAAGCATGGCGTGTTGACCTTGATAGAGCGTGTATTTACTATGTAGGAGACTTAAAGATTATCCTAAGTAGGCTTTGTCGAGGGAATCCTTATTTCAGTGTAAATATTAATGTACACTTAGAGTTTCCATTGTCCATTAGGCAGTACTGGGGAACTTACTACTCTACTTCTAGTGAGATTAGTATCGTGTCGTCTGCGCAGACACTTGTCTGTAGGACTTCGCGTCAAGTCGGATTCCTACTTACTGAGGAATTTGAGGAGGACCCGTCTGAGGGTTCTACTATTTAGTAGTACTTGGGCAGTATGCGAGTTTTAAATAATGTTCAAATACTTTGAGAACTTGGTCTGTAAATATTTAAGTATGACAGTACTAAGACTTGTGTATATATGATGTAAATTATTTGTGATGATGTAGTAATATTTTTATTTTTCACTAAGTTTATCTTATTAATATTAAGAAATTTTACAACTCGTATTTACATTACAAAACATATTTATAATAAAGGGGTAATTTGGTAATTAAGTAACATAAATGTGATACCCTACAGTGGGTGTAACACTTTCTTTCTTAAGTAGTAAGTCAAAATGAGACTAAATAAAACATAATATAATGTGCCTTGATCAATAGAAACAAAGTTAAAGATAATATCAATTAGTAGAATCTAAGTCACAAACAATTAAAGACATGAATCCAATGTGACAAAACACAAAGCATTTCAACCTTTCTTTAGCATTTCAATAGTTCCTCTAGTTAGGTGGAGTGCTTGCTTGTTGCCAAGGAAATTGAACTTTACTTGCACAATTTCGCATATCATCATATGACCATCTTTAATTTGCTTCAGGCAAGGGCACTAGGTAGTGTGTTGAATGTAGGACTTAATGTTTGAGATGTTTGGTCTTAGAAAAAAATACCATTGCCAATGATTAAGTCAATAATTAAGAATAGCATGGGAATACCCATGAAAGCTTCCCATGGGAAGACCCAAACTCAAGGTATAATGTGGAAGAGATAGAACGAAATCAAAACATGCTCAACACTTAGCAAATTAGAGAAAGAACTAATCAACTAGCAAAAAAGGATGGCTAATACATCAAAATCTTTAGTAAAATAAAGTCGACATTTTATTGAACACATGAAATACTGAATAATCAACACCAACACTTGTAAGCTGAATAAAAAATAAATCTAAAACTAGCAAAAAATTCATAATAAATCATGAGCAAGCTTGGAAAACAATTCAAGGCATCCCAAACATATTAGAAAATCATTCCAACATATCAATATCAAGATAGACACATAACATAGCAATCTAGTCATAGCAAAAGTCACATTCATATACAACACATGAAACAAAGTACTCAAACTAAAGAATCCTCAATACAAGTAAACAAATTGGTGGAAACAAAATAGAAAAGTAAAATAAAAACTTTTTCTTCCTACTTGCTCAACATTTCCTTTGATGTTTCAGCCCAAGCAATAAGCACTATACTAACCTACTATATATTTATTAATTAGTCATTAGCTAGATATAGTTAACCAAGTCATTGTATGCTATATATGTGTATCACTATGTGTAGAGGGGGAGAGATATTAGTGTTTTTATGGAACATAATAAAGATGATCTTGCTACAAGTAGAATCTCTTGAAATACTTCATAAATAAGTGGAAAAATAAACAAATAGATAGAAAATCAACCATGACTTAACCAAGATGAAATAAGAAAGTTGATTGAAGCAAAAAAAAATTAGGAAAATGAGTTAGCAGTAGCACAAACAAGATGATAGATATCTATAACATAAATATATGGGCACTTAATCTATGCTTGTTTGAAGGGTAAATTTTGTAATTATACATCCTATATATGGGCACATAATCTCTACTTGGATTTTGACATCACATTTCTTTCTTGATTAATAGAAAGTGATTGCACCAAAGACTATTCATATTCTAAGATGCCACAACTTGCAAGATTTAAATTTGGGTGTCATTTAAATTTGGGTGTCTTATAATATAGTTTTCTCTAAGATGTGATCAAGAATGCAAAAGACAAAAATTGTAGTAGGATGAATTATCAAAGAAATGACCCTAAGATTTCTACAATTGCAACAATTCAGAAATTCCAGAAACTTGAATTGAACTATGTGCCTTACGACCTTGGTGACCATCTAAAGTAATTTACAAGACTATTAAGCAGCAAATTGAAATACTCTAAATGTAGATTTTCTAAGTCACACCTTTTGTAGCATGCTATTGTTTTCTTAGCATCCTTATGACCATTCAGTAATTTTGTTATTGTTACAGCATTATGATCTAAACCCACTTCAAAAAATATATACACCAGCCATAAATTCAAACTTCACCACTTAAGGATGAATAACCAAAAATGATTTGAGAAAAATATTGAGCAATACTCACATTTATGGATTGCAAGCAAATAAAAGATGATAACCACTTGCCATGAAATTCATATTATGGTTTTAGCAGTAGTACATTTATTATCCAAGTCAACTCAAACTAATAGTTCTAACTACTAAAAACAAAAATATCTTGCATTAAAGTTAAAGTAAAGAGCCACAAATCACCTCAAAATAATTTTGTTTTAAGAATATCTCAATCTATTAAAAAATAAAGTCAAATTCATAAGAAAAAATAAATTCAAACCCTCATCCCCCTAATCTAATCACACAAAAAGCCATAATACAAAGATCTCAACTTTAAGACATGATCAACCAAAATATACAATACCGATTATCTATTTCACCTCATATGGTAGAAAAATCTACAAGAAAGAACTAAATTTGATAGGGCAAAAGAGAATAGGACCAACCTGAGTTTGAGTTTGTAGTAGAGAGTTTGTTGCAGGTGTAGGCAGAAGGGAGGAAGCCTTGAAGTAAGAAAATTGTAGTGAATATGTTGCAGAAACACACAACCATTGTAGCATTCCTATAGGAGAATCTGAGCCTTCACCATTGCTGCACCTCCATTTTTTGGTTACCACAGAAGCTTCAAACATAGATTTGAAAAGAAAATCTAAAGTGATGTGAGTGATTGTAAGTGCAAGTCAATAAAAGACTAGTAGCTTACAAGGTTTAGACAAAGTTGAAGCATTGGCTTCATTGGGTAAGTTTTAGGGTAGGTTTTGTACCTGAAATGAGAGATGTCGAGGTCGGAATCGAGCTCTGCAAAAGCTTTGTGAAACAACACAATCTGGTGAAGGCAAGGGCATTGTAGATGAGAGTTTGTGGAGGATAAAGAGTACTTAAGCACATGTGTTCGACCATGTCGATGATGGTGCGCTATGAGCCACGGGTGGCTAGGTCTTGGAAGGACCAAGGTCGTGGCACATGTCATTAAGCAACCCAAACTAGTTCGATAGCGGTTCCATTTAGGAATCAGATTTGGGACAACTACATAAATAGTTAAACAAATTTAACATACAAATTTGGTCCTATGAATTTGGGATGAACAAGCAGTGAGACGTAAGATTTTTGGAATGATCGAGCTAGGGTGAGCGCAATTCCTCATCTACGAGTGGGGTTCAAGAGTTTGGGAACCACAGTGCCTTTAGATCACGGTGAATTTGAATCATCAAAGAAGGTTTGATCCTTCAAATTTTTCATTCAAGGAGGGCTCGAGTATTCAATGGTTTCATTTTAGATACTTAACAATTTTACATCATTTGGTCAAGGTAATTAAGCTAAAGTTAGTTTTAGGGATTTGAAAGAAAAATAAACTTGGGAAAAGCCCCAAATAAGAAATGATTATTAAAAGTCATTAGAAACTATCAAAGAGACGATGTTTAAATGCAACATGCAACATGGTTAATAAATGTTGCCTAAGATCAGGATCATAGTCTACATTTAGAAAACATTGCCTAAAAGAGTTTAGGCAACACTTTATGAACATTGCCTAAAATACCGTTGCCAAAGATTCAAAATGGTGTAATGAATTTAGAGAACAACTATAAAGTGTTGCTTATACTTGTCATCACAATGTTTCTTAAACGTTGCCTAAAAAACGTGGCCTAAAGCTATAATTAAAAGTAACCTGCAAAAAACGTTGTCTATACAACTTTAGGCAACGCTTTTTAAGCCTTGCCAGAAACTTCTTTGCTAGAAGTCAAAATTGTTGTAATATAAGAAAGATTTTGAGACAAAGATTTAATTCCCCGAACTAACTGAAATTATTGTGAAGATATATATTTGTTAGATATACTGAGAATTTTTAGAATTCTCACCCCTCTATATTATTTTCCATGATGATTACAGCGTGTGATCCACCTACGAAGTAGAAAAGTGGATGTTGATGTAGTATAGAGTTACTTATTCTCTTAACCATTGCCATGTATTTATATTTAAGAAATGGTCTGTATATGGTTTATAAGCACAAATGTCTATGAAGTCTTGGTATGTATATCTTGGATATTAATGTACTGGGTTGTATGAAATACTAATGATAGAATGATTTATACATTTTATGTATATACATGTTTGTACCTCAAATTAGTATATCAAAATCTCTATAGTATCCTATTAGATAAATGTGTAAGTTCTTAGATTCATATCCGGAGGATTCAAAGGACACGAAGGCTATGAAGGAAATATATTAAAAAAAATTGTCTCTCACAAGACTTAAGCAAAATGAAATTAGTAAAAGTTTAGTTGTGACGTGCCTAAGCTTAAGTGCTTCAGTGTAATTCGAATATGGTACAAACCATTCAAATATAACAAGCACATAATTAGCCCAACAGAAACAAAATTTTGGCCTAAAACAAACTAAAGCTTAACCCATTATAAAAAAAAGCAATCGAATTTAAAATAAAACAAACCCAAGAAATAATGATGAACTTGTAAAAATTCATATTTTTACGGTTCAAAATCTTGAGTTTTCATCCTCTTTTAATCTTTTTAATTTAGTTTTATTCTTAAGTTTTATTATATTTTATTATTTTAATTGTGTTCTTATTATGTGTCTTTATGTGTTTTTGTTAGGTAATTACACATGGAGAAGATTGGACGCTTGAACAAGCAAGAAAAAGGAAAGAATTTCATCCAGAAGCCAGCGCTTAAGCGTTGGTATTCACTGCCTAAGCGCACATTGTGTGATAGGGTCAAAATGTGTTGCCCATTTGCTAACCGCAAGTGCACGGATCGCTCAAGTAATACAGATACAGAGTAAAAGTTCATTCCCACTAGGATAAATATGTTTTCAAAGCTAAATACCAACCAATAGCTTAATTACTTCTATTCAAGGACATTAAAATGGATAAAAATAAAGGAAGTAAAGACAGAAAGCAATAAAGATAAACGATTAGGTTTCAGGGAATCCTTCTTCACCCCCTACATCTACCAACAACATGCAATCCTCTTCATTAACACGAATGCTTTGATTAGGATAGCTTGAGAATCTTCATTAGCTAAAAGCCTATGTCTAGGTCAATCAACCCTGGTTTCAATTGTCCAACTCACTAAGTTTCCTTGAGAGCTAACACAACTTCCACTCATGAACGATCTATTCTCAATCACATATTATGCATGGCCAATAGGTATATTTCTATCCTATTAACGAATCAACTGAAAAGTCGAACATACATCAACCATACCATATCCATATCAACAAATCCCTATGTCTAGTTCATTTGCAATATTAGGATCATGCAATTAATGGCCAACCAACAGCAAGCATTAAGCATAGATAATGGAAGAACAATAACCAAACATCTACACAAACTCAGAGAAGAAAACATCATTAATATATATAGAAAATGATTCAAAATATCCCTAAATATAGTTTAACTATACAATGAACATAAAAATACAAGTAAACTCATATTCAAGGAAGATAAGGAAGAGAAAAAAGAAAGGGAAAAAGAGAAAGAAAGCTCATTGATTTGTCTTTGAAGCTTGAATCCTCATTTATCCTTGTTCCTAGCCTCCAATCCACCATCAAAGGAGATCTAGCCAAAGCTTTCTAACTTAAAACTAACTAAAATCTAAACTAAAAGAGAGAAAACTAAAAAGAAATGGCTAAGGCAGCTAAGAGAGAGAGAAAAAGTGAAAAATTTAATGTATAGGCTTAGTCTGCCTTGCGCCCCGACCCCCACTAGTGAGTGCCTAGGCCCGCATTAAGTCGGTTGATGAGCGCCTCAGCCCCCATTAGTGAGCGCCGCGGCCCTTGCGCCTCGTGTTCAAGTATGAAAATTCTGATGACGCGCCTCAATGCCGCAGTATGCACTACCTTGCACCGCAGCGTTGACTGCTAAAAGGCTAATTTGGCTTCCTCTTCCACTTTAAGCTCACATGCTCCACATATCATCTTGTTTGGAGCTCTTCCTATCATAGAGAAATCACTAAATAAGTAACAGATACAAATTAACTTAATCTCTAATCATTTAAGCATAATTTATCCAAAAACATACAGAAGGTTATCTAAATAAGAATATGTCAAACATAACCAATAAACCTTCTAAATATGTTTCATAAACAAGGACTAAACATTCATTTTAGCATAGAGATAGGACACCAATAACTACATTTTATGGAATTATCACACCCTCAAACCTACATTTTGCTATTTCTCGAGCAAAACAAAATAGGATTAAGTAAATTAACTTAACAATTCAAATCAAACATTCATTCAGCAAATATCATTTCAATCTTCTTTTTCATTTCAAACCAACTACTAGTGTATAATGATTGAAACATTCCTTAAAAAGTGTAAATGCCCCGTAAATAGTTCCACACATATACAATCCTTAACTTGCTATCAATCTAAACAATTCTTCATGCAATTCACATTTTTCACAAACATGCAAGATAAACTTCTCCTAATCAAGCCATACACATCCAGATAAGTTTATAAACATACATGTATATGATTCATAAAATTCACAAGATTGTAAATTAACTCTCTCTCTACTAATGTAAATCACACAAGATTGAGGATCAAAAGGGACTTTATCAGCTTATAATGTTAAGCCAATGGTATGGGCGAAAGAAATGAATAGGAAATGATACATAAACATTGAGAAACATAAACATGATATTTCAAGTCATGAGCCACTAACTGGTATTAGTAGGGTATTTAATAATGAGATCATAAAACTTGCCAGAACCATTTTTTGATGCTTTTCACACTTTACTTTTCTTTTGCTTTGATTTTCTTTTTCATTTTTTCTTTTCTTTTCTCTTTCTTTTCTATTTTTACAAAGCAATGATTTTTCTTTTCTTTGCATCTGGTTCCTTCAGGCTCATTTTGAATTGAATATTCATTAACACCCTTAATCATCAGACTCATCTCAAGAAATAGCATACCATGTACTCAATAAACAATAAGGGTAGAAAGATATATGACATGCTTTCACATGCATTAGAATGGTTAACAGGTTAACGAATACAATGGTTATGAAAAACAAATAAGGTCAAACAGTATAAGGCTTCAAAAAGTGACCTAGGGATATCATCATATTAGGGTAAGCTTTTTAAGGCTCAATCGGTCCAAACAATGGCCTAATTATTTCCTCAATCATGCATAACCTAGGATTTCACCTCAAGAGAATTCAAAAATAATTTCTAGGATAATCAAAACTCTACATGTACATCCATAAACATTCTCAAGACATACACTCTTATCATTTTCAAAGTTACACTTGTATCTAAGTGAGATATAAATCATGCATCAAAAGTGACTAAATTATTTCACATGCTTCAAGATCACATAAGGTTTCACTGAAAAGGGGGCAAATAGCAACCTTTCATATCATGAGACAATCAAAACAACACCAGCATTCTTGAAACATGTCATGCATTCAAATAGATTCAACTTTTTCAATTCAAGCATGCATAACATCATTTGTAGACAGTGAAAATTAAAAATCTTGTCAAAAGCACATCAGTGATAGTCAAAACAAGATATAATCATAAAAATATAATGACTAATACCACTACATACTAAAAATATCAATACATGTTAACATTTAAGCATAAAAGTAATAAAATATGTAAAGATACTCCCCCAAACTAAAATGAAATGTATCCTTTAATGAATATGGTCTACAGGGTACCTGAGACTCTCAAAATAGTAGCCTAACTAATATTGAGCATTACTACATACAGAAAAATAGAGAAAATAACAAAAAAAAGCAAAATTAGGGGTCTTTTAGACCCATGCTTAGTCGCGGCGTGCACAAAAACTGTAGATTCTGTAGAAAACGAGCACCTGCGCCGTGGCATGCACAACCTTGCGCAGCGGCGTGATAAGTCTAGCTGCTAAATTTAGTAGCAAACACAGTTTTGCTGCTGAAATTAGCTCATATAGGTCTCTAGTTGTAGCAAAACTTGTTCAAAAAGTTAAATTACAAAATGTACAACACAAACATAATAAAACACAAAAAATAACATATTAACCTATTTAATACCTAAAATAAACTTAAAACTTAAAAACAAACAAAAACTAACATAATATCACATATATATACTAAATACTAACAAAAACATATTTACAAAAACATATTAACACAACTAACAAAACACAACATACAAATATGGTAACATATTTAACATAAACATACTAACATACTACCTATTTATACACAAAGTAAAGACAATAAATAAACATAAACATGGGGTTCCCTCCCACGAAGGGCCTGAGTTATAGTCCCAGCAGGACTTTGTCACCAAAATAAATTGTTGCGGATGAGTAGTCCTCAAGAATGTGATCCAAGAGTATCCTTTCCAGGAATCGCAAATTCCCTCAAGGGCCTCGTATAATTGAAATCATCCGACTTCTTATTTGAAACTAAAATAAGACATAAAAGAAACATAAATTATATACAACTTGAATTAGAACTAACGAAACTCATTGTTAATATTAGCAAAATAGAAATCCTTATCCCCGGCAACGGCGTGAAAAACTTGATAGGGTCAAAACATATTGCCCATTTGCTAACCGCAAGTGCATGGATCGCTCAAGTAATACAGATACAGAGTAAAGTTCGTTCCCACAAGGATAAATATGTTTCCAAAGCTAAATACCAACCAATAGCTTAATTACTTCTATTCAAGGACATAAAAATGGATAAAAATAAAGGAAGTAAAGACAGAAAGTAAGAAAGATAAACGATTAGGTTTCAGTGAATCCTTCTTCACCCCCTACATCTACCAATAACATGCAATCATCTTCATTAACATGAATGCTTTGATTAGGTTAGCTTGAGAATCTTCATTAGCTAAGAGCCTATGTCTAGGTCAATAAACCATGGTTTCAATTGTCCAACTCACTAGGTTTCCTTGAGAGCTAACACAACTTCCACTCATGAACGATCTATTCTCAATCACATACTATGCATGACCAATAGGTATATTTCTATTCCATTAATGAATCAACTAAAAAGTCGAACATACATCAACCATACCATATCCATATCAACAAATCCCTATGTCTAGTTTATCTACAATATTAGGATCATGCAATTGATGGCCAACCAATAGCAAGCATTAAGCATAGATAATGGAAGAACAATAACCAAACAACCACACAAACTCAGAGAAGAAAACATCATTAATATATATAGAAAATGATTCAAAATATCCCTAAATACAGCTCAGCTATACAATGAACATAAAAATACAAGTAAACTCATATTCAAAGAAGATAAGGAAGAGAAGAGAGAAAGGAAAAAAGAGAAAGGAAGCTCATTGATTTGTCTTTGAAGTTTGAATCCTCATTCATCCTTGTTCCTAGCCTCCAATCCACCATCAAAGGAGATCTAGCCAAAGTTTTCTAACCTAAAACTAACTAAAACCTAAACTAAAAGAGAGAAAACTAAAAAGAAATGACTAAGGCAGTCAAGAGAGAGAGAAAAACATAAAAATATAATATATAGGCTCAGTATGCTGTCGTGCGCTCCGGCCCCCACTAATGAGCGCCTAGGCCCACATTAAGTCGGTTGAAGAGCGCCCCGGCCCCCATTAGTAAGCGCCGCGGCCCTCGCGCCTCGGGTTCAAGTATGAAAATTTTGATGATGCGCCTCAACACCACGGCGTGCATTACCTTGCGCCGCGGCATTGACTACTAAAAGGCTAATTTGGCTTCCTCTTCCACTTTAAGCTCATATGCTCCACATATCATCTTGTTTGGAGCCTTTCCTATCATAGAGAAATCACCAAATAAGTAACAGATGCAAATTAACTTAATCTCTAATCATTTAAGCACAATTTATGCAAAAACATACAGAAGGTTATCTAAATAAGAATATGTCAAATATAACTAATAAAACTTCCAAATATGCTTCATAAACAAGGACTAAGCATTCATTCTAGCATAGAAATAAGGCACCAATAACTTCATTTTATGGAGTTATCATTGTGCGCAATATATTTTCCCTTTAAGTGAGCCACTGCCTGAGCGCTAGGAAGTCAGCGCTTGAGCGCTGAACGTGTAACAGCAGTGTGATTTTCTTTATTTAAAGAAAAGTTTTGCTAAATTGAACACACACTTACACACTTGGACACACTTCAGCAACCATCAAAGAGAGAAGTGATGACACAAATCCTGAAGTTGTGTAGGCGCAATTAGGCTTGAAGATTAGAGATATTCTTCATCATTTCTACTTATCTTCTATGGAGTTTGTCAAATCCTTATCTCTCTTTTATTCTTCATCAATGTGTAACTAATTTTCACTTATTAGGGTGATGATAGATCTTAAATTTTGATGATGTAACTTCTTTTATGAGTTTAATTTATGTTTCTATTTCATGATTTACGTGTTTATCTCTTTTCTTAATGTTTTCTAAACTTGGTCAATTTGGGAATGACTTTTGGGTTGATGTATGATTTAAAAAAATTTGCATGAGTCTAGAACATGTGATAAACACCATAATTTTTGTAATCGCTAGGAATAGACGTTGTGGGTTATGTGATCTTTCTTTTAATTTCCTCATTCTTGATAATGCCTTTTTATTTGGGGTTAGACTAAGGGATTAGTTAATTCTAAACAGTATAAAAGAATTAATATATCAAGGGATTGAGTATTAATTAATTTTGGGAATTGACCATAAATCATTGAAATAGAACATAGTTAAACTAATATTTAAATGTGCATTTAAAGAGTTCAAGTGAAGTCTAAACTCTAACGCTTTAATACCATTATTTTTCACCCCTTTGATTTATTGTTTTGCTTACTTATATTTCTTTTTAATTATGTTTGCATCAATTCTCTTTTTTATTAGCTTAGATAGTGTCACTTTCAACGAATTTAATAGTTAATAACTTAATTCTCGTGGGACAATACTCTTCTCACTTTTTATCACTTTTGTCATTCGGTGCACTTGCCGATTTCACAAGAAGTTTTTAGCACCGTTGTCGGAGATTATTGTTATTAATATTAAATAGTAGTTTGAAAAGACACTAATTTAAGCACTTATTTTTTCTTATTTAATTTTACTTTTCTTTATTTAATTTTCTTTTAAATTTAGTTCTTTTTATTCATTCTTGTTTTTTTGTTTATTTTTATTAGTTAATTATTTTTATTTTCTTTTATTTACTTCACTCTGGTTTGCTTGTTTGTTTGTTTATGCAAAGTTCTGTGGAGTCAGAAAAATTACTCTTTGATCCAAAGATAACAAGAACATAAAGAGCAAACAAGAAAGTAGCTAGAGAAAGAAGGAGCCTAGAAGAAAAGATGACTGAGAACACTACTGCACAGAGAAAATGCACTTTAACTGATTATACTACTCCATCTTTTGAAAATGCCTAAATTAGTATTGTGCGACCTGTTATCCAAGCAAACAATTTTGAGATTAAACCAATTCTTCTACAGCTGGTGCAACAAAATTAATTTTGGGGAGGTTAGGCAGAAGATCCAAATTTGCATATTGCTAACTTCTTGTAACTCTGGGATACTATCAAATATAATGGAGCTAGTGATGATGCCATTAGATTAAGACTTTTTTTCATTTTCTTTGAGAGATAAAGCCAATAGTTGGCTACAAGCTCAGCCTCAAGGAAGCATTTCTACTTGGGATGATCCGGTTAGTAAGTTCCTCACTCGGTATTTTCCTCCATCAATGTTTGTGAAGATAAGGTGTGAGATTACTTGCTTTACTCAAAATAAAGGAGAATCTCTTTATGAAGCATGAGAAAGATTTAAGGAGTTGCTTATAAAGTGTCCTCATCATGCTTTTGAAGTTTGGCAGCAGGTGTAGATATTTTATAATGGTTTGACTCATTCCATAAAACTTATGGTGGATGCATTTGTAGGTAGATCTTTGAACATTAAGACTCCTGAAGAGGCGCAAGAATTGTTTGAGACTATAGCTACTAATGAATATCAGTTGCTTAGTGGAAGAACAGTAGTCAAAGATGGAGTTATGGAGCTTGGTACTCTTGATGCCTTACTTGTTCAGAATAAAAATATTACGCAACAGTTAGCCAACCTCACCAAGCAAGTTGGGAATATGCAACTGAATTCAGTAAACCATCAAGTATTGATTTGCGATTTCTGTGGAGGCAATCATGCTAATGGTGGATGTGAGGTAAGCAACTTTGGTTTCATTTTTCCAGAACAGGTCAATTATATGAGAAATCCTTCAAGACCACAAGGTAATCCTTATTCCAATACATATAATCTAGGTTGGAGGAATCATCTCAATTTCTCTTGGAAGAATCAAGCAATTCCATTGAATGCTCAACCCGGGCAGAAGTCTCCTCTTGAAATTGCACTTAAAAAGCTTTCGCAAAAGACATCTACTTTCGTGCAGCGGACTTCTTCTTTTATGCAATAGAGCTCCACTTTTATGGAGGAAACAAGGGGTGGTTTTTAGAATTAAAGGGCAACTAGTTGAAGTTTAGAGAATTAAGTTAGTCAAATAGCAAAACAACTCCCCGAGAGACCTCCAGACATCTTACTAAGTGATACAGTAGTTAATTCAAAGGAGCAGTGTTTGGCAATTTCTTGAAGAAGTAGAAGAGTTATTAGCCCTCAGCTGAAAGAAAATGTTGCCAAGGAAGGAATTGATCTTTCAATGCCTAATCAAGAAAAAGAAGCTATAGAAGAAGAGATTGAGAAGGATAAAGCCAAAGAGGAACAACCGAGAGTGCAAAGAAAAAAGAAAGATTTAGTTTTGAATAAACTATTTGACCATTCATTGTATACCAGACTTCCATTCCCTCAGCGTTTGAAGAAAAACACCAAGGAGAAGCAGAAGAGACAATTCTCAAAGTTCTTGGATATTTTCAAGAAATTATAGATAAATATTCTCTTTGCTGAGGCACTTGAATAGATGCCCTCCTATGCCAAATTTATGAAGGATTTGCTTTCTAAGAAGAAGAAATTGGAAAAAGATGAGACTATAGCACTTATTAAAGAGTACAGTGCCATAATTCAACGGAAGCTACCATTGAAGTTAAGGGTTCCAGGAAGTTTTAGCATCCCTTGCACAATTGGAAAGTTGAATGTTGATAAGGTTTTATGTGACTTAGGCATGAGTATTAATTTGATGCCATTATCCATCCTTCGCAAGCTGAGAATTGAGAAAGTTAAGCTTATTATGGTCTCCCTTCAATTAGCAAATCGATCAATCAGATGTCCGTACAGTATTGTGAAAGATTTGCTAGTGAAGGTTGACAAATTTATTTTCTCATTTAACTTTGTGGTCTTAGATATGGATGAAGATGTTGACATCTCATTAATTCTTGGAAGATCATTCCTAGCAACTTCAAGAGCATTAATTAATGTGCCTAGAGGAGAGCTTATTTTGAGGGTGGATAGAGATCAAGTGACTATAAATGTATTTCATAAGTCTGTCCTAACATCAGATCTCCATGCCCCTATTAATTGCATTCAAGGTAAAGCTCAAAAGGAGTCAGCTAGTAAGAACTATGCACTATGGATTAATGTTGATTCTCTCACTTCCAAGATCATTGATGAAAAGGAGAAAGATCCTCCTAACTCTGAGATTTCTGGGACAAGAAAAGATCCTCCAGTTTGCATGGATTCATTATAGATAGGTCCATTGAAAGTTGATCCCTTATCTATTATTCAATTGAAACCACCATGGACTGGTGGAATTTCTCATGCTAAGGTGTCTTCTAGACAAATAAGAACAACTTTAGTTCAGAATATTTTTGGAGAGAATTCTAAGAGCAGTGTCCGAGTATGGAGGGAAAAATCTGCAAGAAGAAAGGCGTCATCCTATTTCACCTATTTCAAGCCACCATAATAATAAAAGGCAACATCGAGCTAACGATGTTAAACAAGCACTTTTTGGGATGCAACCCAAATTTTCTTTCTTTTCCTTCGATTTTTATTTTGTTATTTGTTTATTTTTCTTCAATTAGTTATTTGTTTTTACTTTTATTTTGTTATTTCTTGTTAACTAACATTTTTTTTTTATTTTTGTTTTGTAGTTAGCTAGTGTTGAGTCAGCTTAGGTGCCTCCTCGAGTTCAGAGCCTTTTGTAGGGGATGTATATAGTTGTCGGCTGCCAAAAGGAGTTTTTCTTTTTCTTACTTTCATACTTTACATTTTTTATTTATTTGTTCTCTTTGATTTTATTTTATCATCATCACCTTTTTTGTGTTTTGAGTCATTTTGTGCATGTCGGTGTGCTGAATTGAATATCTAATGATTGCATAAATTATGGATTGATCTAATTTCTTGGGATAGCACATGAGAATCCATGAGTTATGTTTATCTCTTTGTTTCAATTGTGTATGAATGTTCTTCCCATCTTTATGATTGATAGACCTTGGAATTTAATTGTATGTCAAGCTTAGAGAAAGTTTATGAGAATGTATGTGTGTGGATGATTTGTATCTAGAAGTTATTTGATTCTCTCTTGAGGTGAAATCCTAGACAATGCATGATTAGGGAAATGATAAGGGTCTTCTTTGGACTGTTTGAGTCTTTTAAGCCAACCTGTGAACACAGTATATCCTTAGGTTTCTTTTGTAGCCTTGTTATTATTTGACATTTATTTCTTTTCTTTACCCACATTTTCCTTTTTCCATACCCACATGACAAAAAATTTCCTCTCTTACATAACCTTTGTTGAGTGCATATCTTGTATTAGTTTATTATTCAAGCCTTCGTTATTTTTATGCATAGAATATTTATGGAGCTAAAAAAAATTCAAAAAAATTCAAAAAAAGAGAAAGTTCACCCAAAGTATTGCAAAAAAATAAGTTTGGGGGTGGAAGTTGTTGAAAAAGGAAAAAATTAAAAAAAATTAAAAATGATATGTTATTTCTTATGCTCTTTTTTACACATGTTCAATATTTTGAGGCTTGAAATGTGAAATTTGCATGATTTTGTATCTCAACTTTTGTTTTCATTATTCCTACCCTTTCTTTCTTAACCATCACCCTTGGCCTTATATTACAAGCTTTGTAAAATCCCTTTTGATCTTTGGTTATGTGTTGTTTACATTAATAGAAAGAGAGATGAAAAATAACCCTATGGATGTGGGTTTGATGTGCATTTATAGTTTTACAAACTTATCTGGGCTTGTACTTTATGAGGAAATTGAGTCTTTCATTCATGTTTTTGAAAAGTCATTTTTGCATAAGAGTTGCATATGAGAGACGATGTGATAAATGGATTGTTCATGTGTGATACTTTGAAATTAGATGTTGAAGCAGTTTCTAAGGATATAAATGATTTTCACTACCCGGTATTGCTATGTTTGAGTCTGTGTGCTTTGTATTTTTATTTGTTTAGTCTTTTTGTTTTATTTTTGTTTTTGTTTTTCCTTTTTACATGAGGACAAGCAAAAGCTTAAATTTGGGGGAGTGATGAACCTGCAAAAATTTATATTTTTATGGTTCAAAATCTTAGGTTTTCATCCTCTTTTAATCTTTTTGATTTAGTTTTGTTCTTAAGTTTAATTATGTTTTTATTATTTTAATTGTGTTCTTATTATGTGTCTTTATGTGTTTTTGTTTGGTAATTGCACATGGAGAAGATTGGACGCTTGAACAAGCAAGCAAAAAGAAAGAATTTCATCTAGACGCTAGCGCCTGAGCACTGGTATTCAACACCGGAGTGCACGTTATGCGCAGGAGATTTTCCCTTTAAGTGAGCCAGTGCCTGAGCGTTGGGAAGTTAGCGCTTAAGCACTGAACGCATAACAGCAACGTGATTTTCTTTATTTAAAGAAAAGTTTTGCTAAATTGAACACACACTTATATACTTGGACACACTTCAACAGCTGTCAAAGAGAGAAGTGACAACACAAACCCTAAAGCGGTGTAGGCATAATTAAGCTTGAAGATTAGAGATTTTCTTCATCCTTTCCACTTATCTTCTATGAAGTTTGTCAAATCCTTATCTTTCTTTCATTCTTCATCCATGTGTAACTAATTTTTCCTTATTAGGGTGATGATGGATCTTGAACTTTGATAATGTAACTTCTTTTATGAGTTTAATTTATGTTTCTATTTCATAATTTACGTGTTTATCTCTTTTCTTAATACTTTTCTAAACCTGATCAATTTGGGAATGATTTTTTGGGTAGATGTATGATTTGGAAAAATTTTCATGAGCCTAGAACATGTGATAAACACCATAATTTCTACAATCACTAGGAATAGACGTTGTGGATTATGTGGTCTTTCTTTTAATTCCCTCGTTCTTAATAATGTCTTTCTATTTGGGATTAGACTAAGGGATTAGTTAATTCCAAACAGTGTAAGAAGATTAATATACCAAGGGATTATGTATTTTAATTTTGAGAATTGACCATAAATCATTAAAGTAGAACATAGTTAAACTAATATTTGAATATGCATTTAAAGAGTTCAAGTGAAGTCTAAACCCTAACGCTTTAATACATTGTTTTTCACCCATTTGATTTATTGTTTTGGTTACTTATATTTCTTTTTAATTATATTTGCAACAACTCTCGTTTTCATTAGCTTAGATAGTGTCACTTTTACTGAATTTAGTAATTAATAACTTAATCCTCGTGAGGCGATACTCTTACTCACATTTTATCACTTTTGCGATTCAGTGCACTTGTCGATTTCACAACAAATAACAACAAATAGCAAGGGGTCTGGAGTCTAGTCTGTAGGCTATGTTTGGATGAATAGCAATGGAGGGAGTGACAGGGAATGAAATGACCAAACTTAAAAAAGTGTGTTTGAGAGTTATTTAATAGGAGGCAATGGAATGGCAAGGGAAGGATATCTAGTCCCTCTCCCTTGCTGTCCATCCCTTGTCACTCAAAGCCTCACACTTTTGTCCTTCCAAATTGGGAGGTCAAGGAGGGAATGACATAAATTATCTTATCTCTCCCTTATTAAACTTATTAAACATCCAAATAATGGAAATGACACATTTTAGTTCATTCATTCCCATTCCATTATGAGTCATTCCCTTCCTTCCTCTATAAAACTCCCAAACATAGCCTTAGGTGTGACTTGTGGCACATAGTAATAAAGAAGGAAGGGTGGTTGTGTGGCTCGCCAGTGGTGGCAGACGTGAACGTGAGGAGGGACAACGATGGTTTTGAGCAGCTAGGCGATCTTGCAGCATGGTTGGTGTAGTGGTTGGCCAGCAGCTCGGTGGTTTTAAAGGTTGTTAGATCTCGCGACAGGGGCACGACGATTTATTTGTTGGGCGAAGAGTGGCGTAGATGAAGTATGGTGCGACAACAAGAAAAGGTGGTGGTGTTTTGGTGTTTGTGGTGAATGAGAGACAATAAGTCACAGCGGGGGAGGCTCACGCAAGTTTGCCAATGACGTGATGGTTCGAGGTTGGTGTTACAGGTTGCTTGGTTAAGTCTGTGTATGGGATTAGGTTGTTTGGGTTTGTGGCTACTGGGTGCATTGGCAAGGTGGATGTTGAGTGTTTTTATTCCGTATTTGGGAGTTTGGTCTATGTGTAGAGATTTAGGTTTTTATTTTTATTTTTTGGTCGATATGATATGGTGGCGGGGATTTCAAGTGTGAGGATGAAGGAACTTGGGTTAAGGTTGTTGTAGGTCTTTGTGGGTGAAGTGGTTTTGATTTGGAGCTTAGAAAATTATTGGATTGAGATGTTGTTGATGGACTTTCAATTTTGATGGATTTGAGGTTGTGGGTATTTTGGTGTTAGTTTCATGGTTGTTTACGGGAAGAGCATGGAAGTGATAGCTGAACTCTTAACTTCAAGGAATTAAAGGCTTTTTGACTATTCTGCCTTCAGTGGCAAAACTATTTACCAAATTGTCATACTTTTGAAATTATATACCAAATTGCCACACTGGATTTTTTTTAAAATTTTCACTTCAATGTAGATAGCGCCAAAGATGATGGCACTGTCATTACAATTATGCCAACACACTAGGTGTTATCCACGTGGATACGCCATTACGCTTGACATTATCCACGTGGAAACGCCAGACTCTTTGGCGCTTTCCATAATGAAACGGACTTGAATGCCTCTTCGACCAAAAATCTGGTTAACTGTATATCATATCGACGGACTTGGTGATAACTTGCCTTTGCATGTTGACATTCTAGCTTTTTATAAAATCATCAGTCCATTCTGCCCCATCAACAATTTTCTCGTTTGCTTCATCTTTTTTATTAACAAAGTATTTTATCAATTTGTAATATGTCATCTAAACTAATGCAGTTATTGGTAGATTTCTACCACCTTTTAACACTCCATTGATACACTCTGACAAGTTCATTGTCATATGAACCAATGCACTGGTAACGTCATTACACTTGGTGTTATCCATGTGGATACACTAATACGTTTGGCGTTTCATTACGGAAAGCGCCAAAGAGTCTAGTGTTTCCACGTGGATAACGCCTAGTATGTTGGCATAATTACAATGATAGCACCATCATCTTTGGTGCTATTTACATGGATGTGAAAATAAAAAAAAAAATCTAGCATGACCAAAAGTATAACAGTTTAATATATAATTTTAAAAATATGTTAATTTGATAAATAATTTTGCTACTAATAGCAAAATGATCAAAAAGCCAGGAATTGAAAACCTTTTTCACTTTCTATTCCCAATCTGTCTTTTACAATGCTTGATCTCAATGCCCTTTCTTGTGTATGTCTCTCCTCTTTACACTCTCAGACTCTTTTCTTACATAGCCTAAGCCCTTTTAAAACATGGGGAGCACACTGTGAAAGGTGCAACAAAAATGTAGAAAGTGGGGAGCAAATGACTTTGTCTCCGCTTTGCAAAGTGGTACTACAGTGCAATTGTGAAATGGTGCAATGGAGCAATCTGCCGTGAACAGTCAGTAGAATGAGACAAGAACAAACATTAAATGCACATAAGAAAAAGACAAAAGTAAAAGATGATCATAAGAGATTTTTTTAATTATAATAATTTCTTTTTGGTTTGATTAAAGGGTGGCAAATTAACAAAACAAAGCATTTGAATAATAATAAATAAACTTGGGTAAAAAGGGGTTTAAGAGTAGGCTTAATGGGTTAGGCTTCAAACATGGGCCAAGGTAGACTTTGGGCTATGTGGAAATTAGGTCTTTCTTGTAATAATGTAGTTTTTAATTTTCCTTTTTAAGAAATATTTTTATTTAAATTTTAAATGATTTAAAAAAAATTGAGTCTTCACAATACTAAGTGTTTAAAATGAATTATAGTTATATATGAGAATTTTAAAATTATTTGAACACTACCGTAGTATAAATATTGCTAAACTTCATCAATCTAATTACTTTTGATTTGTTTGATTGTAGAATAATTTCATTTCTCAATATGGTTCTTTTTAGTATACATACGTTTAGCATGTTTGTTTAGACATTTTTCCATCGCAAACGGACGTTTGCTGTCTTGCTTCAAGTGAACGCTACTTTGAAAAGTTTGCTAATGTGAATTTGCATTGTACACCATCTAAAACAAACAGGGTAGTTTGTTATTACTTAACAATAGTAGTTGACTAGCCCTAGTTAGTAGGTTAGTTATTTATTGTTAACCATAGTTGATCCTAAGCCACGTATATAAGTTCTCTGTGTGATTTGATCATAATAACAGAATCATTCCTCACAAACTCTGATTGTTGTGATGATATCAAAGCTCACGAGCTCTGCTTCCGTTGCAATCTTCAACTTTCCTAGACTTTCTTGCATTTTTTCATATTTTCTCATCCTCTTTTTTAGAATCTTCATTCTTCCTTTGAGCATTTCCTCATCATTACTCGATTTTGATTCTTCTTTTAATCTCATAAATTTCACTTGATCTTCATTTTGATTCGGCAAACCAAATGCCAAATCACTTGCACAATCCCTCCAATCCGTTTTTCCTTCATCCAAATGAAGTTATTCATTAATCATTGTCACATTTTTTATACAACAAGGAAAAAAAGGTTTTATTCCACTAAATAGTGTCGGTTATACAAAATAATAATTGACGCTATTGATTTTTTGTTTGTAAGATCATGAAATGTGACTATAGTCTATTTACACTTTATTTTTTAAATAAATAACTCTATTTTAAAAATTAGTACTTACAAGCACAAACATATCTAAAATAAGTTTAGTGAAAGTGTCAAAAAGTATAAATCACATTATCAAAGATATATTATAGTATGTACTAATAAAATACTTAAAGTATTGAAATTTATATTTTATATATTAACTCTAACTATTTTGTTCTTTTATGTAGCAACAAATTTTCTATTCCTCTTTTTTGTATAGATTTTCTATTCATCTTTTAACAAGCGATTAATTAGCAATGTGTATTACACTCAATCATTAAAAATTTATTTAATAATATAAAATTAATTTACTTTGTCAATATTATATTTGTATATTATATTTATTAAAATATTTACATTTTAATGTCATATTTACCTAAAACAAAATAATTTTTTAGTTTTATTATGTAGTTTCATTATATATGAAACTTTATAAAAGAGTAAAAAAATGAATAAAGAAATAAATATTGGACATTAAATGTATTGCAATAGTGTGTGTCCTTATCATGAATCATTGGCAAAATAAAATATTTAAATATATATATTTTAAAAAGGGATGAGTTGACACTCAAGGTAAGAGATGCTAGTAAGTGTATTATATAAAAGTTAAAAATAAATAAATACAGATGAGCTAAAATTGTATGGTTAATGTATAATACTTCTATTTTTGTCTTGTAAAAATTAAACTATTGGTAACTTAAAAAAATAATTGGCATGAGGGGGTCATGGCCCATGTTCTCCCCCCCCCCCCCAAATTTCATCTTTGCTTATAAGTGTTTTTAAGTGTGTTTAATGCAAACTTCAAAACAAAAGGAGAAATCAAAAAGTGGTGGATCAAGCACTTAGAGATTTATTTGGATGAGTTTATAAAATAAGATTTTATTTATGCGATTTTTTTAGTATATATATTTTAAAAATGATAAGAGTGTGAATGCTTATGTCTTGAAGCATATCAAATAGATTTTTGATGATAACAAAGTCAAAGATGAAGATCAAGATCAAAAGAGACGACCAAGATCAAAAGATAAAGACCAAGATCAAAAGAGGTATATTAGATATAGATCTTAGAATATCAATGTAAAATGTCATTTAAGTATCTCAATGATTCTCAAATGATTTTCCAAATATCTTTTTCAAAATTAGCTTGTAAATTCAAAGTTAAACATATTTTTCAAAAAATGTTGTTTTTAATCTTGGATTCAATATTCATGAAGGCATTTATGTTTAATCCAATGATCTAAGTGTTAGAAATGACTTACATACTTAATTGGACTTGAAAAATGTGTTCAAAGGCCAAGGTAATCGATTACACATGTTTTGTAATCAATTACAAGCTAATTAGAGAGCTGGTAATCGATTACATGAAGCATGTAATCGATTACACCAGTAATGTAATCGATTACATTGAACCCAGAAAGGCAAGAACTTATTCAAGAAGGTATGTAATCGATTACATAGATATTGTAATTGATTACAAAGCAAGTTAGAGGCCTTGTAATCGATTACACCAAGAATGTAATCGATTACACAGAGCCCAGAAAGCCAAGAACACGTTGGAACAACAATGTAATCGATTACATTTGCTGTGTAATCGATTACAAGCAATCTGACAGAATCCAACGACTATATTAATGGCATTTAATGCTTGGCTAAAAATGTCCCAACGGCTCCTTTACTTACAAAACTTATAAATACTTGCCTTGGGGCTTCTTTAAGGGTTGAACTTCAATTTAGAACATCAATCTAACACTCATATACGAGAATCAAATCCTGAAAACGTTTTTACCCTGTTTTTGTGAGAAAACTTGAGATATTCAAAAGGGGCATTGTTAGAACTTTAATTTGTATCAATCTACTCTTTGAGAGAGTTTCTATCATTCAAACACTTTGTTTATTCTATAAAGAGGGTGAGGTATTTCTCTAGTGAAAAAGGGTGAGGTATCCCTTGTTGAAAAGGAGGTGAGACATCCTTCAAAGGTGTAAAAAGGGTGAGGTATCCCTCAAAGGTTATAAAATGGTGAGGCATCTTTCAAAGGTTGTAAAGGGTGAGGCATCCCTGTTCTGAGGCTCAAAGCACAAGGGTGAGGTATCCTAAGGTGTTGTTAAGTGCTCTAATCTGTAAAGGTTTTCAAGCACCCGTTCAAGCTTGAAGTTTAGTAGAAAATCTCGAGTATTTCGCTTGAGGACTGGACGTAGGTCACAAGTGGATTAGTGGCTGAATCAGGATAAATCATTGTGTTTATTTCTCTCAGCCCTATCTCTTTACATTTATCCATTTATTTTATATGCTTGCTTGAATGTTATTTATCTTGGTTCATTTAATTTGTGAGTGAAATATTCAATCTCATTTATCTATTCACTTCAATTATCCAATAGCTTCAACGAAAATTGATAAACAAATGTTTTACGAAAGATTTGTGAAAATATTTTATAAACTCAATTCACCCCTCTCTTGAGTTTGAGGTCACTTGGTAACAAGTGGTATCAGAGTTAGGCTCTTATGTAAAGAGCTTAGCAGCTTCAGACAAAGTGATGACCTCCTCAAATAATTTTTCAGAAAGTTCTTCCATCTATAGACCTCCCTTTTTCAATGAGGATGGGTACGCTTATTGGAAAGAAATAATGATAATTTTTATTGAAGCTATTGACCTAAATGTGTGGGATGCTATTGAAAATGATCCTTTTATCCCCACAAAAGTTGTTAATGGTGTAAAAGTTAATACACCAAGAAGTGAATGAACCAATGATGATAAGAAAAAGGTCCAATATAATTTGAGTGCCAAAAACATCATTACCACATCCTTGGCGTATGGTGAATTCTTTAGGATGTCAAATTATAAAACTACCCAAGAAATGTGGAACACCTTACAAGTAACCCACGAGGGTACTAGTGAAGTGAAAAGATCAAGGATCAATACTCTCACTCATAAGTATGAGTTTTTTAGAATGAACTAAAATAAAAACATTTAAGAAATACGAAAACATTTTACATATATTGTAAATCATCTTACTTCATTGGGAAAGATTTTTCCTAATAAAGATCTTATTAACAAAGTGTTGAGATATTTAAGTAGGCATTGGCAACCTAAAGTGACGGCTATATCAGAGTCAAGAAATCTCTCAACCATGACCTTAGCCACACTTTTTGGCAAGCTCCAAGAACATGAATTGGAATTGAATAGACTCAACCAAAGTGAGGAGATTGACAAGAAAAAGAAGAGAATAGCTCTCAAGGCCACTTTCTCCATGATTAATGACGATGATGATGATGATGAAGATAATGGAAATGGCTTATAAATAGATAAGGAGAATATTGCTCTACTAGTAAAGAAATTTGGAAGATTCTTCAAGAAGAGTGGAGCTCAAAGAAGACCTCCATTTCCCCAAAAGAATGTCTATCACAAAGGGGAAGGAACCTCTTCCCCTCCTAAATGCTATGAATGTGGAGAATTAGGTCACATGAAGATGGAGTGCCTAATCTATCAAAGTAAAGTGAAAAAATATCACAAAAGATCCTCAAGGGAGAAGAAAGAAAGAAGAGCCTACATAGCTTGGGATGATAATGACATGGATTCAACCGATAGCTCGAATAATGAGAAAGTCAATCTATATTTCATGGCTAGAGGAGAAGAGGACGATGAAGATGACATGGAGGTAACATCCTCAAATTTTGAATCAAACTTTTCCCCTTCCTATGATGAATTGCAAGATGCATTTGAAGAATTGCATAATGAATCTATAAGACTTGCAAAACTTGTTTCATCATCCAAGAAATCAATTTCCTCATTTGAAAATCAAATTTCTGCTTTAAACAAAAAAAATTGAGGAATTGAAATTAGAAAATGAAACTCTTGGATTGATAGATGCAAATTCTTCATGCATGACATGTTTATCACTTGATAATGCATCTACACCCTTATCTTGCTCATCATGCAAAGCATTTGAAATTGAGATTAAGGATTTAAAAAATACTCTTTCAAAATTTACCTTTGGAAGGGATAATTTGACATATTGCTTGGGAACCAAATATGTGTTTTTCAAAAGGCTAGTTTGGGGTATAATCCCAATAACCAACAAAAGTTTTTCAAGAATTTCTTTGTTTCATCAAGTATATCAAGTAGTCCCTTTATTAAATGCTTTCATTGTGGTAGGAAAGGGCATAGTACATCAACTTGCAATGTAAGGAAGAATATCAATAATAAGTTAGGAACTAAAATGGTTTGGGTTCCCAAAGGCACTTTGTCAAAAACTAACACACAAGAACCCAAGAAAATTTGGGTACCAAAAGTCAAAAATTGAAGTGTGTTGTAGGTATACTTGAAGGTCAAGAATTGACTTTGGATATCTTGAAAAGTGGCTGCTCCAAGCACAAAACTAGAAAATACTTCAAGCTCTCTTCTTTGTCTCCAAAAAGCTTGGACTTGCATCCTTTGGTTAAGTGAAGACTTGCTCTATACTTTACTAGTTTAGCATCTTAAAAAATATCTCTATATGTCTTGAATATGCTAAATGAATATGCTTCTTGTGTGAAATGACATGTATAATATCAATATCTTTGAACTTGACATAAAATACATTAACTTGCTGCATAATACGCTATTTTGATGCATAATATATTGCTTTGCTACATAATGTGATATCTTGTTGCATAGTATGATATCTTGATGCATAATATGCTGTTTTGCTGTACAATAATGTGTTTTGGATCATAATCTGATTGGACTATATGCTCAAATGTTGTTTGAAATTGATTTGGAATGTCTTGGAACAATTTTGAATGATTCAAGTTTGGTTCTTTACTGTTTAAAATGCAAAAACTGAGCTTTAGTAGTCTAGTAATTGATTACAAGACCATTGTAATCGATTACAAAGGCTTTGTCAAGCATTCCAAGCCAAATCAGAACCCGTGTAATCGATTACACAAATTTTGTAATTAATTACAAGGAAAACAAAACACGTGTAATTGATTACAATAAAAGTGTAATTGATTACAAAACCTTATTTTTCATAATTTTGCTTAATCTTGATGTTCTGTTCCTTCATGATGCTTTCCTTATGCTTAATCTTTATCTAACCCCATATTGCTCTTGCATATGAATCTATTTTTTATTGGCATAAATGACAAATACTATCTAAGTTTCTCTTTATGTGCATTTGCTATTGGTATCACATATTGATGTGCTAAACAGTTTATACTCTGATATTGATCCTGCTGGGCTAAAATGATTATATTCAATTTGAATGCTTATGTCTTTTTTTTTTATAATGCCAACGGGGGAGAGATTAGTGAAATATATTGCATGTGTATGGGGGAGTTTTGCGCTTTCACATATTCTATCTCATGCATACATTACGGGGGAGAGTTGCGCTTAATTATCTGATAATTAAATAAAAACAAATATTTCTCCTTCTGTTGAATGTTTAGTGTGTCATCTTCAAAAAGGGGGAGAGTATGAATACTTATGTCTTGAAGCATATCAAATGGATTTTTGATGATAACAAAGCCAAAGATGAAGATCAAGATCAAAAGAGACGACCAAGATCAAAAGATAAAGACCAAGATCAAAAGAGGTATACTAGATATAGGTATTAGAATATCAATGTAAAATGCCATTTAAGTATTTCAATGATTCTCAAATGATTTTTCAAATATCGTTTTCAAAATCAGCTTGTAAATTCAAAGTTAAACATGTTTTTCAAGAAATGTTGTTTTTAATCTTGGATTCAATATTCATGAAGGCATTTATGTTTAATCCAATGATCTAAGTGTTAGAAATGACTTACATACTTAATTGGACTTGAAAAATGTGTTCAAAGGCCAAGGTAATCAATTACACATGTTTTGTAATCCATTACAAGCTAAATAGAGAGCTGGTAATCGATTATATGGAGCATGTAATCGATTACACCAGTAATGTAATCGATTACATTGAACCTAGAAAGGCAAGAACATGTTCAAGAAGGTATGTAATCGATTACATGGATATTGTAATTGATTACAAAGCAAGTCAGAGGCCTTGTAATCGATTACACCAAGAATGTAATCGATTACACAGAGCCTAGAAAGCCAAGAACACGTTGGAACAACAATGTAATCGATTACATTTGCTGTGTAATCGATTACAAGCAATCTGACAGAATCCAACAGCTATATTAATGACATTTAATGCTTGGCTAAAAATGTCCCAATGGCTCCTTTACTTACAAAACTAATAAATACTTGCCTTGGGGCTTCTTTAATGGTTGAACTTCAATTTAGAACATCAATCTAACACTCATATACGAGAATCAAATCCTGAAAATGTTTTTGCCTTGTTTTTGTGAGAAAACTTGAAATATTCAAAAGGAGCATTGTTAGAGCTTCAATTTGTATCAATCTACTCTTTGAGAGAGTTTCTATCATTCAAACACTTTGTTTATTCTATAAAGAGGGTGAGGTATCTCTCTAGTGAAAAAGGGTGAGGTATCCCTTGTTGAAAAGGAGGTGAGACATTCTTCAAAGGTGTAAAGAGGGTGAAGTATCCCTCAAAGGTTGTATAGGGTGAGGCATCCCTGTTCCGAGGCTCAAAGCACAAGGATGAGGTATCTCAATGTGTTGTTGAGTGCTTCAATCTGTAAAGGTTTTCAAGCACCCGTTCAAGCTTGAAGTTTAGTGGAAAATCTCGAGTGGTTCGCTTGAGGATTGGACGTAGGTCACAAGTGGATTGGTGGCTGAACAGGATAAATCATTGTGTTTATTTCTCTCAACCCTATCTCTTTACATTTGTCCATTTATTTTATATGCTTACTTGAATGTTATTTATCTTGGTTCGTTTAATTTGTGAGTGAAGTATTCAATCTCATTTATCTATTCACTTCAATTATCCAATAGCTTCAACGAAAATTGATAAACAAACGTTTTACGAAAGATTTGTGAAATATTTCATGAACTCAATTCACCCCCCTCTTGAGTTTGAGGCCACTTGGTAACAAAGAGTGAAACTTAAAGTAAGAGATGTTAGTGAGTGTACTATATAAAAGTTTAAATTATATAATCAATGTATAATATACCTATTTTTGTCTTGTAAAAAATTAAACTATTACAAACTTAAAAAACAAATTGGCAGGAGGGGGGTCATGGCTAGGGGTGTCAAAATTGGTCGGGTCGGCCCATTTGGGGTTGGGCCATTTTTAGACCAGTCCATTCTAGTCATGTAAGTTTTAGACTGAAATTTTAGTAATCCAATTCAGCCCATTTTAACCTTATGTGTGTTAAAAAAGTGGGCTGACCCTGCCCAATTCAAGTTTAACCTATTCGGGTTCAACCCATTCGAGTCATATAAGTTTCAAATTGACATTTTATTAACTAAATCCATACATTTTGTGGGGCTAAGCTGGCTCATTTTGACACTCCTAGTCATGGCCCATGATTCCCCCCTCCTCTTAATTCCATATATGCTTATAAGTGTTTTTAAGTGTATTTAATGCAATCTTAAAAACAAAAGGAGAAGTTAAAAAAAGGTGGATCAACCACTTAGGAGCTTGTTTGGATGAAATTATAAAATAAGATATTTTTTGTGTGATTTTTTTAAAAGGTCTTTAAAATAAGTAAGAGTTATTTTATATTTTGATATAATATTTGAGAAGTCTTTTTTTTAATGTTTAAATAACTTTTTTATGTTATAAAAATATTTTTTATAAGTACCAAAATCTAGTTAAAAAATATTTATCAATATTTTATCTTTTATTTTTATAAAAAAACTCATCCAAACATGATAAAAAGCGTAAAAAGTATTTTTTAATAAAAGATTTTTTTATCAAATTAAATACATCCAAACGAGCTTTATTTTAGAAGTTAATGATTCTATGTTTTTAAAATAAGTTGAAGAATATTTTACTAATCAAGCCATACCTTTATAATTATTAAAATTTATTAAACACAATTATCAATAATTAATAATTAGCTACTAATTACCTAATATAACTCTTCTGCTCTTATCCAAATTATACTTTATGAAATGTTCGATAACAAAGCAGACATAGAGTTTTGCTACATTTTATTATATAAAAAAAATTAGCATGAGGTTTTCAATAAAGAAGTACACATTAAATTATTAATTGTTAATAGTATACAACACAAGACTTAAAAAATAAAAATTAAATACCAACTAACTACTTTATCATAATTGTTTTAAAATTTTGGAGTAGTAGTAATATTCTTACATGGACATATTTATTACACAATTTTTAACTCACTGAACAATAATAAAATCTAATTTATTTCATTTTAATAAATTTTGTTTGTTGATTTTTTTGAACAATTTAGTTTATATTTAAATTATTTTGTTTTATATTTAAAATAATTTATAACTAAAGACTTCTGCTAGAAAGTTTTTGAAAAGCCAGTAATTATTATATGATAATTATTTATTTAAATATATTTTAAATGTATTATTTTGTAAAAAAATTATATTATTATTTAATCATATATCATGATGTCATAAAATATTTTTATTTTATAATAATTATCTTAAAATTTATATATATAATAATGTTTGATTAATTAATAATATAAAAAAATTTATATTTATAATTTATTAAATTAAACTCTTATTATTTTATAATTTACTCATACAAATACAAATATAATTTAAAAAATACAACAAGACATGCACGACACAAGGAATTTCAAATCATGACCGTTGATCTTGCACGTACCCCACGAAGACCCCATCTGAGCCGTCGGATCCATTCCCACTCCGAATTTCAGCGACGCACACGTCCTACGTGGCAATTAACCGCACTTAAAATCCGCATTTGAAGTCCGAACTATAAATTGTACGAAATAACCCCACCACTCCACACTCACCTAGTTAGTGACGGTGGCAGAGAGAGAAAGAGTGAGAGTGAAGCTCTGTTATCTTCGAAGCTTTGAATCTGTAAGTCTCAACTCATCAATTTCCCTTCTTTGCAGCGTTTTAGCTCTTCTGATGTAAAAAGTTTGCATCTTTATATTTTCTGGAGTGAATTGTTGTTTGGTGGGGGGAATTGGGGGTGAGGAATTTAGGGCTTTGAATTGAAAGAGAACAAAAAAACTGGGACTTTATTTTTTTTTGGCTTTAATTTGATTCTGTGGGTTGAATTTGACATCAAAGGTTCCTCCCAGGGTGTAATTAAGAAAAATTCTGATATCTTGAAGTTAGTTTCTAACCATGAATTTTCTGTGTTGTTGAGAATTTTGTTTGAAATTTGCATGAATAGGGATACCCTTTTCATGGGTGAGCTGGGTGTTGTGTTTTTCTCAGAAACTAATGCAGAATGAATATTCAAAGTTCAGTTTTTTATTTTTTATTTTTTTTTGGCTGCTTAACTATTCCTCCTCCCTAGCTGGATAGTGCTGTGAGCTGTCTATCATGTTTACTTTTTTTGTTTATGAACTGCATTCCTTTGTTGGTTTCATGATGGGGGTCAATTTTCATGCTTTCATTGCAATTGATTGTCATGGGATTTTTTTGGAGGGGGGGTCTGGTGCAACATCCGAAAGATTTAATTTGGCTCCACCGTGGTTCAATTTTAAAATTGTTGTCTGATTGAAATGCCCTCTCATTGTAGCCAAAAGGCATATTTTTATATGGTATGCTAGGGTGAAAAATCTATAGCTGAAACGATTAAAAAAGATTTAAATTTGAATAACATTTTTGAAGACTTGGTTTATGATAGGGTACAATGGCGTCGTTTGATCCATGTAGCCAATCTCACCTAGTGGGAAAATGCTTGGTTGTTGTTGTTGTATGCTTGGGTGAAAAATACTGCTAGTTATGGAAGGTTAACAATTTTTTTAACAGAATGCTCATACATACGAAACAGTTTTTATGAAGACTATATACGAATGACCTGGCTTGATTTCTGTAATTCCGTCAAACACCTGAGTTTTCTTTTATTTTTTAATTAATATATTTTTAATTAATATTTGTTGGCTGAAATGCCAGGTCTCTGTTGTGACATCAATTCGTGATGGTTTCATATAAAATCTTTCGTGCTATATAGCTCACTCTTTGTTCTTTTTTATATATATATATATATATATATATATATTTATCTTTTCACTTTTTTTGCACTTTGCCGTTTAATGTACTGATACTAAATGAAATTTTCTTTTTCCCCATGTAGGCTTCAGTTGTCCAGTTTAACAGAGTGTAGTTGAAAGAGTGTTTATGAAAAAGTAATTTGTAGATTTACTATAAAAAAGAGCAGTATGGGTGTGGAAGAACCAGTGAATGAAGTTTCCAAGGCTAATGCAAATGGAAAGAGCATGCCTGAGAAAACTTTAGATGAAGTGGCTGAAAAGAAGGACTTGGAAAGTGGTGGAGGAAAAGTCTTGGAGATTAATGGAGTCAAAGAGTTAAAAGAGGGTGGCATAAAAGAAATTGAAGAAGATAAGAAAGCTGATGGTGTGGAAGAGGTAGAAGAGGATAAGAAAGTTGGTTGTGTGGAAGGAGTAATAGAGGATAAGAAAGATGATGGTGTGGAAGAAGTAAAAGAGGATAAGGAAGTTGATGGTGTGGAAGAAGTAGTAGAGGATAAGAAAGATGACGGCACGAAAGATATAGAAGAGGATAAGAAAGATGATAATGGATCTGAGAATGAGAAAATGGATGAAGACACCGAGGTTAAGGAAACTACAGAAACTAAAGAAGAAAAGGAAAAAGGAGAAGCTGAGAAACCAGAAGTAGATGCGATGCAAGTAGAGGTTAGCACTAAAGACAATGAGGAGAGCAGTGAAAAGGAGAAAATTGAAGCGGAGATGGAGGAGGAGGATGAGGATAATATTGATAAGTCAAAAGAAGAGAAGGAAGAAGATATTAAGGTTGAGAAAGGATCGAAGAAGCGTGGGAGAGGGAAGATCAATGGGGAGAAAGTAAAAGATAAAAGAAAGGAACTGAAGAAGACAGAGCCTAGGACTCCTACTACTGATCGCCCTGTGCGAGAAAGGAAATCAGTTGAGAGGTTGGTAGCATCAATTGAGAAAGATGCAACCAAAGAATTCCACATCGAAAAGGTTTTCATTTTCAGTTTCATATTTGAAATATTTACCCTTAATTGTGAGTTTTATTATAACTTAATTTGTTTATAGTTTCCCTTTCAAATTGCAGGGTCGTGGTACACCTTTAAAAGATATACCCAATGGTATGGTGCTTTCCTGTGTTTGAATTCTTTTTCAATTGCAGTTTATGAATTCCCTTCTGTACATACTATAGCCAGAAGTTAATCTAATGCATAATGTCCTTGCACAAGCATTCCACATTCTTCCTGGGTTTATGACAAAATCTTGATATTACTGTGTAAGAAGTGAATTTAACAGAATATCTGACAAGAAATGCTGGGTTATATATTATTTCTATATTTTGATATTTTCCCTATTATGGTTAAGAATGTGCCACATGTGGAGATGATCGATCGTAGATTATGAAATTATGGCTGTATCATGAACATTTAATGATTATGTGAGCTAAGGCTAAATGCATCCCCGCCCCACCAGCCCCCCGCCGCAAATTATCAACCCCCTCATCCTGCAGATTGTCACAAGTTGATGATTCAGACTTGCAACATAAGCAGTTACTTTGATGATGATATTGGCAAGTCCATTAGCTCGCACTGATTTAATTGTCTTGTTAACTAACTGTATGAATCCTTTTTCAGTATAAAACACTTTTATAAAAAGCTTTATGTCTGCCTCCTTTTCCAATTAAAAAAATGAAAAATTTGATGTATGCATCTTCCTTTTCCCTCTTCTCTCTGACTGTACCTTAAATGGCAATAATAGTGGCACAGACTTGGAAATGTTCGAGCCCCTTCCTTTTGCTTTTATGGAAGATGAGTTTATTAGATAATTATAGTTGATCCATGTTATTTATCGTCGTTTTACTGATTCATGAGACCATAATTGTAAATTGGTTCTATGGAATCTTTAGCACTCAAGATAATGGGAGAAAAAAATGGACTGGGAGTTTGACCATAATTTTGCAGTAATAGACGAGGTTCTTGCTATGCATATGAGCATATCTAAATATAGTTGTCCTGATATATGGGACATTTATTAATTTTTGTGTTATTTACATATGTTATGCTGTGGATGCATGTTTCTGCTTCTTCAGAACAGCTTATAACTTTATGAATCTTGCATTTTCTGCTTTAGTGGCATTTAAATTATCTAGAAGGAAGACTGATGATACTTTCAAATTGCTCCACACAATCCTCTTTGGAAGGAGAGGGAAGGTATTTCCTACTTCATTAACTATTTATGGTTTTTTTAACAATATTTTGCCACCACCTTTATTGACTTTCTTTGGCTTTTCGTATTATGCCACTGCCACCTCTATAGTTCAGGATATAGGGTAGTGCAAGCTTAGACTATTAAAAAGTTAAACTTACCTGGGATGTTTGGGATTATGGAATTGACAGGTCACACTCATGTTATTATGCTTCCATGTGACTCCTTTTTTACTCTTTTGCAGGCAATTCAGATCAAGAGTAATATATCAAGGTTTTCTGGTTTCGTGTGGCACGACAATGAGGTAATTGTTACCCTGTAAAAAGTACGAAAAATCAATACTCATAATATGCAACTATGTCATATATAAGAATTGTAGGGTTTTGTTGAGTTGTTTGTAGTCACTTCTTTAACTGAGTTCTTGCTTTTCTAGTTGAAGTCCATGTCTGCCAAAGCTTCTAAAATTGAAATATTGTTACTGCAGGAAAAGCAAATGATTAAAGTAAAAGAAAAATTTGACAAGTGTAATAAAGAGAAGCTACTGGAATTCTGCGATGTGCTTGACATAACACTTGCCAAGGCAACAACAAGGAAGGTTTGTTGGTTTAGCATTATTGATGCATTTGTTGTGGATGAAATCTTAATAATTTTACAGGAAGTGGTTTTTCTGCCAAAACTTTTTGTGCTAACCATTTGATTTCTTTTCAAAGTTGGAACTTTTTCACTATAAACTTTTAAGCATGAGGATGTTAATCCTACATGTTCATACTTCAGTAGGTGCATGCATTAAGACAATCTTTGTTGCTGTGGATAATAATTATAATGCACCTTAATATATGTTGATGCCATGAAAAGAAGCCTTTTGATTGATACCATTTAACATCTCCATTTTTTCTCACGCAAATAAACTTCTACATATGTAGGAAGATATTATTGCTAAGCTGATAGACTTTTTGGTTGCCCCTCATGCAACCTCAACTGTGCTACTTGCAGAAAAAGAGAAGGTTTGCTTTATTTTATTTTCTGTTTCAATTTTTTTCCTCATGATGTTATGGTAATTTTTTTTTTACCTGGGGAACTATATTTCTGGTGGAATATATTCATAGTATTTATGTTTTACCTGTTATCAGTCAAGTAAGGGGAAAAAGCGCAAGCGTGCTGTAAAACGAGATTCATCAAGATCTGGGATGACAACTTCAAAACGTTCTGCTAAGGTACTATCTCATTCCTTTAACTGCATAATTTGAAATGTGATTTAAGCAACATACCATAATTGTTAAATGCATTCCAAAGTTAAGTCTTATGGTATAATTTCAGTCTTGCATGCCTTTGGACTAAAATTGTTTATCTCGCTTCTGCTTGTTTTGCTCTCTGCATTGAAACTCTTGTTACCATGGAATTATTCTTTTGCAAGTGAGTGACTAGTTGTTCTCTTCCCGTAATACTAATTGAATATGATTGCATTGTTTAGTTATAATGTATATTATTAATTATTAATTTGTTTGCATATTATTGGTTCATTATTAGTGTCTCTCCTTTTTGTAGTTGTTGTTGAGAGGAAATTGGGTTGAAATTTCATTTTAGTTTCATATATTTGACATCATTTGTTAATTTTAATGAGACTTGTTTGAGCAGCTCATAGCTTTTCCGCAGATAGTAAATTAATACTGGGCTTGTGGTGAGCATATACTACTGTTACTTTATAAGCTATTAGAATATTAGGATTCTTATAATGTTAGGAGTATTGTTAGGTTGTAGTCTTATGGGGATGGGCTTGTACTAGTATTACTATACTAATACTTGTACTTGACTTAATTATCAATATAAATTGGTGTTAGTGCTTTGTATTTTATCACCTTTCATGTCAATCTAATCATATATTATTCATAGTATCTCTATTCTCTTTCTCTCCTTTTCTACCTAAACCCTATAATATCAACATAAGCAATATGTGCAATTTTAGTTTGTTGTTTTTATTGGTAGCTTCTCCTTAGTTATTTAGTTATTTGGTTTTCTCAACTTCTTGGCATATTTTTCAGAGTCGGAAGAAAAATGAAGATTCTTCAGCAGTGGAGAGAAAGAGTACAACTGACACAGAAGATGAGTCGGAGGAAGAAGACAAAGACGAAGAAAATGAGGAGGAAAATGAAAATGGTGTTCCTGACAAATCTGAGGACGAAACGCCAGAGAAATCTGAGAGTGAGGATAAAAGTGATTCTGAAGATGTGAAAAAAAGGAAAAGAACTTCTAAAACATCGTCCACAAAGAAAGAATCTGCTGCAAAAAGTAAAATTGAGAAAATTTCAGTCACAAATAAATCTCGCTCACTGCCAAAGAGAACACCTAAGAAATCATCAGCTACCGGCTCAAAGTTTGATGATGATAGTGATGGAAGCCCAAAGGTCTTTTCAAGGAAGAAGAAAAATGAGAAAGAAGGAAAGCAGAAGACGGCAACTCCAACTAAGTCTGCCTCCAAAGAGAAAACTGGTAGATATCATGAGCTCTCCCTCCCTGTTGTCATTATTTCTTCTGAAAATGTTCTGATTTGCAATGCTTTGTGTTATAGTGAAAAATAATAATTCTTAGCTGAAATCAAGCATTAAGATGTTATTAGTCAACATGTTACTTCTCCTTTTCCATGAGCTTAAATATAAATGTTTTTAATTAAAAAACTGATAATATGAGTTTTATGTTTAACCATCTTCATCCTGTGACTTTATGAAACATCTCTCTGTTGTATTAAGCAGAAAAGGTTGCTATAGGAAAGGGCAATAAAAAAGGGAAGTTGAACCCCAGTGATGATCAGTTGCGTGATGCAATATGTGAAATTCTTAAAGAAGTTGACTTCAATACGGTAAGATGTCGGAATTTAAATTTTATGTAATTCAACTGCTAGTTTTTCTTTATATTTGATACATAGATAAAGCATCGCTAAACTATTTTTAGGTTTATCATTCTACATCGTAATGTATCTTTCTTAACTGAGATACTATCAAAATCTTCCTTGACAGCTTGATACAAAACCCTAGGTTAAGATATTTTGGCCTTTTCTCTGTCATTACTAGAACAACCAAATTAAGATATTTATATACCTTTCCATCATTTTATGTATGGATATAGAATGACTCAATAAGATGTGGGTAATTGATGCTTTAGTTGTTGACATGGTCTCTTTAACACTTTGTTTGGATGATGAGAGAAAATGGACAGAAAGAAAATGAAGAGAAAATTTTCTTCTCTTCACATGTTTAGATGGAGAGAAAGAAAATGAGAGTCTTCCTTTTCTTTTTGTTTAGTTGTGTAAAAAAAAGTGAGGGATTTTGGTTAAGGAAATCATAAAACACAATAATCTGCATAAAGAAGCATCTTCCTCTATTAAAGAGAGACAATATGATAGTATAATACTGGAGAAGAAATTGAGAAATTTGATGAAGAGGGACAATGGTGTGCTCTCTGTGTTAACAGTAAAGCTTTGTATCAGAATTGGATTGATTCCAATTCCATTTACTTTTGTTCCGTCAGTCTATTGTCATCCTCTACATATCCGTTGAAATCAGAATTCAAAAAAGGGAAAACCACACCCTCAACCTCCTAGTCCAGTCCATTCATCCTCAATTCATTCCCCTGTTCACTCATCAAGCCACTCACTGGTTCACCTCCAACATGACCTCTGAACCATCATAACCACCATTATCCATGAGCTCCCAGCCCCAGCCCCAGCCACGGCCACTAGCCTCATTCTCAACCCTTGCACCCCCGCTTCATCCCCCAAATCAAGGAATGTCATTAATACATCATTCAGGAAAAAAGCAGACTTGCCTCCTTGATCGGTCGCCAGTGGGAGGAAAACTTAAAATTTTCAATCTTCAGCAGTGGTAATCTCATCGGCGAGGATGCCTAATGCCTATGAGAGTGAGTGAGAGTTTTATCTTTGTTTTATCTTCACATATGTGAATAAAGTCTTCCCAGTTAAACGGGAGAAAATCCCAAAATCTCTCCGTTTTCTTTCCTCCCTTGTTCTCTCTTTCCTATATCTCCCAAACCAAACAATGGGGAAATTAGCAAGATGGATGATTAAACATGTGCAGTGCATTCCTGGTTGGCTGGAATGTGGCAGCAGATTTGTTACATGTCAAACCATGTATTATTTTTGCAGGTGTATGATTCCTTCACCATTGCAAGTGGAATTTGTAAAACTAAAGTAGATGTGATGTTGAATATTGCAATTCGCATTGCTGTTGCTAGATTGAGCAGCTGTCATTGTTGCAGACTGTATTGTGGCCATGAAAATATGTCAATGTTGTATCTAGTATCTACTGAAGATTTTATGTTTCCCAAAATTAAAAGTCATTTTATCTTTTGCAGGCTACTTTTACTGACATTCTGAAGCAACTTGGTACGTACCATTCCTTTTTACTTTTTTTCAATTTTAATAATTATACTTTTTTTCAGTTGCAACTATGAGATAGTGCAACTTTTATTATGCCTTTAAGAGCTAATTCTGCATTTGCATGTATCTGTTTGTGGTTTTTGAATTTTGTCCAACCACTGATATTATCCTTGAACCTGAATGACACAATTCACAGGAGCTCTTTCCCTTGAATGATCTAGGATATTTAATTTTAAGGATCTACAGTTTGCTGTAGTGTCTCATCATTTGCAAATATGAACATGGAAAATGAAGGAATTTTACAATTAATGAAAATGAAAATAAGGACATAAAATAAAATGTAGGTGCCTAACAAAATTGCTCTACATTTTTCAGCTAAACAATTTGATATGGATCTCAGCCCAAGAAAGGCATCTATAAAGGTCATGATTCAGGAAGAACTGACAAAACTAGCTGATGAAGCAGATGAAGAAGACGGAGAAGAGGATGCTGAGAAAGATGAAACCCGATCTACTGGCCAGGAGGTTGAAGCCTGATTGAGGATTAAACATGACTGCTTGGAGATAGGTTTAGCAATGTATACTTTAACCCCAGTTATGCTTCTTATGTACACTTTGCTGAGTAAAAGTGGCTGTAACTTATTCTTAGCATCCATCCAATCTGAAGAGGACAACTCGTATTTGTCAAAATTTAGTGGAGGCTTTTGGTGGGCTGCCAGTATGCAGCTTCTTGTGTACACATAAACAGAATTGTAGGTTTTCACTGTACGTGAATATTACTGACCAACACTAGTTTCAACAATGTGTCTAGTTTAATAAATAGTTGACCTTTGAAGTTGTTACCTTTCTGCGCATATTGATAACTTGTACTGATGCTTGGTGATCAAGTCTCTATTTTTCTGATCTTCAGATTTTGTTGCTACCTACATCATTTGATTTTTATCATGGCCACACACCATTTGTATCATCTGGTGTGACAAGGTAACTCTTCCTCCAACTGATGCAATGCATGCAGTGCAGGAGAGTAGTTCCCCATCTCTGGTTATGTGTCCTTTGGTCTGCTCTAATCATTATGCTGTGTTACAATTTCAATGTGATGACCCTGGCTTTTGTTGTGTTACAATTTCAATGTGATGACCCTGGCTTTTGTAAGTTTGAGTTTAATCTTTCCATACATGTGTGCCTTTGCCTTGGGCCTTTGGCATATCTAATGCTATGTTTGGATGATAGATAATGAGGAGAACATAAGAGAATGAGGGGAATAGAAATAATTTTATTTGTTTGGGAGTTTTAAAATACATAAGAAGGGAATGAGACACATGAGAAATTATTTTCTCCCTCTTTTCCTCAAATGTTCAACTTTTATTCCTTTCAAAATTGAGGTGGAATTAAGAGAACACATGGGTAATGAAGTATCATTCCGTTTCATTAATAAAATTTTCAAACAAAGAATGAAAATTATGTTTTATTTCATTTCATTTCTTTTCGCTCAATCTCTGTCTATTCTGTTCTGTTACATTAATAAAAAAATATTCAAATACAGGGCAAATGTCTAATTTTTGTTCCCCTTAAAATTGAGGTGGAATGAGGGGAACACATGGGTAATGAAGTTTCGTTTCGTTCTGTTAATGAAATTTTTAAACAAAGAGAATAGAAATTATGTTTTAATTTTTTTTTTCTGTTCTATTTTCACCTATTCTGTTCTGTTTCGTTTCATTAATAAAAAAAAAATCCAAACAAAGGGTAAAATAGAACCCAAGGTTGTTTGAAAAGAATTGTTTGCTGAGAATGTGACTATTAGTAGGGAAGATCGCAATCAAGAAAAGAAATAATGTATTTGTTCAGGTCTAATCTAAGCACAGTTCTCTGACCTAAACTGTAGGAGAGCATTACTTCAAATGTAAGGGGAGTGTTTGTTTCAAGTATCTCATTACATTCTTGGAAATGACATTCTTAGGAATGTTATGATTATGAATGTTATTTTTGGACAAATTCGAAAGCATGTTTGTTTAGTATTTATTACTTTTGGGAATGTATTTTAAAAACGTGGGGAAGTAAGAGGGAGAATGTGAGAGTAGAAGTTAATGACAGGTATTTTAGTCTACTGTAAGATTATTTTCATTCCCATGTAAGGAAAAATAATATATCCATCTCTTAAGGTGAGAATGAAAATGAGACAAAATATGAGAATGTAACTTTTTTGAGAATTAATAATGTCTAAGAATATTTGTTTAAAGCTTGTACAAAATGTGAGAATGTCTAAGGTGTATTTGTTTTACTAGGTGGGACACTTAGAAGGAAAATTATTTCACACCTATTTGATACATAAAATATGAGATGATTGAAAATAAAATAAAGATTTAATTATAATATATTGTCAGTGTAATTTTTTTTATTATTAATCAATCATGCATTGTTATATTATTGAAAATATTTTACTCTCATAATAATTATATTAAAAGTATATATGTGATGATGTATGATTTATTGATAGTATAAAAATTTACATTAATAATACATCAAAATTAAACTCAAAATATCTTATTCATACTTCACCATATAAATTTTAGTCGCTCTTATATGAATGTCATTTTTTTAGGTACACATGAAAGTCATTTACTACCATCTATCTACAAGAATAGGTACAAATCGTCAATATATTTGCTTCAAGTCGCTCCAACAGTGGAGCTGCCAGCAGAAGTTGTGACAACAACCACAATCTTCATTGGCGCCTGGACTTGTGGTGGAGATAAGGATGAAGGCAAGGTCAAATTGGAAACAGTGGAGAGAAGTATCAATAGTGCTCCATTTATAGACAATGATTACTTGAACTCCTAACCATTGTATAAGGCATGCTTCAACATTACATTCGAGTTTATGATGACTATGGTAGTTGGGATTTGATGGCATGACATGCTATCATTTCAAAATAATTGCTAATAATAACATATTTGGTATATTAATAAACTTTCATTTTTAGTCATTTATACTTTTCATATACTTAATTGATTGAGTTTAGTTATGTTTTGTAAATTCGAACTCAAATTAGACTTAATTGATTTTTTCAGCATGATTTACGTCTTATACTGTTTCATATCTTGAGTTTTAGATGTCTAATAATTATATATCTTATCTTGTAGGAAAGATAAGAGAGAATTCTACAACTTTCATGAGAACCCTAGGTCAAAGTTGTAACACCCCAAATTTTAGACTATGTTATAGAACTGACAGAATTACACTATTTTCTATTTTCTGTGCAATATAAAAATAATTTGACTATTCCGATACTATTTTTGATTGTTTTGTGTGATTTACTCCAAGTCAAGAAAATAATAATTTTTTGGCCGAAAAAATTTTATTTTAATTAATTGGAGCTGGGGGATCTTACTTAACTCAATTCGATTGATATATATATTAATCTTTTAATTTTTAAGATTTAACTGTGTAATAAAATAATTTTATAATATTATAATATTATTTTATTTGACAAGATCTTTCTCTTGTCTCAAAAACAGTAAAAATCTGCTTCAAAATGACCATGGACCCTGGAAAGTCTGTGGGACCTGCATTTAGAAAAGCTGTCAACGATTTTGAATGGACCAAATTTTGAACCAATAGGAACAAGTCAATGAAAGTAGCTTGAATTTTCTAACCAATAAGAAGCAGTCAAACAAAGAGGCAAAGACTTCTTTGTGGACCGTTAGATGTAAAAGCTTGTTTTGGAAGCTTTGATCTTAACCGTAGATCAAATCAATGGTGTAAGAACAATTCTAGTTTAATCACTAAGTAATATCCACCTTAGATCAAATCAAAGGTTAGGAATTAAAGTTAAAATCAAAGGTTAAGATTAAGTCAAATATAGTGACTTGACTTTGCTTAGTAACTAATTAAACCTAATTTGGTTAATCTAATTACCTAATTAGCAAATTAAGTAAACTAACCTAGTTATTAATTAGTTATAATCTAAATATTAATTAGATATCTTAATTTTGTTTAGAAGTTATGATATATGCTAATATATATATTAAACTAATTAGTTATGTAATTAGAATATTAATTAAGTATTAATAGGAGACTTAACCTAATTGATTACCTATTTAATTAGCTTGTAATTAGACTTTGATTGGAAACAAATTAAGCCCTTAAATGCCATAGTACTCCACGGCCAAGGAGAGCATTTCACCATGTTCTCCATTATTCTTGAACCATCCAAGTGACATAAGCCATGTGCTATGCAAGTGTGAACACAAATGGATATTTATTATCCAAGCTTATCACTCAATCCCTCCTACAAAGTCACTCACGGAAGCCCCCTCTCAAATCACACTCAATATTTACTTTTCTTCACTTATCTAAAGCTTAGCTTATTTTCTCTCCAAAATTCCCAAGAACACCAAGAATATTTTCTCTTCCATTTTCTCTCTCAAATTCGGCCTCTCACCCTAAACACACTATACATCTTCTATAATTTTTCTTCTTAGCTTTTCCTAAATCAAAACTATCTCCTAAACACTTTTCCTTTAGAAACTTTTGTCAAAAACCTACTCCTTCTACTTCAAAATCCAAGCTTTTGTTCACTTCCCTAAGGGTAAGCTTTTGTTTTTATGGTTTAAAATTTGATTTGTGATTTTCTAAACCATGTTTGTTCCATGGTTTTCCATTATGAAGCCTTGTATGTGGTTTTACTAATTATCTAAGAATTATTAGGGTTTTGTGTTGGTTTTCAAGAAAGCAAGGGGAAGGAGGAGACTAGGAGATCCTTGTCTTCAAGAGGTAAGAGGGAGATTTAATCTCATTAACCTTGTGTGGTGATGAGAAAATGGATTGTTTGTGTGTGAAGGATCCATAAGGATTCATTTATGTGATTGTTTATATGCTTTTCTATTTGTGATTGATTTTAATTGTATGCATGTCTATATTTTTAAAATATATTGCATGTGTTTATAGTTTTTAAAATATATTGCATGTGTTTATAATTATATGATTATTAAATTAGGATGTGAATAACATGTAACGATTGCATGAGTGTTCCAAAGAACACACTGAGGCTCATGACCTTACCATTAAACAGAAAACCAAAATGTTCTCAACCATTTTCTAAAGCAATGATTTTAATGAATCTAGGTAAAATAATGAATTTGAGAATGATTTAGGTTAATTATGGTCAACATGCCATTTTATTTTCTAAGGTAGGTTAAGTAATTAATTTACAAAAGAATTTGATTCCAATGAATCGTTGAGAAATAAAATAAATGAACTTAGTTCTAGAATTCTAAATTAGCAGAACTTATTATAAGTAAGAAATAAAGTGAACGCTTGAAAAATACTAACGTAGAGCTTACTCTCTGAGTTTTGAAGCGCGTTAACAAGTTTTAAAGTGTAATTATTGGGTAAGGTTAAAATTAATAGAATTTAGAGAAAAATGTCAAAAATACCATATACTGATTTTCTAGGCAAAATGATGCCGAAATTTACTAAAATCAGATAAATAAAATGAAAAAATTCTATAATATATTTATAACATATGAAAATATTCTACGTAGTTAAAAAGTATTAGAAATAGTTTACACATATTTGAAACAATGATTTTTAAGTTGTAAGGTTAAGAAAATGATTTAAAAATCTTACGCGATTGAGAAAATGATTTAAAAACATTATGCGATGTTCAAAAACGTCAAAATATATTTACGCGATTTAAAAACGTTTGTAAAAGCGACGCGATTGTAAAAATGCGATAAAATTTTTACGCGATTAAATGATACAGCGAGTGTTACTGTCGGGCCAAAGTGGTGGAGCCGGACATGTTGTGAGATAGTACTGTCAAGTGGAAACATACTATATTTTGGTATATTGAGACTGAAGGTATTTTCGTAAATATGGTAATATATTGGAACTAAGAGTATTTTGGTAATTCTTGATTTTTTGTTGAGAGTTGTATCAATTTGGTTGATAATTGGCGATTGATTGACGAGATGAATTACACCGTGTTGTGGGTGTGATAGGCGTAGTGTGGTTCATTATTTGAACTTAGAGGCGTTAGTGTGCGGAGAATTCCATATGTGGACAGTTGGTAGCGCCTCTAGGCCGTGGTAACGGGCAACACACTAATGATCTCGACAAGCACTATTCTTAATTGAGATCTTAAGGAGACTATTATATACAATGCCTGTAGTGCACGATATATTGGACTGTGTACTGCTACACGATGTTTTGGATTGTGGGCTATAGACACGACGTTAGACAGTACAATAGTTTGGTTAGGCAGCCTAAGGTACTATTAGTTCTTTTCGTATCATTCTCTCACATATCTGTGTTTAGCTCCATGGAGTAAGAATGAGTCAGTGTGTGTATCATTCATTATCTGTATTTTAATATTTATTATAATCTGTGATAAAATGCATGATGTATTAATTTACTATACTGTATATGATATAATGGTATGTGTTATTGTAATATTTGTTTGCATTGTCGTTTTCTTTATTGCCATGCTGGTAATGATGTAGATTGTCTCACCTCTTTATTGTATTGCTATGTTTGTTTCTATTATATGTTTATATCATCAAAGACTACAATGGCGGCAAGGAGAGGTCAATTAGGTTTCTTTAGACTACAGTTTCTCGAAGGCGCTGAGGCTTGGTATGTCCATTGGGACACAGGACACATAGAGTACAGTGGTGACGTTACTTTATCAGTAAGTAGGACTCGACATGGGATCGTTACTTCACTTTATACGGTTACTTTCGTACAGGTTATTTTACCTATTAGGGAGTTGTGGAATGAATTTCACCATACTCCTAGAGAGAACTTTGATATATTTTTGGGTCGAATTTCTATCGGTCAAGACATTCCCAACTAGGGAATTTGTCTTATAACAAGGGCTCATGTCTTAGGTGTTATGTTTAGTAGTATGCTGTCTTTTACTGATTCTATTAAATATTAATAGTTGTAAATTAATTGTGTACTTCAGACAAGAATCATATGTATTTTATGGTGTAATTATGTTTGCTTTATTTTGTGTTCCGTGTTATTTTATTTAACGTTATAAGTATAAAAAGGAAAAATTTTTACCACTGATATTATTTATGTACCAAACATTTTGTAACTTGGGTAAGAATTTTATTTTATTTTATTTTATTGCATTATAAATGTGACATCCCTACAAGGGTATTACAAAAGTTGGACATCTACTGAAACTAATTGGGCTTAGAAGTCAGAATATGAGTTTTGTGATTGGAACCTGAACAGTGTGTAGTAATCAGAGCATAACTCGGGCTGTAAGATTTGGATTGGGCTGAAATTTTGATATCTGCAAGTTAAGACCCATATTTATAACTTTCATGAAGAACACAAGAAGCAATTGAGAATTGATGACAAGAGACTGACATGTCAAAAATGCGGGAAATTTCATGTTAACAATCCATGTTGGCTTAATCAAATGACTTTGCTTTAATTGTGGTAAGAAAGGACACTTTTCAAAAAGTTGTCCTCAATGGCAGCAGCAAAGAGCAGGAAATCCCAGACCTCAAACCACTGGAAGAATATTCACTCTGAGTGGCCAAGAAGTTGCTCACTCTTCAGATCTAATACAAGGTAAGTGCATGGTTAAGGATATACTTTTAACTGTATTATATGACTCTGGAGCATCTCATTCTTTCATTTCATATGATTATGTGAGGAATTTGGATTTTCCTGTTTTAGAGTTAACCTTTGATTTGTCAGTTTCCACCCCTACCGGAAAACCCGTAATAACTTCACAGATTTGCCTAAACTGTTGTGTAACCATTGAGAATAAGGACTTTTTTGTGAATTTGATTTGTTTACCCCTTGTAGATATGGACTTGATTTTGGGGATGGATTGGCTATTAGAAAACCGTGTTGTCTTGAATTGTTCAAATAAAACTTTAGTTTTTCTACCTGATAGAAGGGGCTCAGGGTTATGTTCTCCTGTTTTCATTGAGTTTCGAAGAGAACTAAGATTTGGAGAGTATTCCTATAATGAATGAGTACCCAGAGGTGTTCCCTGAAGAAGTGAATAAGCTACCGCCTCTGAGGGAAATTGAGTTTGCCATAGATTTAGTGCTGGAACGGGTCCTATCTCCATAGCACCTTATAGGATGTCTCTTCTAGAACTCACTGAGCTGAAAAAGCAGATTGAGGAGTTGTTAGATAAAAAATTCATACGACCGAGTGTTTCACCATGGGGAGCGCTTGTGCTCTTAGTGAAAAAGAAATATGGCAGTATGAGGCTTTGTGTGGACTATAGGCAGCTGAATAAGGTAATCATAAAAAATAAATACTCATTACCAAGTATAGATGATTTGATGGACAGTTGAGGGTGCAAGTGTGTTTTCAAAGATTGATTTGAGATTAGGATACCATCAGATTAGGGTTCATGAGGAGGACATACCTAAGATTGCTTTTAGGACTAGATATGGACATTATGAGTACCTAGTCATGTCATTTGGTCTGACCAATGCACCAGCTATCTTCATGGATTATATAAACAAAGTTTTCATACCCTACCTTGATCAGTTCGTAGTTGTTTTTATTGATAATATTCTCATCTATTCAAAGACAATAGAAGAACATGAAGATCATCTTAGGATAGTTCTGGGAATTCTGAGAGAAAAGAAATTGTATGCCAAGTTTTCGAAGTGTGAGTTTTGGTTGGATCAGGTGCAGTTTCTACGGCATGTTATATCTGGAGAAAGGATATCCGTAGATCCCAGCAAGGTAGAAGTAGTTCTTGAATAGGAGAGACCTACTATGATCATAGAAATTAGGAGCCTCTTAGGTTTGGCCAGGTATTACCGGAGATTCATAGAAGGATTTTCTAGTATAGCCTTACCTTTGACTAGGCTAACCAGAAAAGGCAATGCTTGTGTTTGGACACAAGAATGTGTGGACAGTTTTCAAGAGCTGAAAAGGAAGTTGACCACCACACCCATGCTTGTGATCCCATATCCTCAAGGGAATTTTGAGGTGTACTGTGATGCCTCTAGGAGGGGCTTAAGGTGTGTGTTGATGCAGGATAAGAGGGTAGTAGCTTATGCCTCTAGGCAACTATGCTCCCATGAGGAAAATTACTCGACCCATGACCTAGAGCTAGTGGCGGTGGTTTTTTCTTTGAAAATTTGGAGGCACTATTTGTATGAAGTTAAATTTGAGGTCTTTAGTGACCATAAAAGCTTGAAGTACTTGTTTGACCAAAAGGAATTGAATATGAGGCAAAGACGATGGATGAAATTTTTGAAGGATTATGATTTTGACTTAAAATACCACCCTGGTAAGACCAATGTGGTGGCCGATGCCTTGAGTAGAAAATTTTTGCATGTGTCTCATATGATGGTACAAGAGATGCCACTCTTGGAGAGTTTTAGGAACTTAAGTTTAGCAGTAACTATGTTACCATATGGTTTCTATTTGAACAGGTTGGAGATCAATAATGATTTGAGAGCTCAAATCAAGGGTGCCCAATAAAAAGATGAGACCCTACAAGAGATTAGTGCACAAATCCTTTTGGGAAAAAGAAAGGAGTTTAGGAGGGTAGATGACGGAATCATTGTGTTTGGTAATAGATTATGTGTCCCTAGAGAGTCAGAAATAAAAGAAATGATCTTTGAGGAAGCCCATAGGAGCCAATTCACCATCCACCCAGGTACGACAAAGATGTACCAAGATCTTAAAAAGTTATTTTGGTGGCCCCACATAAAAGTTGACATAGCTTTGTTTGTGTCCAAATGCTTGGTTTTCCAAAGAGTGAATATTGAGATCAGAAACCCTTAGGATCTTTGCAACCCATAGAAGTTCCCGAGTGGAAATGGGAAAGTATTTCTATGGACTTTGTGATGGGGTTACCAAGGACTCAATCAGGCCTTGATGCCATATGAGTTATAGTGGACAGGTTGACCAAATCCGCTAACTTCCTAGCCATGAAAGCGAAGTGGTTGTTAGATAAGTTGGCTCAGTTGTATCTTCAAAAAATTGTGAGACTTTATGGAATTCCCACCAACATCATATCCGATAAGGACCCTAGGTTCACCTCTAGATTTTGGGAAACTTTTCATAAAGCTTTTGGAACCAAATTGAATTTCAGTACGGCCTACCATCCACAAACCGATGGCCAATATGAGAGGACCATCCAAACCTTGGAGGATATGTTGAGAGCCTGTGTGCTTGACTATAAGGGAAGTTGGGATAGGTTCTTACCTTTGATCGAGTTTTCCTACAATAATAGTTATCACTGTAGTATAGGAATGGCACCCTATGAGGCATTGTATGGCAGAAAATGTAGGTCACCCTTATGTTGGTTTGAGACTGGGGAACAGAATATCCTAGGTCTTGAATTGGTTCAGCAAACTTCAGAACATATTAAAGTGATCAAGGATATGATGTTAGCAGCCCAGAGTAGGAAGAAAAGTTATGCGGATGAGAGGAGAAGGCCTCTAGAGTTCAATGAGGGAGAACATGTGTTCCTAAGGGTCACTCCTACTATAGGCATTGGCAGAGCCCTAAAAACCAAGAAATTGAATCCTCGGTTCTTAGGTCCTTTCCAAATCTTGAAAAGGATTGGACCAGTTGCCTACCAGAAAGCCTTACCACCCACCTTGTCCAACCATCATAATGTTTTTCATGTTTTCTAGCTTCAGAAGTATCATCCAGATCCTACACATATCATTGAAAATGAAATGATATAGTTAATAGAGGACTTAACCTATGTAGTTAAACCTGTGAGAATCATGGATAGAGCAGTAAAAGCATTCAGAGGGAAACAAATTCTGTTGGTGAAGGTGTTGTGGGATGGAGATGATCCGGGGGATGTCACATGGGAGCTGGAGACCGCAATGATGCAAAACTATCCTGAGCTTTTTGATTGAGGTAAATCAAATTTTGAGGACAAAATTTTTAAAAGTGTGGGAGAATTGTAATATTCTGCAAACACATAAGCCATAATTAAGATTATAGTGGCTCAAAGAAATTATTACAAATTTCCTGGAAAATTTTGGTAATTATTTAAAATTATTCGAGTATAAAGTTATAACATTGAAAGAGAGAAATTAATTATAAAAGCTCATAAAATAGATAAAATAACAAGAAAATAGAAATAAATATGAGAACTTTATTTCTTTGTCTTTTTGGGGTGAAACAAGCTACAGAAAATTTTAAAAACTGAATTGGATCAATCTAACATTTTTAATGACACTGAGATAAATGTACAAAATATTTATGAAAAAATAGAGTTGGACAGTAAGTGGAATTTTAGAATTTTCAATGACACTTGTGAAGGTGAGAGAATTCTTTAAGGAGGATTTTAAAGTGTTCATAGCAGATAAAATGCTACCAGCTGAAAGTAACTTTTACTAATCATTTTTTCCCAACCACATACACCTTATCATCTTTTCTCTCTTTCCTTTTTTTTTCATTTATGTTTTCTCTTCTCTTTCATGCTCATTCTCCCTCTCGTTTCTCTGCTCTCCCTCTCATTTCTTGTGGCTTCAAGAAGGTGCTAGCAAGGGAGACATCAAAGATTCAAGCAAGAATCAAGAAGGGAAGGCTAGGAAAGGCAAAGGGAGGGTGATTTCATCTTGAGGTAGGGGCATTTTCTCATTTTCCCTATCCATTTTTGTTTTCTTTCAAACTAGATGTTTGATGAAATGATGGGAAGTTACTTAGGAATGAAAGATCCATGTGTTTGTATTTGATTCATGCTATGAGAATTTAGTTTTTTCCCCTGTTGATTCTTGATAAGATTTGAGATTTAAAAATGGGTATGAAACCCTAAATGGGTGTGTTCCTTTATAAGCTATTTTGTGTGCTTGAATAAAATAATTTGATGTTATTGGTGATAGTTTTGAGTTTGAACTTTGGATGGGTTGAGATCTGACTCCCAAAACAAAGATTTTGGGTTTTGGTATGAGCACTTGTATGCTCTTATTGAAGTACTTAAGCGCCCAGGAACCAAAAACTTGAGTTTCTGGATGTGCGATGAGCGCTTGAGCGCTCACAGTTGAGCGCATGAGCGCCTAGAACCCTGAAACTCAAGATTTTAGATGCGCGATGAATGTCCAAGTGCTCAGGGTTGAGCGTCTGAACGTGCGTTGAGCGCCTAGGTGCTCATATCCCAGTGCTTAGGCGCCAGCCTGGCAAAAATAGAATTTCTACCTTGTTTTTCAAGAATTTGCTTTTAAAACTGCAATGTATTGCTATAATTGAGATATATTAAATGAAAAATAGCATAAGCAATGTTTTGTTAATAATGCTTGATTGCATGATATGTTTGCATTGAATAAGGTTGAATGATGATATTTGAACACCCATGATGAGAATGATTTATTAATGCATTATGTTGCATGATGATTTAACGAAATAGTTTTCTCTCATGGGTATCCACTTTGTGGAACTGGACTGAGTGTGGTTTTGGATCACCTTGCACTTGGGTAATGCCTAGTTAATGGTAAAAGAGAATAAAGAATCTCTTTATACCGAAGTAATTGGAGTTAAGATGTGTTCTTCCCCTTTACCTGAGCTTCCCTAGTCATTAGTGGTTGAGAATTAGACGTTTCCCTCCCACTTGGGGTAATCCTAAAGTTGGGATAGTTAGGGCGACGTATCCTAGCATGCCATGCGACATGAGGTCGCGGTCTATTCATGTGGATTGAATGAGGGTCAGTAAGCATCCTCGTTCCTAAATTGATGAGACATGAGTCCAGTTACCCGGAGTAGTTTTGTGTGATGAAGAGAGTCACAAAGAGATTGAAGTGTACTAACCTAAAAGCAGACTACTACCAAGTAAATGGTTTTAAAGGTTAGCATAGATTGAATTATGTGGTCTTGAGAGATGAGAATTTTTTATATGCATTGATATTAGACCATATCATTTATTTCCACTGAGTTCTCATGAATTGAGTTATGATTTGTGAATTTTCGTGGAACTCTAATCATAAGATGAGTTATGACTTGAATGATTAACCATTTTCGTAATAATGAAAAAATGGGATGTCTATTTCGGGAAGAGAAAGGACTTGTTTTGGCGTTTTGCCACCTTTCTACAGAAAGAAAAGGTTTATATAATAATAAGTTTTTCCCCGAAATGGCTAGAATTATTATGATGACACAGTTTTTGTGTTAAACTACTGAGAATTTCTTAATTCTCAACCCCTATTTTCTATTCATTTCCATGATAATTCCATATAGAGATCAAGCCGTGGAGTTGGATGGAGTTTTGCTGGAAGACAACATTCTAGATCTTGTAGTACTTTTATTTTGGTTTTTGGTACCATGTGGCAATTTATGTATATTGATCGTTATGTTGTCCATTTTGTATAACTTTTCTTTCCTCTATGTATGTATATTACGCTTCGCGAATGACTCATATTTTGATAATACATAAACTGTTTAATTATAAAATGGTGATATTCATAAGTAATGTACCAATAGCTAACTACTGATATGTAAACCAGTTACGGTATTAGTAATAGTATTTGGGACGTTACACTAACTACCACCAACGACTCTAAAAATCTTTAGGTTATAAAGTGTTTGGACATCAAAGAAATATTGGAGAACAATCTATAAACATACTTGAGCATTAAATTTATGTTTCATCATCATTTTCTCTAAACCCCTGTTCTTGAGCTAAGTTTGTGATTCTTTGATTCCATAAGTTTCAAGTTGTATTATCTACTCTTTAAGAGAATTTTTATTCATCTACATCTTTGTATAATCTGTAAAGAGAGGGTGAGGTATCCCTCTAGAGTAAAGGGTGAGGTATCCTTTAGAGAGTGAGGTATCTCTCAAAGATTGTAACTGGTGAGGTATCCCTTAGAGACTGAGGTATCTCTCAAAAGTTATAAAAGGTGAGGTATCCCTTAATAGTAAAGAGGGTAATGTATTCCTCAAAGGTTGTAAAGGGTGAGGTATCCCTGTTTTAAGGCTCAAGCACAAGGCTGTATCCCAAGGTGTGAGGAGTGCTCTTGTTTGTACAAAGATTTTCCTAGCACCCTTGAAGTCTTAGAGACAGTGAAGGAAATCTCAAGTTAAGCTTGTGGATTAGATGTAGGTCACAAGTGGTTAGTGGCTGAACTAGGATAAATATTGTGTTTGCTTCTCTCAACTCTATCTCCTTTACATTTGTGCCTTAATTATATTTGCTTAAGTTAAATTTGATATCTAACTTATTTGCTTGATTTATCCTATAGCCCAAGTGATATATGAGAAACCTCTAAGAGTTGTACTTTTGTTAAACTTATTCCACTGCATGAGTTGATTGAAAATATCAAAATGTATAATTTCTCAAAGGTATTTTAAAAATTTGTAATCACTCAATTCACCCTCCCTCTTGGGTGATGGTTGTCATGGCTAACAAGTGGTATCGGAGCTTCGTACTCTGTTAAAAGCTTAACCTCTTAGAGTTAAAGATCCTTATTTGTTTGGCAACCATTAAAAGTTTTTCAAAATAAAAGGTTTTGAAATTGATAAACAATCATTCTTTGATTATGTGCATTTTGTTTATTAGAAAGTTAGAATGAGATTTTATATGCAATCTATTGATATTAATTTGTTATTGTGGTTGATGGATTTATATGCAAATCAAAACAAACTTGGAATGCTTATGACAAGAAATGCTTTTCCTTGAATATTAGAGCAATGCAAATCTTAAGAAGTAGTTTGAATGATGATGCTTATGCTAGAATTAAGAATTACTCTAATGCCAAAGAAATTTTGGACACCCTTGATGCTTTTTATCTTACTAACAATGATTTCTTACATAAAGTTGTATATAGAGAGCAAGAAGAGTGAAAGCCTTTAAAGGAAGACAATATTAAAAAATGTTCTCAAGAAGATACTCTTGAATCATTGAAGGATAACAAGGAGGAAAATAATGATTCCCTTAAAGAGCCAAGTATGCTAAAAATTGAGACTACTTCATATATAGCTAAAAAGGACTTTGAGATAAATGATATTTATCTTGTTTATGGTCCTTCCTATGATGAGTTACAATGTCCATATGATGAATTTTATGATGATTTGTTGAATTTGGAAAAGAAAAATTTATCTTGCTTAAAAAGCATTTCCTCCATTGAAAATGAAATTGAAACATTGAAAAATGAATATGCTTTTCTTGATGATGAAATGCCTTTGAAATGTGAGACTTCAATTCTTGTGAAAAGTACATTGATTTAGAAAATCAAGTTGATGACTTATATTTCGATTTTGTCAAAGCTAATGATTCTAATTACTTACATTCCATGTTTGTTAATAAGAATGAAATTGAAATTACTCCACATGGAATTTCAAGTAAGGCTTGTGGCAAAAATAGCATAGAATGTAATAATAACCAAATGCTTAAGTTTTTCAAAAATGATCTTCAAAGGACCAAGTCATCATTGAATTCACTTGTTTACAATTTTTGTGGTCATCTAGGACATATTTCTCATTTATTCAATTATAGAAGAAATTCTTATATGAGAAAAAATACGGTATGAGTTCCTAAAAATCTTAAATGCCCTAGTACTAACATTCAAGGACCCAACATGAAATGGGTACCAAAATGTCCTCCTAGTGTTTCAATTATGCAAAAAATTTCTCAAAAAGATGGACAAATTGGTCAATTGAAAAAGGAATCATCAAGGGAAATGCTTCCAAAGCCTAATGGTATAAGTTTTGGTCAAAGAAAGAAGAAGACTTCAACTAAAGCTTCTCAAGTACAAAATGTGAAATTTATAATGTTCAAAACACCAAAAGAGAAGCAATGAGTAAGGAAAAGAGTTTCCTTGATTACCAAGGCCAAGGTACCAAAAGCTTTTACCTCTTATGCACTTTCACTTGTAAAGTCAATGAATTTGAAGTATATTCCTTGTAGGCCTTAAGTGATTGATAGAATCATGTGCACTTGGTAAAATCTGAATATTTTATTTAACATATGATTATGTTCATTCTTATTGTACTATAGCTCATTAGTTTGTTAAAAATATCTTGGTACATAAGGTTCTACAATGCCTAGGTATGCTTTCTATGCTTTAAATTGTCTATATATCATGAAATTAAGCATGTTATTAGCTATGTGCTTAATGATAATTGATTATTTAATTTGTTTTTCTTAATTTACATACTATGAAAAATTGATCTTTATGAGAGCATAATGAATTAAAAATCAATGACTAACCCCTATGGATCCAAAATTGTTTGATACCAAAGAAAGTACTGTGAATTGTGTTGTAAGGTGACTATTAACTCAAGCATGCATTGAAGTGAAGTGAAACTATGCTACTCGAGATTCAAAAATTTGAAATGGTTCAAAGTTCTCCAAAAGTGATGAAAACATATAAAGAATGTCATGGAGAACCACAACATTCTCAAGGAGCCTTGAGGTGTGGAAGTTAGAGTCACCTACAAAAATTCAAAGAGTACACTTTTGGTGATATCAATCTCTCATCCTTATTTATGCTCTAAATTAAATATCATGTGATATTTGGATGAGTGGAGATTCGTCTTTATGCCTTTGAAAAGACTAAATCAGTTTTTGAACTTCATTTATGGTACTTAAAATGGATGTCATGGAAGCAATGTCAAGTTGATTATCAAAGATGTCATGTAATTGAATTCTTAAAGGTTGGATCTCTAGAGATTTTCTGGTTTTGGAGATAAAATAATTTGTTAGAAGAAAGAAATAATATGTTAGAAGAAAGAAATAATCTGTTAATTGAACTTGGAATAAGTTTGACACATTGGAACTTATTTCTGTCAAGACAAGATAACCAATTACAAGAGCTATAAAGGTATTTTGAAGTTCCCGAAGACCACAAATAACCAATTAGGACCATTTTCTAATCTGTTATTGAAGCAAACAGAGGCTTAATCTATTAAGGGTCATGAAAATAATCTGTTAGGAGCCTTGCCTAACATGTTATTCAAGAAAACAGTGGCAACACTTTGATGTGAAGCACGAAAATAACCAATTAGGCACAAGTCCTAATTAGTTATTTTGGCTGACAGAGAGCCACTTATCTATTTTTTCTTCCCCTAACCGATTTCCACCTTCCCCTTAACCGATTATTCCAACTCACAGAGGCCTCTCATTTTTGTTCCAAAACAAAAAATAACTTATTAGCCTCACCCTCTAACCGATTATTCACCCAACCCTTGGCCACCTATATTAATTCTTCACACAATAACTAGTTACCCAAAGGACCTAACCAATTACTGTACTCCATAAAATACCAAAACCGTGACTTTCCCCTTACCATTCACGAACCATACCTCCATGGTCATCTTCTTCCTCTCACACCCACTTACACTCACTCCCTCAAACTCCTCACTCACTCCAAATCCAACCAAAATCCACCATTACAACACCTTTTCCATCACTTTCCACCACTTTCCATGGATTAGGCATGAATCATTTCAGTTTCTTTATTGTGCTTAAGCTAATCTAATTGTTTATCTTTTGAATATGCTGTTAGCTTATAACCTTGCTGAACCATAGTCTGACTTTGATATATTTTGGTATGACTTGGATAATGTTTTGCCATGACTGGTCTGTCGATACGCATATCTTCTGATCTGATAATAGTATTGCTTGAACACTCTTGAATATTTGTTGAATGGCAATGGTTTTGTGGACATATTGTTACTTCTCTCTTTGTCAAACACTCTTTTTGCATATCTTTTTTATCATGACAAAAGGGGGATAAGTTTTGGGGTATATATGACATTGAGAAAAGGAACACAAAATAGAACAAGGTATGATTATTATTATTTTTCCAATGATATTGGGATTTCAAAATTAAGGGGGAGCTATGCATCTCTAATCCAATCACCTCTTAAAAAATAGAAGGGGAGTAAGTCTCTATTATTTTGTGAGTTTCAGTTTATTTGAACTAACCGTTTTCTCAATGGATATTTGTCATCATAAAAAATGGGGAGAATGTGATTAGTATTGGAAATGACAATTGTTTTGATGATAACAAATAAGAGAAGTGATGGTTGTGCAAAAATCAAGTCCCAAGATTCTTCAGGTATAGCTTATAGGACTTAGATATCATGTTAAGGATAATAGGAATCACACTAGCTCACGTTTTGTTTCCATTCAACTTTGATCTATTTGCAAAATCATATTTTATGTTGATCAAGTTTAAGAAAAATGTTTTTCAGAAAGGATGAAAAGAAAATCATGTTTCATACTTGTGAAAATACTCTTCAAGCATGTGGAAAATGTTTTTAGAAAGGTTGAAAATGATTTGGGAAAGTTCGGTTATGAAATCCTTTAGAAATCTTATTTTCTTGGTGAACCAATAACAAATTAGGTATTTTGTATAACAAATTATTTGAGAACAATAACTGATTATGTAATTTCAAATAACAAATTATTTAAAATTCATAACAGATTATTCACTTTGGCAGAAACGTTCCAATTGATGTTTTAAAGTGAATAATCTGTTATGGAAAGTCCATAACAAGTTATTTGCATGTTGGAAACGTTCCCTCTTAATTTTTTAAATGTTCCTAACCGATTAGAGGTGCCAAATAATCTGTTATTTTTGTGCTACAATGTTTTATGATGAAATAAATAATCTATTAGGCAAAACCAATAATCTATTATATAGGATAGCATAAAACATTTCCCAACGGCTCTTTTGGAGCATTTAATGCCCCTAACCACCACCAACGACTCTAAAAAGGTTTGAGATATAAATGAAAGTGTTTAGGCATCAAAGAAATGTTAGAGAACAATCTGAAAAACATACTTGAGCATTAAATTTCTATTTCATCATCATTTTCTCTAAACCCCTGTTCTTGAGTTAAGTTTGTGATTCTTTGATTCCATAAGCTTCAAGTTGTATTATCTACTCTTTAAGAGAGTTTCTATTCATCTACATCTTTGTATAATCTGTAAAGATAGGGTGATGTATCCCTCTAGAGTAAAGGGTGAGGTATCCCTTAGAGAGTGAGGTATCTCTCAAAGATTGTAACGGGTGAGGTATCCCTTAGAGACTGAGGTATCTCTCAAAAGTTGTAAAGGGTGAGACATCCCTTAATTGTAAAGAGGGAGAGGTATCCTTCAAAGGTTGTAAAGGGTGAGATATCTTTGTTTTGAGGCTCAAGCATAAGAGTGAGGTATCCCAATGTGTGAGGAGTGCTCTTATTTGTACAAAGGTTTTCTCAGCACCCCTGAAGTCTAGGAGATAGTGAAAAAAATCTCAAGTTAAGCTTGAGGACTGGATGTAGGCCACAAGTGGTTGGTGGCTGAACCAGGAAAAATATTATGTTTTCTTCTCTCAACTCTATCTCCTTTATATTTGTGCCTTAATTAAATTTGCTTGAGTTAAATTTGATATCTAGCTTATTTGCTGGATTTATCCTATAGCCCAAGTGATATTTGAGAAATATCTAAGAGTTGTACTTTTGTTAAACTTATTCTGCTGCATGAGTTGATTGAAAATATCAAAATGTATAATTTCTCAAAAGTGTTTTAAAAATTTATAATCATCCAATTCACCCCTTCTTGGGTGATGGTTGCCATGGCTAACATAAGTAAATACATTGAATAACTAAACATTAATTCCTATGAAGTGATTATTACAATATCTAGTAATCATCGCTTATCAGTCAGCTATGAAACATGAATTAATTCTAACAGTTTATTAATGCAATTTTAATTTCCTTTACATTTGCAAGTGTATTTTATCTTGAATATTTAATTATTGAGGACTTTCTTTAATTACCTCAGGAATCCACATCGAAGGGCGTAGTTCCCCCTTTGGGAGTTTCCTAAGGCGAAACTTGTACTATAATGAGATAGCGATGAGTGTGTGGAGTTTGCTTTTACTTCATCGACAGAAGCTAACTTAGCTTTTTCTGCATCAACAGTATCTAATAGTAGCTTCTCTTTGAGCAATTCACCTTTTTGACAATGAACTTTATCTAATAAATAACTTCTCTTAATAAATCCACTTTTAGACTTTAAACTATGAAGAAGAATTAGCATCGAAACTAATACAAGCTATATATGTTTGTTTTTATCACTAAGAATAGACCAAGTCTCGAAACCTTAGGCTAACATCCAGTTCAAAATTAGATTTGATCGAACTGTCTGTCATAGTTTTAATATTACAACACTAATTACAAGCAATCTTTTAAAAAACACTTATTAAACTAAATGACATCATAAATACATTTAAAGTGAATTAGATATATGCATGTGTAAAAATCATTAGATATATGAGCATAAGATAACCATATCATCTTTTTTTTTTCAATTTCTTTTTTTATAAGTTTATATAATTTTCAGCAATATAATTTGAAATTAACATGGGTATCATTGGAAAATTTAATAACTCATCCATGTATTAAATCAATTAAGCTCAAATCTTAATTTTGCAAAGAATTGACTGGTTTTTGAAGGATGCAAATCACCTATCTCCATTATGTGTCCCCCTTCTTGTCCCACCACTCAAATTTTTCTAACTAAAAAATAATATACAGATCATCTATTTTATAAATTGTTTAACCCCTAACATTGTTTAACGTTGTTACTCATTCCCTTTCTCACTTTTTATTAATTTCTTTCCTGTTCTTCCATTATCGAGGCTCATGTCATAGTAATAGTGGAAAATAAACCCTAAGCGTGAACTCAGTAAGGGTAACCAGCAATTCTGCACCATTGTTGTTGGAGTTACAGTTGGCCTTGCCAAAGTCGCAGTTAGTCACGCTGCATCATCGAGTTTCCATATTTTGGCCCAGAACCTCCTCGACCAACCTGTTGGTATGCCTAACAACACAACACTAGCAATTTTACCCAAAAAAAACCACCAGCATAGATGTTTCTAGGAGCTAGGGGTGCCAAAATGGGTCGACATAGCATGATAAAATAGGTGGGCTGGGCCAAATTTTTTTTATGCAAAATTAGAATTTAACCCGAGTGGGTCAACCTAATTTTGGGCAGGCTGACCCGCAAGCCCGATGCTTAATTATTAATTAAGGTATTTTTATGTAATGTATATCATATATCAAGATTTTGTTCTTATTTTTAATGTAAATTAATATTTTTTCATAAAAATTATTTTATTTGATGTTTGATGGGATTTAAACTATACAAAAGAAAAAAGTGTTGAAACATAAGATTTTTTTTTTTAAAGTGCTGATAACTAAAGAAAAAACAAAAAGTAGGATGATGTGGGCTGGCGGAAACAACCCACATAGGGCCGAATTGGGCCATGAATTTACTAACCCGTAATGTTCCTGGCCCGATCCAAAGTTTTATTAGCTCAATGTAGGTTAACTTGAATGGGCTGGGTTGGTCCATTTCAATACCCCTACTAGGAGCAGAGATAGTACTTAAAAAAGGAAAAGAAGCTAAGGAAGCCCATTATGTGCCTCCCTTACAAGTCGTAATAAAAATGAATAAGTTATTTACTTAGTCTAAGTTTGATCTTTGAGAGTTGTTCAATTGATGAAGTAAACCCAAAAAAAAAAGTTCAGAAAATTGCTATTTATTTGGCTTCAAAATTGGAATTCCTTTAGCAATTAGCACAACAAAAAGAACACATCATTAGTTAAATCACTAAGGTCTGGTTTCCTTTTGTGTGGATGAAATAAAGGAATTAAGGTGAAGTGAAAACTTGGATAAGAAATAGTCATTAAATGAAGGTTAAGGATTTAACCACTTCTAAAATAGATGATGTGTACATTATTTCCCAATTGGCAAAATTTAAATGGTGAGATAAGAAAAGAGACACAAGATGGGGACTAGTGATTTGCATCTATTTTCGAAAAGTAATTTGGCTATTTTGAACGGTTGAACTAGTGGGATAATGTTAATGCTCAACCAAGACTGGCATTAAGTCTCGAGGTTCAACCTATTCATTGGTCCCAATAGAATTGGTTTTTAGAATACTATTTTTTTTTGGATTTCCTAGAGTATCCCCTACCTGATAGGTGATGGACTAATTTCTTGGGAAACAGTCAGGTGCCTAAGCTGGAACCACTTCTAATGGTGTTATTTTTATTTTCATACACATAAATCTTAGAATCGAACCTAAGATCACATGCTTAAAGGATTCAAGTCCCTTCCATTCGGACCAATACATGTTGGTTGACTTTGATTTTTATAATACTAATTACAAGTATGCAACAATATAAGTGGTTTTATATGGGTTTAACTTTAACTACTTATAGTTTTTTTTAACTGGCATATTAATGATATTTATACAGTTAAAAATAACTACAAACTTAGGACTGCATTACTAGCAATATTGCATAAGATTTTGTTTAAGAAAAAAAAATATAAGATAAGGGACACTTAAGGCTTAAGGTACTTCTGGCATGCATGCTTGTGGATTGTGGACATCAATTATTTTTTTGAGAAACATTTAAGAGTGTGTTTGTTTGTGCATTTTTTACAAAAAAAAAAGTATTTTTTTCATTAAAAAAAAGTAATTCTGAAACATGAACATATGTTTGGATAATATTTTGAAAAGGAAAAATATCATCTTACCTCATTTTTTCAACACCATTTTTAACACCTGGTTAATGATGTACAAATTCATGGTTAATCACATGTATTAGTTGGTTAATGAGTAAATCTATAGTTTAGGGTTTGAAGCTTGAATTTACTCATTAACCAATCAATACACGTGATTAACCACGAATTTGTACATCATTAACCAAGTGTTAAAAGTGGTGTTGAAAAAATGGTGTAAGAAAATCGGGATTGTTTTGAAAAAAGCAGAATCTAAAAAATTATACTTTTTTAAAAAATAGAAATGAGTTACTTTTCAAAATAATCAATTATGGAGAGATGCTACAAAAGAGAGAAAGTAAAAAAGTATTTTTTTATAATTGTATCCAAACATAAAACAACTTATACTTTTCAGAAAAGCTATTTCCATAGGCGACTTTCTAGAAGGTTTTCAAGGTGGATATGCTTTTCTTCTCAAAAAGACCATCAAAGAAGATTTATCTCTAAAAAATAATCAATTATTTATACTATTTTATAATCATTTTTTTAAATGTGTCAAACACAGCCTAAATTATTTTCAACTTGGGCCATTAATGCAATGTGCATCACATAACATTTGACTTCTTAAAACGAAGATCATCAGTCCAGCAATCTTGGAGCGCTTTCATTGATATCATGATTGTTGGTATCTCAGTGCCTTACAAATTAGGTATCAAAAAGCTAAATAACTAATGTATCAACGAAACTATTTATTTGTTGAATGCGTGTTGAAATAAATATTTAATTAGTAATGTGTTGGCACATGACAACTTAGTGAGTACGAGTTGAAGATATATATAGAGAGTAGCAGGGTATAATTCACGCAAATACTTTTTAAGAGTGTTCAAGACTCATCCGGTCTTGGCTTGAAATTAATTAAGTCAGATTCAAGTCACACTTCGAGAAGGGCCAACCCAACCTAATGCCACATAATATTTTAATTAAAATAATTTTAAAAAAAATTAGAGATAAATTATATGACTTCTACACTTAAATGATGACCTTTCTTCGGTACCCTTACCTTTTTAAAGGTTGGTACCTTTCTAATCAAAATGTGCCATTTGTACTCATTTATTAGATACATTTATATTTCGGTTAACTATTATTTTAACTTTCTTCAATTTTAAAATTGACTTTAAATTTTTAATATTACAAATTTAACTTTTTTTTTAATTTTAGCTTTTTATTATACATTTCTTATTCTTGTAATCCTCTTTTCATTATGTTACCAAGTTTATGAGGAGAAATGGTAATAAGCTACATTATCAGAAGCATATGTATAAAGTGATTTATTAAGTTACAGGTTATTATTAATAAAATATTTTATAAAATCAATTAATAATATTATGCCAAGTTAGCAGGGTACCAATACCCTTTAAAAAACAAGGGTATCGAATGAATTCCCCCTAAATTAATACATGTTGCATAACATGATAATATTTTTGTATTGATATAATTTGTTTCAAAAAATATATTGTAAACCATCCCTTACTTTTAGTTTCCTATCTCTTAAATTTTATGACTTGGCTATGCAGAATGTCCAAATTTATATATTTTGTATAAATATCAGGTTGAACTGGTCTCGGCCCAATCATTAGCCGAGCCATGACCAAGTCAGGTTTGGATACAAAGAAATAGCCCAATCAAAATATAAGAATAGGTTCAAACCAAGCTAAACCCGTTACAATCCGTCCTATGAACACCCTCAAAATGCTTTCCATCCCACTTTCTCGTCCTTTATTTTGCACCCTGTCCACGAAGCTCACAAAGTAGATTTTAGGCTTTACCCAATTTTTTTTTAATGAAAAGCATAAAATGGAAATTCTAATTTTATTATTATAAGAGTAGGGAGTACATGATACCATCCTCGATCGTAACCATTTGGCCAAGGATATTTTCATATTATATCAATGAATTAAACCTAGGAGTCTTGAATAGGAGTGGAAATGAGATAATTCAGGTTAGACCTTATCTTAAATGGGGGCTATTTTTTAAAGTTTTATCTGACCTTCTTAAAAACTTGACCTAACCTCAAAGTCTATTTAAAAGTCCACTTTGTAAATAAGACCTTTAAATAGGTTAATTAGATAGGCTAACAGACCTAAACCTTTATATAAGCAAACATGTCTAAGTTTTAAAAAAATTATATTATTTATAAAATTAATAATTATATTATATATATATATATATATTAAAATGTCATAATAAATTAAAGTAATAATATATATAATTAAATATATAATTAATATTACAAAATTTAACTTCTTTTTAATTTTAACTTTCTATTATACCTTTCTCATTCTTGTAATCCTCCATTCATTATGTTACCTAGTTTACGAGGAGAAATGATAACAAGCTACATTATCAGAAGCATATGTATAAAGTGATTTATTAAGTTACAGGTTATTATTAATAAAATATTTTATAAAATCAATTAATAATATTATGCCAAGTTAGCAGGGTACCAATACCCTTTAAAAAACAAGGGTATCGAATGAATTCCCCCTAAATTAATACATGTTGCATAACATGATAATATTTTTGTATTGATATAATTTGTTTCAAAAAATATATTATAAACCATCCCCTACTTTTAGTTTCATATTTCTTAAATTTTATGACTTGGCTATGCAAAATGTCCAAATTTATATATTTTGTCTAAATATCATGTTGACCTGGTCTCGGCCCAATCATTAGCCGAGCCATGACCAGGTCGGGTTTAGATCCAAAGAAATAGCCCAATCAAAATATAAGAATAGGTTCAAACCAAGCTAAACCAGTTGCAATCCGTCTTATGAACACCCTCAAATTGCTTTCCATCCCACTTTCTCATCCCTTATTTTGCATCCTGTCCATGAAGCTCACAAAGTAGATCCTAGGCTTTACCCAATTTTTTTTAATGAAAAGTATAAAATGGAAATTCTAATTTTATTATTATAAGAGTAGGGAGTACATGATACCATCCTCGATCATAACCATTTGGTCAAGGAGATTTTCACATTATATCAACGAATTAAACCGTGGAGTCTTAAATAGGAGTGGAAATGAGATAATTCAGGTTAGACCTTGTCTTAAATGGACTTGACATATTTCTTAAATGTAAGGCTTGAGCCTAGTTTATTTACCTGACAAAGGCTATTTTTTAAGGTTTGATCTTACTTTCTTAAAAACTTAACTTAACTTGAAAGTCTATTTAAAAGTTCACTTTGTAAATAAGACCTTTAAATAGGTCAATTAGATAGACTAACAGACCTAAGCCTTTATATAAGCAAACATGTCTAAGCTTTAAAAAAATTATATTATTTATAAAATTAATAATTATATTATATAAATATTAAAATGTCATAATAATTTAAAGTAATAATATATATAATTAAATAGACTGACTTGTTAGGCCTCAAAGGCTTTTTCAATGGCTTAGCTTAATCTTTTTAATTAAATAGACTTTTTAAAAAAATTTAGCTTAACTTTTTTATTAAACAGCTGGGATAGGCCAAGGTAGGCCTTAAACAAACTTGGCTATAGCCCCTGATGGGCTCCCGAATTATTTCCACTTCTAGATATGCGTTTCAATCTACTTCAATGTAAAAGGTTTTCCATAAGACATTAGACTTTTCAAAATATAAACTTGGAAATGATTTCTTTGTCAAGAATTTCATGGACTGAAGACCAAAGAAAGGAATTTCATGGACTACTCCCTCGCACACTTTTCTATATTATTATTATAGAAAGAAAATTCTCACTTTTAAGTTTTTTTCCTTAAAAAGATGAGTATTTCAAAATTATTTTTTAAAAGAATATTTTAGTTAATGTATAATCTCATTTTTTGCACAACTTCTTATTTTTTAATAAATTTATTTTAGAATTACAAAGTGATGCTAGATGCTATCATAAAAACCCATGATCATAAATATGAGTAGGCCACTTTGCTGAATTATGAACGTGATTAACCTTGCTCTATAATTTCATCACATTTAAAGGAATATTATGATTTTGTGCCCATTATCCCGTGAAATAAGCAATCCGAAGGTTTTAGAAGTTAATTTGGGTTGAACATGTAACATCCCCAAAAATATTAAAAAATAAGTACATAAAATATTTATATAACAAAACATAAGAAATAAGATATAAAAATTATGATTCAAATTAAGGCTTGATTATTCGAATAACCAGAAGGTTATTCGAATAAAGTCCTTACTGTGCAAATATGAAAGAGCAAACATGCTATTATGTTCAAATAAGTTATTTGTTATTCGAATAAATAGGCTTCTGTGAGCATATATAGAGAATGAGTTATTCGAATAGACATATCTTTATTCAAATAAAAGATAAGAAATATCAGAAATGGGAAACACATCCCACTACAATAAGAATGAAAACTTAGTTTTTATCAGTTTGGTCTTCAATTAGTTTTTATCAGTTTGGTTTTCAATTCCTATAGTCCCAAAGGAACTAGAAGATGAGGTAAGATTAATGGTGAAGTAAGATTGACATCATCAAGAGGACAAGTGTCATGAATGGAACTCATAGGATGATGATTAAGGAAGAAGCAATGATTACAAGAAACACATAAATGAAATAGGAAGCAAAAGATGGTGATCTACGGCCAACAAGAAACTAGTGTCCAAGCACTTATTGAAGCTGAAATAAGCATATGAAGTTAGCAAGTATAGGTGGCAAAAGGAAAAACTCTTGGAAGACTTAGACTTTGAAATAATGATTACAAGAGACATGTGACAAGCTTGGATATGAAAGCAATGATTGTATGGAATAAGTGTTATGAAAATGATGAAGATGAATGGTGAAAAGATCAAGCTAAACATGTTGGAAATTTCTAAGAAGGAATAAGTATTCAAAATATTAATTATGGAAGTAAGTTTATGATGTCAGTAGGACAATTGTCATAAAATGAATGAAAATTGGAAGAAAAACCTCAAGGCTTCTAGAAGAAGCCATTGGAGGCTTTTTGAAGAAGCCATTATAAAGAAATATCTCAAGGCTTCTTGAAGAAGCCATTGGAGACTTCTTGAAGAAGCCATTAGAGTCTTCTTGAAGAAGCCATTGAAGACTTTTTGAAGAAGCCATTGGAGACTTCTTAAAGAAACCATTAGAGACTTCTTGAAGAAGCCATTTTGAATTAAGCAAGGTAAAATAAGCATGCTGACAAGTACCAAGCAACAAGCTTAAGACTAACAAAAACATTGAAGCTTATTGAATAAGCCACACCACGTTAGGAAGAAAAATATGGAATAATAAGATGATGAAACATGGTTGAAAGGAAGACAAATGTCCCTTAATAATGATAGGTGAAATAAGCTCAGGATGCAAGCAAATGATGACAATAACAAGTGTCAAATTTGGATTCAAAGCCATGATTATAGGAGACATGTGTCAATCTGGGGTAAACGTAACATGATAAAAATTTGGAATTTGGTGTGATGAAGCATGACCAAGAAGAATAATAAGTGCTTAAACATTAAATGATGTTGAACTAAGCATAACAGTTGAGACATGTGTCATTAGGGAAAGCTCAAGGAATCTTGGTAATGATACATGAAGTAAATGAATAGAACAAGAGGAAGGAACTAAGTGAAATACGTAGACGTTGCAGAAGATAAATTTGAAAAATAAGATTTGATATTTTTGAAGATGTATTCACAGATTGACAGCAAAGCACTTTAACTTCATACCTTACATTATTTCTAACGTATGATAAAGCTACTTTTGCTCTATAAATACGTCCTCCCTTTTCCATTTTTAGCAAGAAAACACTTAACCAATTCACAAAAACTAGAAGCTTTGTTTTTGCAGCAACTTAACTCTTCCATCTTCACCCACTCTTCAGTTTCTTTCAATTCTGAAAATAGGTAGAAAATGACAAAAACGTTATTCTTTACTCTTTATTTCTATCATCCATATCTCCTAGTGTAACAACCTAATATTTACTACCCAAATATATCATCATATAAATGAATAACCAATATTGACTCTGCTACTACCAAAATACATCAACATCTAACCCATATCATTCATACATAATGAGTAAATATGGAGAGCCATGATAGCAAAAGTTATATATATATATATATACACCACCGCCTCAAGACATACTGTTATACATAACTTGAAACAACTAAGCAAATATAAAACATTTATATATGCTCAGCTCAAAATAGCAATTATACTATGCTAATTCTCATACATCTTCTTCTTCCCTTTCGAAGAACTAGCACCTGAATTTATATGGCAACACAATCCGGGAGAGAAAATATATCTCAGTAGAAGTATTTCAATACCAGCATATATACATATATGTACAATCAGATAATATCATAATTATCAAGTTGACACTTTAATCATGGAACACCTCATCTCAACAACAACAATCACTCATACAATTGCCATGCATGAAAATGTCATGATAGCAACAGCCCATACAATTGCCATGTTATGCTTAATTATGACTAATGATTATGTTTATGTAATTTCCTAAGTATGAAAATGAATAATGCATGATACCACATCCAGAACCTTCATTCCCATGGTAATGTCATGAATGTATGAAACTTGAATAAAGTGATGGAAGTCCATAGTTTCATCCATAACCTTGAACAAGTACTAGAAGTCCCATCCAGTAAACATCATTATCCTAGAGCAAATCCATCCCCCCGAGTAGTGAAGTCCCATCAACTACACGGTTATCGATAATGAACAAGGAAGTCCATCCTTAAGAATTTCACTATATTAGAAAGGTTACCATGTACCTTACCTGATATAGAACATCCACTTTCACAGGGCTCACACCTTTCAAAAAGGCAAATCATACCATTAAGTATATCATCATGTCTAATTAACTTCTCATAATTAGTATTACAAACCTCAATAGGTTTCACAAATATCTCATGCAATACAATTACTAATTACTCCCATAACTAGTTTCACAATTGATTTATATGCATTTCAAATTTATTTCATAAAAAAATCATCAAATAATTTTAAAAGTACCTTATCACTCTTAAAAGAGCATACACGAATAATTCCCACACTTAGGAAAACTCAATTCCTCGATCCATCACAATACAAATTATATGTATATAAAACCATGTCTAATTACCTACCGTAATTAGCATTTCAAGTCAACTTGAATTAATACATTTCCACTTCATCAATTACTCCTATTAGAGTTTCAACATACTCTACTAGGCATAAACAAAGTATCCTAGCAATTAGGAATCTCAAAACATCAAAATAGAAATTCTGATGAAATCTGCTCTAGGCATCTAGGAGCCCTATCCTCGCCTATGGCATTCCACCACACTATGGAAACTTAAGGTATTCCAACACATTACCCATTTATAATCCACCCTACTATGGTTATCTAAGGTCCCTCTAAGGCTCCTAGCCTTATAAAATGTCAAAACATGCATTTCTTAACCAAAAACGCATTCTGTTCAAAATCAACCTTTGACCTTTGTGCAGTAAAATAAGCATAACTTGAGCTACGATTATCAAAATGATGCGGTTTCAGTGGCGTTGGAAAGATAAGAGAAAGAGCTACAACTTTCATGAAGACTACAAGAGCTAAATATCATCACAGAGGGATTAAACGGCCGTGTAAAATTACACAGTCCTAGCCATGTAATCGTCTATGAAGAAAATTTCTGGCAGAGAGTTACACAGCCTAGGTTGTGTAATTGCACACAGGCCGTGTAACTGAACCAAAAACTTTGTAACTCATTTTGTAGGGTTGTGGCACTACTCCAATGGTCAAATTCTTAGATTTTGGCCACTCCAACTTAGTTTCTAAGTGCTTTTAAGTCCCAAACAAGTTCACAAACAGGAAGGAAACTTAAAACACCAACTCACAATACAAATTTTAGATTCTTGGATTAAATCATCCATTCACATCCTAAAACTCCAATTTCTTCACAAATGGCATTTAAGGGTGTTCAAGTGATGAAAAACTGTTCTATTGCCTCTAGCAACCTAAAAACATACTATTCTCAAGCTTTCTAATAAGATTCATGCATTTACTAACATAAACACAATTCTCACAATTCAAAACCTCATATCCTCCATCAAGTCCCTATAAACCCAATAAGGAAGATGAAATCATGAAGTAACACATATTTTCCCCTACCTCAAGATCAAGATGATGAAGACGAAGTGAGGCTTCCACTTGAATCCTTTCCTTTGATGGTTGATCCTCCTCTTTCTTTGGTTTTTTTTTCTCTTCGGTTTCTCTCTTTTATTTCCTTTTCTTTCCTTTCTTCACGGTTTCTCTTCTCTTCTCTATTTTTGCTTCTCTATTTTTCTGATTCTACTTCACAAATATCCCAGCCGTGAGATATTTAACAAGGGAAGTCTAATTAGACTTCTCTTAGTTAGGTACCAAAACTCTGATCTGCTAAGAACATTCAAACTTCTCCAAATCCGATTTCGTAGCTTCCAACAAATTCAAAATAAATCTTAAGATTCATTAAAAATTCTGTTTCACCAAAAATTGATATTTCAATATCAGCTATGAGTCAATCCGGCGCCAAAGCACATAATCAGTATACTTAAAAATGTCAAACTAACTCCGAAAATTCTCAAACTTTAACTATAGTATAGCTTCCATATTTGTGACTTGGAAACAAACTCTCCACACTTATTTCTACTAACTAAATAGTTTAAGCCACTTTCAGAGCAAATAACAGCTATATTTCTCACTTAGCGTTACAGCAAAGTGCCTAAATGTGCTCAGAAAGTTACAAAACTTCACAGACATGTTAAGTAAGTATTAGGCTACCTTCGTAATCATATACAAGCCTAACATGACTTTCTAGGGTATTACACCTAGTCCGTCACTCTACATTTAATCCACTAGCTCTGTTCTTATTTTATGAAACAACAATTTTCTAGTGTCTGCAATTGGTTTTTCACTATAGTTTTATTCAAATAAGCCATCAGTTATTTGAATAAATCATGTTAAATGTTTTAGAATGATGCAATTTCAAATGGTTTATTTGAATAAACCTTCTTTTATTCGAATAAACTATTGCAGACTGAGATTTTTAAGAAGCACTATTCAAATAAGTTTTGGCTTATTCGAATAGAAATTTCTCCAGAACACTAAATGTAGCACTACTATTCGAATAACTAAAATGCTATTCAAATAATAGACACCAGAATGGCAAAAATTGAGATTTTAAATGTAAATGATTCTTTTATCATTTTAAACTCTTTTCATATATGATATTTTTGTTAATCGAGTTATTTACGATTCTTTTATAACTTTTTTCATATATGATATTCTTATTAATAGAGTTATTTATGATTTTTTTGTCATTTTAAACTCTTTCATATATGATATTTTATTAATCGGGTTATTTATTATTCATTCAATTGGAGTATGACTAATTTTATGGAAAGAATTTATATGAGTTATTCTTTCCTATGGAAAGGTTTTATTAAGAGTAATATTATCCCATGGATAAAAATGAATCAATGTACAAAAGAGAAGATAATTATTGTGGCCGTGATGAGATGATCAATGGACGCCTTGGTCAAATTATTGTGACCATGATGAGAAGATCAATGGGCGCCTTAGTCAAATTATTGTGACCATGATAAAAGGATTAATGGACACTTTAATCAATAATATTGATTGTGGTCATGATGAGAGGATTAAGAGAAACCTTAATTAAAATTATTCTGGTCATGCTGAAAGGATTAAGGGATGTCTTAATCAAAATTATGGTGGTCATGATGAGAACATTGGGGGATACCCTAATGAAGAGAAAGAGACACATTTGATTAAGAGTATTAAAATGAGATGATAAAGAGATAATGAAAAGAAGATTTTGAGTAATAATGTTAAAAGAATATTCAGTTACTTATTTTATGAATTTATGAATTACTTATTCATTTATTATTGAGTTATTTTATCCTAAATTAAATACTCATACTTATTATGTTAATTACTTATTTTTCCAAGTTATTTTACTAATTTATTGGTTAGACTCTCAATTATGATTTTAGAAACAGAGAATGGTAAAGAGTAGGTGGTAAATGTATACATATTTTTGCCTCTTCTTACTAAGATTATATCTCACCCTTTTGTGGTTTAGCATTTCAGATTAAGCCGATTGAAGAAGTTCTGACAAATTTTCGTATTGAGCAAGTTTATATGCTGGAAGTTGGAGTTTATGTAATAGTTATAAATAGTGTCACCTTAAGAAGGCTTATGTAAGCCTCTATTTTTAGAAAATAGGTGCCTAACTTAGAAATATTTGTACGAGATTATGTAAGTTATTTTATATATATGAGGTAATAATCATGTTAGAAGGTGTTTGTAACGTGTTACTCTTATTAGAATTAAACACTACAATTCTATAATAGAAAAAGGCTTAAATATAATTTTGGTCCCTATACTTTCACCCTATTTAGATTTTGGTCCCTATACATTTTTTTGGATCTAAGTCCTTATACTTTCATTTTGTTTTCACATTAATCCCTGTCATCACCTACCGTAATGATACTGTTAAATTTCGTCCTACGTGACAAACAAAATCCTACTTAATAGTAACACTAGATAAAAATTAATTTTTTTAATTCATCTCATTTCCCTCAAATAATAATAAACTATTACATAAAAATAAACCAACCTTCCTTCTTCCTTTTTCCAAAATCATTTGAACCTTCCTTCCTCTTCCTCACCAAATTTTCTCCTTTTTCCTCTGCTTCCATTCTAGCACCATCTCCGTCTTGCACTGCTTCACTCATTCGGTGACATTCATTATGAGGAAGAAGCAAAGGACGCAAGTCACACTCCATGAAATTTTTTAATTAGTTTCATCACCGGAGGAACAACCTCACGCCTATAAGTTTCCAGCAAAAACCCATATGTTGTATTTAGTGCAATGTTAATGGAAATGTTGTTTATCCTACAATGCTAGGTTTTTTGGGCATTAGTTAGTGATAAATGTATGTAGTGTGATTCTAATTTTTGTGATATAGTGAGAATTGAAAAGGTGCAATGTCAATGGAAAGGGTGATTATCCATTTATGTTCAATGCATGTTGTTTCTTTGATGAGGAAATCCATTTTGCAACTTCTAATTTTCTGTTAGTGTTTAGTTTTTGTTAGCATTAGGATTGTACCTTTCGTTTTATATCAGTTATGGTGTTTTGTATGTGTGTGGGGGTGCTTTATGTCACTAAAATGTTGAATAGATATTTGGTGTGTTACTGCATAATCCCAACAGGACAGTACATCCCATTTAGCTTGTCTCATGTTTTGGTTCTTTTATGGTTGTTGTTTCAATTACCTTGGTGTGTTACTGCATAATTGCTATGTTTGATGTATTTGATGTGTTTGTTATATTGCTATAATTGCAATGTCATTTTTGTAACTTCTGATTTACTGTTTATGTTGTGTTTCTTAGATGGCCTACTTGATAAGTTCATTGTCTTTGTATACCATGGGGGGCATTTGTTCCCTAGTAAGAAAGTGAGGTATATTAGTGAGAGAATACACACTTTGAAAGATTGTGAAGATGATTTGTGATCACTGCAAGAATTGACTATAGTTCTTAAGAACTTGGGGGTATAAGGGAAATATTAAGATATATTACTGCAAACAAGTTATCAAAGGGATGATGGGCGTTATTCCTCAGAAAGCAAGAGGAGTACTAGCAAGACGTACAAGATTTTTATCAACTCCAGGTACAAATGTATCACTTAAAATGCTATTATTTGCTTACGCATCTACTACAATTGCTCAAGATGCAAATGCTTAAGCTGCAAATGCGTCTGCTAGTACTGAATCTAGTTAAAGACTGAGACTTAAAATAGGGGTAAGACGAGCTTTTATGTGGAGAGGGAGGCCAGTTGTAGCCAGCTCACAAGGCACTATGGCACAGGGACAGGGACAGGGACAAGGAAATTTGCAAGGCACTCAGAAGTTTGTTAATGGACCACACTGAGTTTGAGGAAACTAAGGCCAATAGACCACATTTTTCTTTTGCTTTTTTGTATTTTTTGTCTTTTGGGGCTTATCATTTTTTGTGGCTCAGTGGGTTATTACTGATGTTAGTTGTATATTGACTAGTGTATGACAATGACTAATGTATTAACAATTGTGGGTTGGTGTATATTGGTTAATGATTATTATATTGATGTTAATGAGTAAATTATGGTTAATGGTGACTATTTGTACTCTTTTAATGACAATGTGACTATTTGTACTCCTTTAATGATTTGTGTATTGGTGCCTATACATTACTAACAAGGTTAATGGTTAATGGTGACTATTTGTACTCTCTTAAATTATGGTTAAATTCGTCCTCATACTTTCATATGATTTATGTATTGGTCCCTATACTTGAATATGATTTGTGTATTGGTCCCTGTGCTTTCCTATGATTTGTGTATTGGTTCTTATACGTTCATATGATTTGTGTATTGGTCCTTATAGACACTAGTCAGTTATTTAGTCCCTGTAATTTCATTACTTGGTCCTTTCTGTCAACACAATTGTGGTTGCACAAGTAAACATCAGACAATAATGCCAAAGCCAAAAGTTTTCAATTAATTGATCAAAAGGGGATTACATAAGTCAAGTCATTTGCTCAATTAAACAACCTAATACATTTGCTTAGACCTAAACATCTACCCACCAACATACATTAACAGTCAGAAAAGTAGTTGATGCAACATTCCTCTGCTATATTGAGTCCACATGAGAAAGAACACCAATCCCACTGTCATTCCACAATAAATCCCCATCAACAGCTTGTACATCCTCAATTTCCTCTTTAAACCTTGAACTACTCGTTGTTGCCTTTCAAGAACTTCCCTTGCACTAGTTGGCATTGGCGGATCCAACCATTCAAACAAACCACAACTTCAATCTGCCTATCACAAAAAAACCCTTCAAACCACTAGAGTAAAGATGGAAACAAACTATAAACTAAAATTCTCCTTACTCTGTAATTAGGACACTTAAAAAATCTTGTTACTGGATTTTCATATGTCCTTAAAGTATATATCATCATCCTACCATCACAAGCACAGAACATGCTTCTAATCAGGCGGCTCCCATGAGTGGAGCGACTACAATGTGAGCTATAGGAGCTGTAACTGCTACCATCCATGGTTGAGTATGGAGAAGGAAGAAGTGGAGCTGCACAATTTCAGTGAAAAAATCCTATATTTTGGGGATTTTTGTCACTTTTTATAAAAATTATTGAAGGGAAATGAGATCGATTAAAAATTTAATTTTTATCTGGTATTACTGCCAAGTAGAATTCCATTTACCACGTAGGACGAAATTTAATGGTGTCATCACGGTAGGTGACGGCAGCGACTAACGTGAAAACGAAATGAAAATATAGGGACTCAAATAAAACAAAATATATGGACCAAAATTCAAATAGGGTGAAAATATAAGGATCAAAAGTGTATTTAAGCCTAAAAAAATAAATAAAATTAGAGTAGGATGTTACAGAACACCTTTCCACTAGTTTTGTTTAGTTGATTCTTCTTGCTAAAATTTTCTCTCAAAATATTATAAATAATAAATCTTTTCCCCATCTTGAGCTTAATTAAAATTTTAATTTTTTCAATAAAAACGAGTTGTGTATCTCAAAACGTGTGTTTAATTTATGAGTAAACTTTATAATGGGAGGGATATACCCTCTCACTTCCTCCCAAAAGAAGTTGGGATCCCAGAATAGACCATGCTCACTCATAATATAAGTTTGTGACTGCTCAAACTTCTTATGAAAAGGAATTATTTACTAAATTTTTTTAGCTTTTCTTTGTGGATACGTTGTGTTGAGGCCTCTACTGCTACTTTTTCAATTCTTTATGCACTCAACCACACTTGATTAATATGATGAGTATAGGTCGTGTTGGGTAGTATATTACTTAGACCAGAGCGAGGTCATACAAAAAGTGACTAAAACTTAATTCATATTAATTTCCATGTATGGGAAGATAACATATCGACCCTTCATGGTAGGAATAAAGATGAGGCAAAACATGAAAATGACGTTTTTGAGAATCAATAATGCTAAAAATATTTGTTTAAAGCTTATACCAAATATAAGAATGTCTTATTCTCAAGTTCACATGCTCATAAATAACTTGACTAACCGCAAAACAAACGCATCATAGGTGGAGAAATTCAAAAAGGTTCCTAGTTAGACGTCCTCTCCACTCAGACTAGTGGAGCACCAAGAAAATCTTATTATAAACACTTAGGGAAACACTATTTAGATTTAGATCAAGATTCAAGGTGTATTTGTTTTACCATGTGGGACACTTAGAAGGAAAATAATTTTACACCTATTTGATACATAAAATATGAGATGGTTGAAAATAAAATATAGATTTAATTGTGATAGACTTTTAATGTAAAAAAAAAATTATATTATCAACTAATTATATATTATCATATTATTAAAAATATTTAATTCTCATAATAATTATATCAAAAGTCACACATGTAATAATATATAATTAATTGATAATGTAAAAATTTTATACTGATAATATATCAAAATTAACTAAAAAAATATAATATTCATACTTCACCGTACAGATTTTAGTTGCTCTTATGTGAATGTCAATTTTTTTTAGGTGCATACGAAAGTCATTTACTGCCATCTCTCTACAGGAACAAAAATTAAAAATTTCTCTCTTTCTATTTTCACTGTCTTCCCCATTTTCCACCATGTACACCCTAGTTTATAATCGAAGCATAACTTGTCAATGGAGAATGGTAAGCAATACAAGCACAGCGTAACTTTTTTAACCGAGGTTTCTTGTTTCAGTTTCGAACAGAAAATCTCCAAAGCTCCTAATCACAAGTGTGCTTGGAATCTAACTTTTTTTTTTTTGTTTGGATCTCTCTGATGTGACTAACATTTTAGGAATTGATTTAATTTATAAATAAATTTTTTAACGAAAGTTATAAAATAGAAATTGGTTTGGTTTTAAAATTCTTCTATTATTTTAGTTGTGTACAAATAGAAATTCACTAAAATCTGATTTGATTTTAGTTTTAATTATTTGAGTTAATAATTTTATCCTTAATAATTTAGTCATTTAACATATTAAGTAAGGGCAATAAAGTAAATTACTAATATGAAATCAATTTAATTCATCTTTAATGTATTACAAGTAAGGAAATTGATTTGTATATTAATTCAAATACTATTTTTATTAAAGTTTTAAACACGAGAATTTATTTCTAAATCAAATAAAAAATTTAATTCAAATGAAATGAAATCAATTTTAATTTTTAATCATTCCAGAGTCCAATCACAATGAAAGGGAATGACTCGAAAAAGTGAGATTTGAGGAAATTCCGTTTTTAATTGACTTGGTCCTTGGGGATTTTATATAAGATTGCCCAGTACTCCTTCAAATCATAGCTTGAAGACACAGAATATTCTTAACCGCAAAGGATCCGAGGTTCTATTTGATTGCATGTTTGGTTTTGTGCAAATACATTTTGATATTTGTGTTAGGCAGCGATTCTGAAGCATGATTTTAGGTTTTTTATTTGATATAAAGGAGGTATATGATTCGATGTGGGAAAGGATGATAGGCTAGAGTGAAGGCAAAGAGACCTGGTATCACTTTGTCAAAACTCATTGCATCATTTTAGCTCTCTTAAACATAAGTTTGAGGCTTTTTTATTAATAAAAATAAAAATAAAACAGTTTATGGTGAGGGAAGCTCTCTTCATTTATAAGTTTGAGGCTTTGAACAGGTCAAACATCATTTTGGGAGTTCATACTTTTAAATGCAGTTTTTCAAAATTCTTCCTGTTTATTCTATATTTAAACAATACTTTTTAACAACTCTCATTTTTTGGGGTAAATTTATAGTTGAAACTTATATTACTTATTACTATTAAAATAAAATTATTTTATGCAAAATTTTTAAATATGCATTTATGAATAAATTTATTGCTTCAAAATTAATTAATTAAAATAATTCTATTTGAAAATAATTTTGCATCAATTATACAGAAAAACTCGCAGTATAGTAAGCTAATTAATTTAAGCATTTGATAATTATTGATTAAAATTTATTTGAGCGTCTAATTAATTTGTTTTGCAACGTTTCAAGCTAGTAAAAGGTAATTCTCTTGCTATATATAAATAATTTTTAGTTTTAGATATTAATAGTTTATTTATTACTTTAGAAGTCTTAAAGACTTAAACTCAAAAAAAAAAAAGGTCGTAAAGACTTGACTTGAGGATGTACTAAAAAAAGACTTGACTTGAGGATGTACTAAAAAAAGACTTGACTTGAGAATGTACCAAAAAAAGACTTGACTTTAGAAAGGGAGAGAAACGACTACAATATCAAGCACATCTTAGTTTAGGCTAGTGCTATATGTGAACAATTAGGCGCTCATTGCTGCATTGATAATATTTTTTCAATAATATATAAAAATTAATCTTTATTCAGATAAAGAATTTACACATTTTACCAGCTTCATTAATTTAATTAATTTTTAAATAAACATAATTTTTAAACTTTGTGATTTTATAGGCTAAAACTTGAATAATATATGCACCAGTTTTTCCACATGGTAAAACATTGTACTCCTACATTAAACCGTTTGAAGGGATTTCTGACCCTATATTGAGTAGAATTAGCTCTAGCATGATATGAATTAGTGAGTTACTCTCAAAGAGTATATAGTTATAACACTCATGTTTGGTATTACTAAAAAAGTTGCTTTAAGAAAACAAAAGAGAGTGAACAAGAGAAAAAGAGAAGTCACCAATATCACATCAACATTAGAAATTAAAACAATGGTCCATAGGTCGGTCACCCACTTAGCAACTCTAATAATGTTTGATAGTAGTTCTTTTGGCACCATTCGAAAGTTGCTTACATGCAAAGTCGCTATGCATGTGACCACTGACTATAACTAGTGCCACCAATTTGAATACTTGAAAGACCTATGTCTACGAATGATTATGACTATATATAAAAGTTAGATGACAATTAATTAGTGTCTCTTTGAGCTCTTTTGGAGTCTTCTTTATTGTTTATTCAAGCTATCGACCAATTGTTGATTCAGTTTATGGTACGAGGTTGAGGGATTTGTTTTGGATCGAGTTTTGGATTAACAGTTCACGAGTGACTCAGTCTATTAAAATAAAATTTTAGATATTCATATACACTATTAGACAATTTAATATACTTATTTATGAGACACAAATCTCTCACAGAATCTCTCATAGATATTGACACTAATTGTACATCTCACATAAATAAGAAAATTAATTATAAGAGATAATAATCTTATGAATTCTGATCATAAATAACAACATTCAATTTATATTGAACTGTGATTCTTATCACCCAAGAAGCTCCTACAAATACCCCGCAAGGTCTCAAAGGTATGCATCTAATTCCAAACACTATCCACATTATGTATGGTCTAACTTGAGCGTCAGAGTACATTTTTGCAAGTACCCACCCCTTGTACCACCATCGCAACTACTGTGCATCAAAGCAAACCACCATTGCTAACCTATTTTGATATTTATCTAAACCCTGTTCATAACATTGGCGCAATCTGTGGGAAAGATAAATTTTTATTCCCATCATCATCACTGTGGTTACTATGAGGAGAAATCAAGCCTCTACCAATCTGAATCGCGCCCCTGCTGCGCAGATCCAACCTTGCTCTAGTCGTCGATCGACGTCTGCCCCCGCCCATAAGTCGATCCAAGAACCAGTCGTTGTCCAACCAGAACCTAGGCAGGACAGGGTAGATACTTCTTATATTGATTAGAATCTCCCCGAGGCAATGTCTCAGTCCACGAAAAGCACCTTTTGGAGATGCGAGATAACTGGTGTTGGTGCTGCAATGCCTAGGAGCTCAGGTGGAGAATGAAGAAGTTAGGTCTCGCCATGTTGAAACAGGTCTCCTAGAGCTTTCCAGAGCAGAACTCATCTCTCTGGTTAGACTCTAGGATGATCCTATCCATAACCTGGAGAAAACTGTCAACTAGGAGAAAGAAGGCAAAAATCGATCTCTAAGAAGAAATCAAGAAAACTAAAAGGACAAAGCCCATGAAAAGGTTCGTCATCCAGAGTGTTCCAAGATCGCGAAAATCCCTGTTCGAGGAAAAAAAGAACAAGATCACAGAGTAAGGAACTCGGTTTCACAAAACCAATCTTTCTTCGATAAACTGATGGCCTATGAGATCCCTAGGCATTTCAAATATCCCACAAATATTGAAGCCTATGATGGGATCACAGACCCTCAAGAGCACTTAGATGCTTATATTTTTGCTCTCCTATTTGCTGGAGGAGATGATCCACTCATGTGTTGCACTTTCCCTCTGTCTTTGAAGAAATTCGCCCTGAGGTGGTTCACTACCTTAACTCCTAAATTCGTTGCCAACTGGGAGGGCTTTTCCTCAATATTTTTGCTGCACTTCACCACCAGCAAGGTGCAGCTGAAATCCATCTCATGCCTCTCCCAGGTCAAACAAGGAAAGGAAGATTCTCGCCAAAACTTTATATTCCAGTTCAACAAAGAGTTAGAGAATATACGTGACTGGGATAAAAGGCTCGAACTGCACTACATAATGGAAGGACTCCACCCTGGGCCGCTTTCCTTATCTTTTGCCAAGAATGAGCCTAAGACCATGGACGAGTTTTATACTCGAGCTGACATGTATTTCAACGTTAAAGACATTCTTCGAGCTAAGAAGCATCTTGAGAAAAGAGAATATACTAAACCTAAGCCCAGACAATCCAACCAACAAGGTCGAAACTCGAAGCCACATTTTAAGGGAAAGTACGAGAATTACACTCTCCTCAACACACCTCGGACTTAGATCTACCAAGAAGTGATGAACACAGAGTTCAAAGATATGCAAAGACCTTCCCCCTTGGAGAAATATGCACAGAGGGAAAGTCCAAACATTGTGCATAGCACAACGGTCATGGGCATAATACGGAGGATTACATCAACCTCTAAGATGCCATTGAGTCACTAATCCGAGATTACCGCTTGGGCCGCTATGTGTACTAATCTCAGAATAATAATCAGAGGGGATGATAGAACTACAAGAAACGGAGCCACAGCCCACAAAGAAGCTCATCTCCGTCATACCAGAGAATATGCTCTTCTACAAGGAATGATAATCCTGATATAGGCCCATCCTAGAGTAATGCCCAAAATCAAGAAAAGGGTACAACCCTAGGATGGCGATCAAGATAACAACTGCCATCATGCCAAAAAAACCTAGACAATCAACACCATCTTAGGGGGCTTCGCGAGTGGCAATGAGTCAGGAAATTCCATGAAGAAAACACTTCGGGTTGTACTAAGTATGACATCTGTAACACCCACGAAAATATGATAGACTTGTTTATGGTTATGGAGGTAGCTTAATACCTGTTTATTATGCCTGTTGAGTTTTACAGCTTTCTGAGTAGGTTTAGTCATTTTGCTATAATACTATGTGTGAAATATAATTATTATTTACTCCAAAAAATGGCTTAAATTGCTTAATTAGTGGAAATAGGTGTAGATAGTTTGTTTCCAGGTCATAAATATATGAACTGTGCTACAGTTAAAGTTTGAGGATAATCAGAGTTAGTTTGGCATTTTTAAGCATATTAGTTATATGTTTTAATATTGGTTTGACTTGCAGCTGATATGGAAAAAATATGAAAATGGTGAAATATGATTTTTAATGAATCTTAAGTTTTATTTTGAATCTGTTGGAAGTTAGGAAACTGGATTTAGTGAAATCTTAGTATTCTTAGCAGATGGAGGTTTTAGTGCTTATCTATGAGAAGCCAAATTTGACTTCTCTTTATAAGCAGCAGATATGAAAAAATATGAAAATTGTGAAATAAGATTTTTAATGAATCTTAAGTTTTATTTTGAATCTGTTGGAAGCTAGGAAACTGGATTTGGTAAAATCTTAGTGTTCTTAGCAGGTCGAGATTTTAGTGCTTATCTATGAGAAGCCAAATTTGACTTGTCTTTATAAGAATCACACGACTAAGAGAGGGAACAGAAAATAAAAGAAAGAAAAGAGAAAAGGAGAAAAAGAACTGAGGAAGAGAAGAAGAGAAAGGGAAGAAAACCAAAAAGGAGGATTAACCATCAAGGAAGAGAAATCAAGTGGATGTTGGCTTCATCTTCAAGATCTTGAGGTAGGGGGAAACTTATTTGTGTTCATCCTTCTATTTTTTTCATCTTGTTCATGAGAGTTTGCTTGATGAGAGAAATAGGCTTTGAGTGTGATTTTGGTGTTTTTGGCTGGACTCTTATTAGAGAACTTGATGATGACTTGTTTATGAGTTGTTAGATGCATGGAAATGGATTTTTAGCCCTTAGATACCTTGTTTTCCCTTTTGAGTCAAATTTGGGGTTTCAGGTTTTGAGTGGTTGAATGATTCATGATTGATTGTTTAAGTAAAATTGAAGTTGTACACGACTTGCAATGTGTAGATGGACATTGTGGGAGGTTGGAAATCACTTGGATGTGGGGTTTGAATGATTAGAGGAGGGGTAAGTTTCAATGGAATAGTACCATATTTGTGGAATTTTGTAGAATCTATGTTTTGCTATGTAAGCCATGACGTGGCACTTAGGGTGCTGTGACATGGGTGAGGCAGGGGACGCGCGTCGCGATGTAGCACTGGGTGTGCCACGGCGTGAGTGGAACAGGGGACGTGAGTCGCGACGTGGCACATGGTGTGCCGCGGCGTGGGTAACATTTCTTGCTAGTACTTCAACCCGAGGGTTGGGTGCCATGGCGTGACATATGGTATACCATAGTGTGGGAGCCTGGGAGCAACAATGAGTTGTGTTTGATGCCATGGAGTCTTCCAATGGTGTAGTTTCTTCTTTTATGCTTCTTAATGAGTATTGAGACTCTAATAGGAGTATCTAATGAAGTGTTTATATGGTGAATACAAATCAATTGGTATGTTAATTATTGTGGTACTTAACATCATTGTATTTTATATTTGTAGTTGTGAATGTAAATCAATTGGCATGCTAGTTATTGTAGTAATTGGCATAATTGTTGTTCCATAGTTAAGCTGATGAGGTTGTGTCGTCATTGTTGATGATCAAATGTGATTTTGAATGAGAAGGTAATCAACCCTTCCTATCACAGTGATCATTGTAGGTGATCAAATATGATTTCGAATGAGAAGGTGATTAACCATTCCTATCATAGTGACCATCGTTGAAGATTGTATAGTAATGGTGGACTCCTTACTACCGGGATTTTTGAAGACCGCATTGATGAGGACAGTTCAATTCCCTCACTACCTAGGATGAAGACTGTTGGAACTGGGTTTCTAGTGCTTGTTCAAGACTTGGGAGAGATTCCTTTGTTTGGTTCGAGACTCATGCATGTCATGACATTACCATGGAATTAGGTTCTTGTAAATGGTATCATACATTATACATTACATATTTAGGTTATTGCATAGGCATGCACATAAGGCATAATTTGGCATAGCATGACAATTGTATGGGCAGTTTCTATTCATAACATAATCGTGCATTGCAATTGTATAGGCAATTACGTATCTCTGAGATGGAGATATTGTTATTGTTGTTATTGTTATGTCTTTAAGATAGAGACGATGTTTTAGTATCTCTGAGATAGAGATGATGTTTTCGTGAGTGTGGTGATCGCTTGAAGACTGTTTGTGATAAATAAGTTTTTATACAAACTTATAAAATGAGAATATATTTTGGGAAGAGAAAGGACATGGTTTTGACTTTTACCACCTTTCTAATTTGTTATGAATGTGACTTGAGTTTAGAAATGTATTTTTTCCCGAAATGGCTGGAATGATTATGATGACATGATTTATGGATTTTATCTATTGAGAATATGTGATTCTCACCCCTTGTGTGTGTTTCCATGATGATTCTAGGGAGGAAGTCTTATGAAAAGTGAAGACAAGTAGGAGCTTGGAGTGCTTAACTTAGTGTAGTTGAGTAGTTTCTTTTGAAAGGATGTACGTATTATATTTATGAGAAATAAAGATGCTGTGTAATAAATATATTCATTCGTGGCTCATATTTTCTATATATACATGGTTTTGTTATATTTGAAAATGCTTAGTAGTAGTAAGTAGCAAACCTGAGTCTAATCACTGTAGTATACTTTGGTTATATTATGGTTATTAGATTTAGGAGGTTACATTATGGTATCAGAGTAGTTCATCCTATTGAGCCAGGGTATGGATTGATTATGCTTGAGCATGTAGAAGTTTCTCTGTGTGTTGTATATTTATTTGTCTCTTATTTGAGATGTTAGAAAAAGATTGCATGGTTTGCTTTAGGTTGGATGTTAGTAGCTATTGTTACACGGTTACATGATAGTGAGGACTGGCTTACTTAATATGTAATGTTCTGTGTGGACACGAAACTATGACTTCACCTAGGCGAACTAGGGGAAATAAGAGTTCTTGTTGTAAGGGTCCAGTTAGTATAACTGAACTCGTTTAAGATTTGTTTACATCTACATCCTTTGTTGTGGTACCTCTAGTGTGAGTAGAGCCTATGTGTTACATAAAGAGTTGCCAGATAAGTTATGCAATGATTATGGATTGAGGAATCCAAGAGTTTTGAGGAAAAAAGATTTCTTAGGTGAAGAATATTTAGCATAGGTTTGGCTTAGGAGCTAGAGATAAGTATGAAATTGGATTGTCTTGAGTTGATAATGATAAGTTAGATATCGCTATGGAATGTGGGATTCCTTCTAGTGTGATGTCAGATGGCGATCTTGAAATCTTAGTTGTGAGAGACTAAGTGTTGTTGGTGAGTGAATTTTTGAGACAAAATTCTAAAAATGAGGGGAGAAATGTAACACCTACAAAACTTTGATAAACTTGTATATGATTACGGAGATAGCTTAATACCTGCTTATCATGTCTATTAAGTTTTGTGGCTTTCTGAGTAGGTTTGATCACTTTGTTGTAACACTATGTGTGAAATATAACTGTTATTTGCTCCAGAAATGACTTAAACTGCTTAGTTAGTGGAAATAAATGTGGAGAGTTTGTTTTTAGGTCACAAATATGTAAACTATACTACAGTTAAAGTTTGAGGATAATCGGAGTTAGTTTGGCATTTTTAAGCATACTGGTTGTGTGTTTTAATGTCGGTTTGACTTGCAGCTAGTATGAAAAAATATGAAAATGGTGAAACAGGATTTTTAATGAATTTTAGGATTTATTTTGAATCTGTTGGAAGTTAGGAAACTAGATTTGGTAAAATCTAAGTGTTCTTAGCATATCAAGGTTTTAATGCTTATTTATAAGAAGACAAATTTGACTTCTCTTTATAAGCATCACACGGTTGAGAGAGGAAACAAAAAAAAAAAGAAAAGAGAAAAAGAGAAAAAGAACCAAGGAAGAGAAGAAAATAGTACAAACAGTGGCTTGGCATACCATCTTGGACAATTAATTGTTTTGTCATAAGTTTTTTTCTCCCCTCCTTAAGTGCCTCGGTCCTAAGGAAGTGGAGTAAGTCTTGGCCAAGATTCATGAAGGGCCCTCTGGCTATCATCTCGGTAGAAAGTTCTTAGTATGGAAGCGCTGAGGGTTGGATACTATTGGCCTACTTTGGGCGCTGACAAAAAGAACACGTTCAAAATGTGATCATTGTTAGCGGCACTCAAACATTTATGCAGCCCCACCAAAGGAGTTATCAATGATGTTCATCCGCTGACCATTCTACTAGTGGGGGATGGATATCTTAGGTCCTTTCCCTTAAGCACCAAGGCAGATCAAATACCTAGTGGTGGTTGTTGATTATTTCACTAAGTGAATTGAGGCAGAACCGTTATCTACCATCACCCCTGCACAAATCTAAAAGTTCAGTTATAAGAACATCATTATCAGGTTTAGAATCCCAAAGTCTATTGTCATGGATAACAGAACCTAATTCACAGATCAGAAGTTCAAGGACCTTCTAGTCGGTCTCAAGATTAAGCAGCATTTCACCTTGATGGAACATTCAAAGACCAATAGGCAAGCTAAAGTTGCCAACTGGGTCATACTTAGAGGAATCAAAAACAGACGTGATGATACTAAAGGGAATTAGGTGGAATAGCTCAATCATGTCTTATGGGCATATCGGACCACACCTCATTCCTCCACAGGAGAAACTTCCTTTAAATTGACTTATGGTTGTGAGGTTATGATCATAGTGAAAATAGGAGAACCGAGTTGGAGAAAATAGAACTTTTTTGAAGCAACCAACCCAAATCTCATCCACCATGAATTGGACTTGTTTGAAGAACAACATTGCATCTCTCATGTCCATGAAACTGCCCTTAAATAGAGGATCGCTGCATTGTATAATTCCAAAGTGATTCTATGACTATTTAACCCTGACGACCTTGTGCTCCATAAGATGGAGATCAAAGGAAAAATGTGAAGGATGGGAAGTTAGCTCCTAATTGGGAAGGCCCATACGGGATCGTATCCAAAACTAATATAGGAGCCTATACTTTAGAAACTCTCTTTGGAAAAACTATCAAAAAAATTTGGAATGTAGACAAGCTAAGGAAATATTATATTTAAATTGTTATTTTCATCAAGTAAGTGACGCGTTCTGATATGAATAAATTAGCTATTAGTTCTTCAACACTTGTTTACTTTATTCATCTTGACTTCTACAACCCACAAGGTTATCACACCTTGGAGAGGTCCAAAGAATACAAGGTTCGAAGAGGATTAGATAGCTCAATATCCGTACAAGATGGCCAAACAAGGGAATCTACTTGACCGATATCCGATTTCAAGGAGTGCATTAAAGGGTTTTCACTCATACCCTAATGAACCTGACCTTAATCCATAAACTTAAAAAGTTTATAGAGTTTAAGCGTATCCTGCTATAGCCCGGGACAGTAGAGTCCACACCAAGAGGCTTCCGTGCTAACTATATTCTATAATTTCAACATTAAACATAATCCATAAGCCTGAAAAAGGTTTAACATGGTTACGATCATTAGACCATTGCCTGGGATAGTGGTCAACACTCCAAAAGGCTTCCATGTCATGGTTTTACACCTAAAAATTTGGCTAAGTGTCAAACATTTCCGAGCAAATCCGACCATTGAGATCGAGCGTTGAACCCATCTCAGTTGGGAAAAGTACGAGTGTTTGTGAACTCTAAAACAATCATGGAGATTGAGTGTTGGACCCATATTAATGAGGAAAGAGAAAATACAATTGAGATATGAAAAATACTAAGTACTTAAATTAAAAGGACGCCTAAGATTAGGGCTTGTTCGTTTACAAATATCACAAAAGCCCCACGTAGTAGGCAAAATGAAAAGAAAAATACATCAGATATCCTCTGAGGTTACCTCCATGACCATCTCCGAGGTTGCTTCCACGATTGTCTCCAAGGTCCTTTCCACTGTCTAGACGCCCTTCGATGCCCTTCCCTCCTCCTCTTCACCAACGTCCGCACTGGGAGGAACTTGGTTAATAAGAGTAGTTGTGGGAGCGGCATCTACGATCTGACCATCCCAAACTAACTTTATTGAGCCAATTCCCTCCTCATTAAGGTTTGGGTTCATAATGCAAAGTTGGACGAGCGCATTCGCGAATAATTCATTCACTGACTTCTGCCATTCATCTTTAAGAACCATACTTTCATCATTCAACTTGGCTTCAGTCTAGTGGAGAAGTTCGCTTTCAGCTTAAAGGACGGTTAGAGTAGTTTCGGTGGAAGATATGTGATCTTTCAAAGTGTTCTCCTAAGCCACTCCTTTAATGACTTGAGCTTGGAGCACGGCCACTTCGGCAACCTTGGTCTGGAGCCTGGAGACTTCGGCCTTGCGCACCTCAAGCTTTTCAATGACTTGAGCCAATTGCCTATCTTTTTTGGCAACAACTAGCCCAAGCCCTTGCTTTTCACCCCGAAGGGTGTCAAGCTCTTTTTCTAACTATCGAGCCCCACGAATAGACTCGAAAGCTCCCTCTAGAAATCAAAGGATGGAGGCATTGCGCAGGCACCGTACTTCAGCATCTTGGAGAAGCTCTATCATATCATGCTCTATTAATACATCTGAGTCAACGGGAGACAGAAGAGTGTTGTTAATGATCCTTGTGGGATCAAGCGTTGTTAATGATCCTTGCGAGATCAACCCCTCTGGCCCAAACTAACCCAAGAGAGAAATACAATGGAGAACGCTCCAAGATTGTAGACCCCGGACCAACAAGAACCTCGGTAGCAGTAGCCTTGGGAGCCAGCCTCTTACCCCTCTGCTCCCTCTTGTTGTTAGCTTTCATCTTTCGAGTTCAGAGGGGTTGCATAGGAGAATCGAGCTCCGCCTCTTGCACTGTGGGTGGAGGTGGAGGAATTGTGACTATGATCCTTGGAATAGCGGCCAGGGTCCGTGATCTAGAAGCTCTCACTCTCCTGGCAGCCAAACATTAAGCAATGAACTCGAGACCACTTTGAGGTGCCATACACTCTACAAACATAAAACAAGAGTGTTACAACACTTAGAATAAATTGAAAATACAAGTGAGTTAGAAATATACAGGATGAGATACCTAATAATGGCCTTATTGAGTCAACGGACTCATCAAGAACATTTTTACAGTATATGGCCTCACTCTTGTTAGCCCATTCCATAAGGAAATGGAGGACCTCGGCCTCGTCTTCAGGCAGATCGAACATCAGAGTTCTATCTCTTCTATTCTTAGTTCCCATATAGCCTAAGTCCAGTATAAATATATGTGGGGTACGTTGTCTGAGGTAACAAAAAAAGGTTGACCTCGAAACCTTTTCGACCTTGAAGAAGTCCTTCTTAAAGTTTTTGAAGGATTCTTAATAGGGTTTGAATACTTTGCACTTAGCTTGTGCTCGCAAAGTAACCAACCCTTTTTTATAACTATTCTCAAAGAGTGAAAACCAACTAAAAAAGAAGAAAAAGGATCTAAAGGAGTGCAGTTAGTTGAAAACCCGATAGACGAGTTCGAAGGCCCGGATGAATCCCCATACATTTGGGTGACACTGGGTTGGAGCCACATATAAACGATTGAGAATCTCGATCTCTGACTCGGTGAATGGAAGTCGGACCTTGAATATTGTAAAAAGTGCTTTGTACATATATGTAAAATGGTTGCCTTGTATCCAAGTAGAACACACTATTTCCTCCTCAGCCGGAGCTCGAATGGCGTATTCCCTATCTCTTAACCCATCGGTAGTTAACTATAAGTACTCTTATTTCTCATGCACGTCTCTTACGCTTACTAGACCTGAGGGAGTTCCTAAGACTTCATGATCAACCTATTGATATAGGCCGACATCCCGAGGGGAGGTGAGCTCTTTGTGTTCTGATGGAGTCATTCTCCAACGTGTCATAATGTTACCTATAGAGGTCATACTTATGTTAGATTCAAAAGATGATTCACTAAGGTTCCCTAACTCTACCATGAGTTTGGAGAGCAGACGTACTAGTTTTTGCCTTGCAAGCTCTCTGGAACGATCTGCCCTCCGGATTGCCTCCAAGATATTAATCCTAGTTACCGGCCTTAGACCACTATCAGACTCTCCACCGTGAGAATAATTCCTCTGCTGTGACTATGGCAGTGGGGATGACAAAGGACTAAGAATCTCTACAGAAACACCATTGTTTTTTACAGTTTCCTCAGTACTATTCTGCAACATTTTTCTCTCTCATAATAATGTTTTTAGAAAAGGAAAATGGTGGAGAAGGAGAGTACCTTGAAATTAAACGGTGAAGAAGGCTTGAAAAGAACTAAAAACCACAAACAATTGTCGTTGGAACTCGCTAGAAATTGCCTCTGCTCGCCAAAGAAGAAGAGTAGAAATGCCAAAGAAAAAGAGAAAGTGGGAGTAGAAACCTCCCTCTCTTATTTACAGGCAAAGGAAACCCCCTCAACTATTATCATGAATGGGGGTAAAGGTGTCTCTTCCCTTTCGTTTCAAAATTTGAAAACGGCTAATCATGACTTTACGAATCCCAAATGGTGGCTTCCACTGTTCTTCAACCACGTGGCATACTATTTCTGAACAAAGCAGTTGAAAGGACAACGCTCAGAACGTTCAGAATTGAAGTGACGCATGACGTTATGATGAACCTGTAAAAATTCATATTTTTAGGACTCAAAATCTTAGGTTTTCATCCTCTTTTAATCTTTTTGATTTAGTTTTATTCTTAAATTTTATTATATTATTATTATTTTAATTGTGTTCTTATTATGTGTTTTTATGTGCTTTTGTTAGGTAATTGCACATGGAGAATATTGGATGCTTGAACAAGCAAGAAAAGGAAAGAATTTCATCCAGCATCCAGTACTTAAGAGCTAGACCTCGCCGCTTGAGCACGTAACGCATGCAGAAGAATTCTGAATTAGTGATCTAGGGCCTGAGCACTGGACAGTCAGCGCTTGAGCGCTGAACGCGTAAACATCAGCATGAATTCTTTATAAAAAGAGAAGTTTTGTCAAATTGAACACACAATTGAACAGAACACAGTAGCCGTCAAGAGGCACAAACCTTAATGTGGTGTGGGCATAATTAGGCTTAAAGATTAGGAATTTTCTTCAACCTTTCCACCTTTCTACAATGGAGTTTGTCATATTATTCTCTTTGTGTTCTTCTTTTTCTATGTGTAACTAATTTTCCCTTGTTAGAAGGATGATGAATTTTGTTCTTGGATGATGTAACTTCTGTTATGGGTTTAATTTTATATTTATATTTCATGATTTACGTATTTATCTCTATTCTTAATGCTTCTCTAAACCTGATCAATTTGGGAATGATCTTTTGAGTTAATGTATGATTTGAGAAAATTTGCATGAAGTTAGAACATGTGATAAACATCATAATTTTTGTAATCGCTAAGAATAGACATTGTGAGTTATGTGGTCTTTAATTTCTTTTAACTCCCTCGTTCTTGATAATTCCTTTCTATTTAGAGTTAGACTAATGGATTAGTTAATTCCAAACAGTGTAAGAGGATTACTATACCAATGGATTGAGTATTAATTAATTTTGGGAATTGACCATAAATTATTGAAATAGAACATAGTTAAACTAATATTTGAATGTGCATTTAAAGAGTTCAAATGACTGAACCCTAACACTTCAATACCATTATTTTTCACCCCTTTGATTTATTGTTTTTCTTATTTATATTCTTTTTTAATTAAATCTGAAATAACTCTTTTTCTTCGATAGTGTAAATAGTATCGCTTTCACCGAATTTAGTAATTAATAACTTAATCCTTATGGGACGATACTCTTACTCATTTATTACTTTTGCGATTTTGTGCACTTGCCAATATCACAACACGTTACAGAAGGACATTCAAGTCGGATCATGGGCTTGCATCATGATATCATGATAAACCATAACACGGATCTTGGTTCATAGCTGAATTACTCTCGAAATTGGATGGGCCCCATAAACAAATCTGTATGGGGGCAACCTACTATATATCCCTCATAACGGTGAGATGACTTAAGCAGAGTGACCCATTTCAGATCCTAACCTTACTCATTAACACTGTGGGCATTCTACGACACATCATGAACCTCGACCCTTTGAAAAAAATAATGCGAGATCCAGCATTTACGTTATAACTTGGATCGTTTTGTCCTATGCGTATCGTGTGCTCCTGCTGAACTCGAATATCTTGACACTTAACTATCACATCTAAGCGCTAAGCTAGGTACAACTGTTCTGCACTGGGTTTTAGGTTAGCGGTTCAAGAGTAACTCAGCAATATTTATGCGCGCTATTAGATAAGTTAATCTACCTATTTATGAGACACAAATCTCTCATAGAATTCTTTATAGATATAGACACTAATTATATCTCACATAAATAAAAGAAATTAGTTATAAGAGATAACAATCTCATAGATTCTGATCCTAAATAATCACATCAAATTCATATTGAATTACGATTCTTATCACCCAAGATGTTCCTATAAATATCCTGCAATGTCTCAAATGTATGCATCTAATTCTAAACATTGTCCACCTTGTACACAGTCTAACTTGAATGTCAGAATACCTTTTGTAGAAACCTACTTCCTTGCACTACCATTACAACTATTATGCATCAAAGGAAACCACCATTATCAACTTATTCAAGTATTTATCTAAACCTCGTTCAAAAGGAACATATACCTTACTTGTACCCTCTTATATTAGATACATTGTGAAGTTTATCTGCTAGTTCAAAGTAGATAAAGCTAATGCGCGCATGAAAAAAAGGAAAGAAAAAAGAAAGCCATGAAGTAGTTGCATAGTTATTAGAGAGCAATGAACATACAAATGAATTTGTTTATTTCAGAAATTCGTTTGATATTTTAGAAATTCGTTTGATAGTGCAACATAGACCAAACCATCCCCACTATCGGAGAGATTAAACAAAAAAAAAAAAGAATTGTGTGATCCAAGCTATTATTCTGTGCTTATAAACTATTAATTAATCTTATTCAAATTTATCAGTTTCTTCAATGTGGGGTCTTCGCGTTCACCCCCACTAAAAACAAAAAAAGAGTTTTGAGATTTTTTTAAAAGTTTGGCCCGTTTATGTTAAACAAATACTATATTAAGTTTTCTCTTTTGTGAAATGATATATTAAATATTGATAGATTTCTCTGTTACCTTGTAAAAGTAAGAGTACAGATTCCTGATATGCATGGCATCTCTATGGTTTTGCAAAATGATTTAATTTTATTTTCCTTGAAAGTGAGGTAAAATTAATTGATTAAAAAAAACTATTGCAATTTATCTTGTCACAATAATATAAGGAGCTTAAAAACCAAATAATTATTGTATAAATGCCTAACAAGAAATAAATTACCAATGATAACAAGTTAAAAGTCAAATGTTGATATTATATGCATATGCATAATAAATTATGAATTTATTAGATTGATTTTTTTATTAATAGTTAAGACCTTTTACTTTTTTCTTTAAAATGAACAACTCATTTTATAGGAGTCAAATTCCTGTAACGAGCAGTCCAAATGAAGTACCAGCTGATGACCAATAGTGAAATGGTCTTAGACTCTTAGTCTCCCTTGAGATTATAGCCGAGGCATTAAATTCCCCTTGTATCTCCAACATTTTCAGTCTTGAATAATCCCATAACATCCCTACCTATCACAAGGTATTCAACAAATACATTCATGGAAGTTTCTTCTGCTCGGTTTTCTGCTAGAAAGGAGCATTTCCTAAGAGCCATGCAAAGCAAATAAATTGTCCAAACCTTCTTCCATACCACCTAATGATAAGCACAAACTACTCACCAATAGCTGGAGTGTGAATCTTATGATCAGTAAAAGAATAAGCCAACTTCACAGTAAACTTACTTTCCCATGCATCCTTATAGCGTAGTATATCAATGCCATATCTATTTGCCATAGGCGTTTAAAATAAATGTGAACTCAAGATAAAATTTGCTTTAAAAGGAAGGAAAGTATAACTGTATCAGTGGCCAGCTAATTATTCCACATCCTTAGCTCTACAATAAAGGAAACGTTTTTAATGCTCCTAAAAGACCTGAGAGCATGGATGTTCCAAAATGTATCACTGTTGATTTTGTGTTAAAATTGATCAATGACTTAGGTTTACTACCAGTAACTTGAATAATAGGTAAAATCTGATACAATTGATTTTTACAAACTTGGTCCCTAATTTGTATGTTCCTTCATTTACGAATCTCCATGGAAGTTGTAGCCGACCCGATGAACACATAGCACTACTCCAATCACTAGTTTTTAGTTTTCTATTTGCTTCATGTTATTGTTTAATGGTTTTAATAAAAGGAAATAGGATAACAAAAAATTGAAAGGAATTTAAAGGAAAACTCCATAGACAAAGGTCCATTGGCAGTCTTGGTAACCCCGCTGGATGGATGCTCTCCAGAGATGGTGATGTGAATGGAGGATTACCCACCGGAGATGGTGAAATAGAAGGTGATGAAGGGTTGTTGGAGGGTGATGCCACGGTCGGTGGTTGGCGACCCAGATGGTAGTTGTGTCACCAGAGGGTGTGAAACATGGGAAGGTGAAGGTTGGTGAATATGGTGGTGGTGTTGGAATAGAGGGTGGTGGTGGTGGTGGTTAGAAAAGCAAAATTGCAGAATGATTAGGCAGCAGTAGACAGGAAATACAAAAAAAAAAAAAACTTGAACCATAATTTTATAAAACAAATAACAGAAAATATATAAAAAATTAAAATAACTGGAACCAACCTGTAATAGCTGATTTTTAGCTTAAAACATCCATGCTCAAATAGTTTTTAAGAGTATTATAAAGGACTCCTACAATAAATAGTTCATACACTTTTTCATCCTTTGACAGAGTTGATTTTGGACACACAAGATTTTAAAGAGGGAATGTTACTTTCACATAATTTTCTGTCACATAATACTAATCAGCACCATTTCTTTCCTCTTTCTCTTTCTTTCTCCTATTTCTTCATCATTATCAATAATTGGCAATTCCTATTGTATGGAGAAAGGACATTTAGGAGTCAGTTTGACTGTTATAGAATAGTTATGCAAACTGTTATGGGTTAGCTCAATCCGCTATGATTAGTTAATGATTAATCACTTCATCAGATTGTAAAAATACATCCTGCGTATTTTCAGATAGTTAATACAATTCATTTGCTTCAGTTCTTTCTCTTTACACACCACAGACTTTCTCTTTACACCCATGTAAAAAAAAAAATGGTGAACACGCCTATGTAAAATTATGTGAAACTATAATTTCCAACTTAAAATACCAAGGCATTGGTATCCAAGGATGACCTATACATCAAATCAACCCCTTTTTTTTAAACAAATGCAAACCCCCCCATTTAAAGAGAGGTACCGAGAGAAGCTTCAAGTCAAAATCAAGACCAACAATGAAGAGTAAGGCTCTGAACTAATTGCCAACATTGTTTGGCTAGCATTGAAAATCTCAGTCCCTCTGAAGCTCTTTTTCTTTTAGAAAAAGTTTACAATGTTAAAAATTTAGAGTATTGATATTCCGTTGACTTTATTTACTATGTCTAGGTTTTTTTTATATATATATTTTACCTATTTTTATTATTTATGAAAATATCTACTTTTATTTATTTTTCAACTCTTTATTTATTTATTTTTCATTTATTTCATATCTATCAAAACTCTTCACTTTTCATGCCCTCTCTCTCTATATCTCTCCCTCCTTCATTGTTCCCCTTTCTTCTGCCACCTCTGCCATAAGCCTCAAATCATTACAACAGTACCTTCCTTCTACCGCCATCAAAGCCCAACACAGAATCGAGCTTCCACCACATATCGCCGTCGTTCCATCTCCCTGGTGCACCGTTACCTAGCAACATCACCTTCATACAAACCTGCGACCAAACTCACCGTTGTCCTCACCAGAACAGGTGACTCGCGAATAGAATCAGACGACCCACGTCGACCGGAGCCACCACGAGTCGTCGTCTGCCTCGATCCACACGAACGCAGATATGGTCGCGACCCACCTCGCGAACCACCTTGAGCCGCCATGCCACACACAACCTCCACCCAGATCCGTCGCACGCACACCTCGGACTACCACTACGTGACCCAGATCGTGACGTTGCCAGGACTTCCGTCGCTCTGCACTCCACCACCGAGCTCGCAATTTTCCTTCCCCTATGAGTGTCCATCGTGTCTCTGTCAAAGACAGAAACGTAACCCCAAATGGCGCTTCCAATAGTAGCACCAACTCTGACAACGAAGAGGGAATATTGAAATCAAAAGCTTTTCTGACATGTAATGGAACCGAAGAGTAGAAGGACTTTTCTATAAATAATTTTATACACAATTTTTTTATATTTTTAGAGGACTAACTTTATAATTTACAATTGTTTCTAATTACTAAATGTATAAGTTACCTTTCTTTATTCTTAGCCATTGATCTAAAATTTTCTCAAATAAATGGTTTTATGGCATAGAACATCAATGCTCAAAACTTTGTTATGAGCATTATAAATGTCTCATTTCTTTATATATATGACATATTCAGTTAAATCAATACTTGTGAGAGTATTGTGAGAAGATAAATTGCAAGAGTTTTGTTCATGTAATTTAATTTGGAGAAATAATTATTCGATAATCGTGTGACAAGAAAATTGTAAAATTCAGATCCATTTAGAAAAAAAATTAAGAACAATCTAAAACTATTTATTAATTTACAAAAGAACTTAATTTTGATCGAAGGAAAACTTGTTTATACTTCCCTGAATTAAAATTAAATCCTTTATATAAAAAAAGGAGTTCGATTTAAGAGTTTAAATTTAATATATTATTAATATAAATTTTTTGACACTATCAGTTAATGGTGTATTAACACATCACTTTAAAAGTTAAACCTTTTAAAATAATGATTAGAATAGATATACCTCTTTAGTGATTTTACAATTGAAAAGTTTATATGAACACAGACCACAAAAAAAAAAACGAGGGACAACCGTTAATGATGGAGACAGAGAGAAAAAAAATAGTAAAAATTATTGATGTATATATCATTTTTCGTTAATAATATATAATTGAATGATATTATAGAATAATTTTAAGAAATCAAACTCCTTTCGAAAGAGAGATAAAAAATGATTCCATGGTAATGTTGAAAATAAAACTACGTTACCAATAAATCAATATCAAATCATTAAAAAATTAAAAAATCCTAGATCATAAATTGAGTTTGAAATTCAGTCAACCTACACTATGTTTGCGTTTATATATATAATATAATATATATATTATATATTAAAAGAAAAGATTTTGAAAGAATTCACCCAAAAAAAAGATTTTGAAAGAAATAGGAGAGAGTCCAAGTCCAAGTTAAAGTCAAAGTCAAAGTCAGACTCGACCACGTGCCAGATACCAAACCAACGGTCAAGATCATCGAGCACTCAACGAATCCAAGGGATCCAAATTCGTCCTTGCAAACTCACACATATCGACTAACAACGGTCCACAACGCGCCACGTGAACACAAGATGGAGCGTTATTAACCCCTTCTGATCCAACGGACCTTGCTCATTCGCTCCCAAACAAACACTTCCGTTCCGTTTCCCCTTCTCCCCTTCCCTCATCGCCGGAGCCACCGTCACACGCCGGTGGCGACCTTCTCCGACCCGGCGAATTCACCGGGGCGAGGAGTTCGCTGTTTTTCTATGCGAACAGCGCTTTAATTAAACGCGGAACTGAGTCAAACCGATTCGAGCTGAGTTCGTGACTCGTCCACGGCATACTCGGATTCTCATTCCCAATCGAATTTGAAATTCCACCGAAAATTGAACGATTCAGTGCATCCGAGCTCTGGATTCCAGATTCCGAGGAGTTTCTCCTCGCAAACAGTGCTTCAATTTCAGGCGGAACCGAGTCGAACCGATTCAAGTTGAGTCGAACCGCCGGCGGGGGCAATCTCCGATCCGGCGAATTCATCGAACTTGAATTCCACTGAAAATCGCACGAGTCAATGACTTCCAGCACTGAATTTCAGATTCCGAGAACTGCGCTTCAATTTCACGCGGCACCGTGTCAAACCGATTCGAGTTGAGTTCGTGACTCGTCACGGCGGACTCATTCCCCATCGAATATGAATTCCACTGAAAAAATTGCACGACTCAGTGATTTAAAGCACTGAATTTCAGATTCCGAGGAGTTTCTTTTCGCAAATTGCGATTCAATTTCACGCGGAACCGATTCGAGTTGATTCGAACCGTTTGAAGGTCGATTTGACTCGTCCATGGCGGACTCGGACAACGATTCCGGCGGAGCTCAGAACGCCGGCGGATCAAACGCTCAGAGCAGCGAGATGTCGCCACGGGAGCAGGACCGGTTCCTGCCGATAGCGAACGTGAGCAGGATCATGAAAAAGGCGCTGCCGGCGAACGCGAAGATCTCGAAGGACGCGAAGGAGACGGTGCAGGAGTGCGTGTCGGAGTTCATCAGCTTCATCACCGGCGAGGCCTCCGACAAGTGCCAGCGTGAGAAGCGCAAGACCATCAACGGCGACGACCTCCTCTGGGCCATGACCACGCTCGGCTTCGAGGACTACGTGGAGCCACTCAAGGTCTACCTCCAGAGGTTCAGGGAGATCGAAGGGGAGAAGAGCATGGCACGTGACAAGGACGCGCCTCCTGCTAATAACAGTGGCTTCGAGGGTGGTATTAGTTATGGTGGTGGTGGGGTTATGATGCATCAGGGACACGTGAACGGTTCTGGGGGGTTCCATCAAGTGGTTGTGAGTGGTGGTGGTATTATGGGTAAGGGTGGGCCTGGTTATCCTGGGACTGGAACTAATGCAGGTAGACCCAGATAGATATGGTGTGGCCTAGTGTTATTGTTATTATTATTTAATTAATCATAATCATAATCGAAAAAATGCCAAGATTTGTAGGAGTGATTAGTGGTAATAATAATACTGATAGATAGTTGATTTGGGGATTTGTATTCTGATATCATTGGTGATTGGCATTCTGTAAAGTAAGAAAACACTCCTAAGGCCAACGATCTGATAGTCTGTAATTATTGACTGCTGTATCATAAAAATAGTGCTTCTTTGCATTGTGCCAATATTACTATTTATGCCCCAATGGTTAAATTTTCATTTTCTTGGTTATGGATTTCAATTCAGTTTAGGGTTTTGAGAAAAAAAAGTAATACTATGATTGATATATTGGTGTTTATTCAGTGGAAAGGAAGATAAGAGCAATCTTGTTTTGTTTTCATATATTGTTAGCAAGGTTGTCAAACTCGAGAGTTTTAAGTAAATTCGTGGAACTCTAATAAATTCAAATTGTAAACTCGACTCATAAACTTAAAAGAGTCTACATAGTTTAAAAATATTATTTAAAATATAAATTTTAGTAACTAAGCATAAATAAATGATATATTCATAATTAATATTAATCATTCCAACTTTTTAACAAAGCAAATGAAATAAATAAAGTAAAAACATAACTCAAAAATTAACCTATCTATGATACTAGACCTAATTTTGCATTGACATTATTTTGTAGTGTGACAAATTAGAACAAAATATTGAAAACATAAAATTAGCTTCATAAAATCAATACATATTGCATAGCAAAAGCAACTTAACTCAAGTAATTAACAAAATTGATCAAAATTGTCCGTTTTGAGGGCGACATCATGTGTAAATTCAAGCTCGTAAACTCGTCAGTAGAATCGAGAGTTTATCGATTTTGTCAAAGTTTACTTAAACTCGTACGAGTTTGATAAAAAAAGAGAATTTGCATGCAAATTAATTTGTTTTTGTGTCTTACAATCATAAACTTGTAAGAATTTAAAAGGTTAACTCGATAGTTTAATAACCATGATTGTTAGGGTTGATCTCAATCTCATTACAAATTCTTAATTTTCAATCAAAACTTTGGTGCAAACAATGAATAATTCCGACGTTGTGCCATGTAATTTTAACATCACTTGTATTTTTGTAGTTGAATAAACTAGTATATGTGAAAGATCATACTAATACACAATACTTGTTTTTTTGGCCATGTAAATGTGCAACAACTTTGCTCTTTTTGTCATGAGCAAGATGAAACTATAGATCACTTACTCCTCATTCTTTTGCCCTTTTTACGAGTATCTGGTTCGACAGTGATTGAGTATCTAGCTCAAACAGCTCAAACACCCTCAACATTTTGCAGAAATCTACCATAGTAGTCATATCAATTTCATGGCCAATTCTAATATATACCCTCCTTTGGAGGGTGTATGGTGCACCTTGACAATCCTAGTCATTGATTGTGTTGAAAAACATATCAACGGTTAGGATCAGCAATCTATAACTTGTTGATTTTTTTAAGGTTTTTTTTTGAACCACCACTACCACCACATCTGCCACCGGCCGCACCACTACCAGGCACCGTCGGTCACCTTCAGCTGTCGGCCACCTCCGACTGCCAACTACCATCTGCAGTTGTCGCCGACCACCATCTTTTTATAGGTTATACCATTCATTTTTTTAAAGTTGCACAACTATGTAAATAATACCAGTTAAAACTGTACTAATCCTTATATTTTTTTCATAAATAATTGTATACTGAAAATTTTACAAGTTTTATTGTATGTAAATATTATCAGTTAAAATTTATAGAATTTTCAAGTATACATAATTATTTATGAAAAAATATAAGGACTAATATAATTTTAACTGATATTATTTATACAGTTATGTAATTTAAAAAAATAAATAGTATAACTTGAAAAAAAGATAGTGGTCGACGAACGATAATCGATCGACAGTGACGGTTGTCGACCAACATCAGTAGCAGTAGTGATATGTAAAAAAAAAAAACATAAAACAAAAAAACTTGCCCAAAAATAAAAACCTGCTATAGTCAAAGGTGCATGGTACACCCTAACTTAGTAGAGTGTACCATAGCAATGGCCCAATTTCATACATTATCTTGAGTCCTAGGAATAAAGTCATCTTTGATCATAAGAAACCTGACCCCATTCGTATATCATACACGATTAGACACGAATGGAGGGATTGTCCAGTGCTGGAAAGAAGGAAAACACAAATGAAGAATGACTGCGCAAGAACGTCTAACAATATGAAGAAACTCGCAGCATATAGAGGTTAGGCAGCACGGCTAATTAGATTGGCTGATGCGTAGGGAAAGAAGAAAGACCAGGAATAAAGTACGTTGTCTAGTAGAAACTAAGCTATAATGGACGAAGTTTGTTATGCAGAAAATGCAGAATAAAATTTCTATTTAGTATGCTACACAAAGAAAATTATCATCTTACACTCCTAAAAAAAGTATAAATACTATTTACACTTTTTTTAAAAGATGTGATTGAGTGAAAGAAAATAATAAAAAAAAATATGTATAATAAATAATATTAGAAGAAATGTGAAAAAAAAAATATGCATTATTTGATATAAGAATATAAGAGTTGACTACACAAGTATACCGGGGTGTTCTCAAGTGGCTGGTAATGAATGCCAGACTCAAATTATGCTTCCTAAAGGGCATGGCAATATAAGGCAGAACGAACCTAATGTCAATCCCAAGAATTGTTGCATGAAATACATACCATAACTACTGGGATGTATGCCTAGTTTTGAAGTTGAGGTTTATGGTGAGGAGTTCTTCCATTCTTTCCTCAGTCCCCTTTCTACTATACCTTTTCCCGTTCTAGGTACGAAGGTTGATATGCATCTAAGCAGTAATTACTTGTTCTCTTTAAAGTTCAAACCCTTCCCTTACAAGACTAGACAGCGTGAAGGGCAAAACACGTATACCTATAACTCAGTCAACCCGCACAGTAATTATTCAATCCCAACAGAAACATGGTAAACAAAATAACAACCGCAAGGAACATAGATGACCCAGTCCTGGAGAACATATACTTGTCAACGTATCAACCTAAATAAATCAATTGATCAAATCAATCATCCTAGATACCATTATTATTTTCATGGGCAAGTATTATCAAATCGAATGCTGCTATTGAAGAGGCAGCCTCCCTCAAGTTAGTCAATGCTCTCAATGCTAAAGCCTAAAATAATATAAGCTCAGTATGAGATAATTTGAATTCATTACTCATTAAAACACACAATGATGTCATTCCTACACATAAACATTCATATAAAATAATAATATAAGCTCTATATGAGCAATGCTTTTCAGCAGAAACCATCATACACAAGAAGCATAAACAAAGCAGATGGTATAACAACAATAAGTAGAGGCATAAACTGACCCTTCTCAATGGTTTCTAGCTCGAATTCAATTCATAATTGGTAAGTAAAAACAGGTTAGGAAGGAAAAGCAAAGAAAAATAATAAATGGATCTTTATTTTTTATAAACTTCATTTTATAGAAGAGTCAAAGAGGAAAGAATAAGTAGGGCAGTAACTGATCTCATTACAATGGTTTCTAGAGAAAATTCAATCCTTATTTTGGAAGTAAACAAAGGTAAGGAAAAAGAAGCAAATAAAAATAATTCAATGGATTTCTTTATATAAACTTTATTTTTGTAAAGAAGGAAAAAATTAGGCATCCTCCTGTGTACTAAAAAAACTAAAAGGGTGTTTTTTAGTTTGTTTTCTGTTTTCATTTTCCAGTTAATATACTTTTCTCTCATAATTACAAAAATGGCAATTGATTTTATTTTGTTTCTTGTTTTTAAGATATTGCGAAAGAAATGGCATAAACAACAAAATCATATTTTCACCATTTTTTCACAAAATCTTAAACACAGAAAACATAATGAAAACAAAGTGACGGTTTTGTAATTATTAGTAAAAAGCTATCAACTAAAAATGAAAACAAAAGAAACCAAACACCCTTTAAGCATTCAAGACACAACAAAAAGACACGAGACATCAACACAATAAAGCCCTCCAATTCTCAATACTTGGATTCTGTTTGACTAGTTATAAAACAAGACCATAAAACAAAACTGGAGACTGATTGGACCTTTATCAGAAATGTAAATATCAATATATACAAGACAACAAGATATACAATTCTCCAGCTTTGAATGATTACAGTAAATGAATGGTTAGCTCTCTACATCATACACAATATTTGCATGCTCAACCGCTATACTAACAAAATGTTAGGGAGAAAACACCCAAAAAAAAAAGGTGGGAAAAAAAATGATACAACAGCGAGCCAATCAGAAACGGCACATTATCAACATCCTCTGCTAAATCCTAGTACATCATTCAAACATTAAGTTCTAAACAGTCTGCCACATTTCAGACTTCAGCAAGTTAAACCCATTACATCAACAATGGTGGTTTAATCACGTGCTAATAACTAAAACATAAATGCAAATCAAAAGCTAATAACTTCATAGCAAATGTTCCACTTCTCAATGTATGAAAAGGATTGTCATGACTTGGATCTCCAATATTGAAGGCAGTTGATCCCCAAAGCAAACCAGAGTTTGAATGAACACAGTTTCCTTTCTTAAAACAATTGTCCCTACATAACACAGAAGCCCATAACAATAATAGTTGCAATTCAGAAGGCATTAACATAATGAAGAAGCAACAGCAGGTATAATTCATATAAAACAAAAAGTATGCTACCCCAGTTCAGTTAAACAGCACATTAGAAAATTTATAAGTTTTGGGGGGTGAGAAAAGAGGGGCGGTCCGGGGGGTAAACCAAAATACATTAAAACCACAAGCCAACTACACCTTTCTCTTTGAGTAATGCTATTTCTTCACAAAGAAACCACACAAGCATTCAAATGGTTAAGAAAATTTCATTCCTTATTTTACTTAAATTAGAAAAACTTCCAGCCATCCATTTTATTTTCTTTGAAGTTTCTGTGTTAAGACAGTCTGTGTACCCAAAGAAAAATATAATAATATATTAAAATCAAGATTACTTGTGAGCTTATAATTTAAGTATTCTTGGAAATTTTAAATTTTTGAGGGAAAAACAAGGTTTACACCTCCAGAAAGCTATGCAATTACAGATTGTTTAAAGCTTGAGCGTTTATATATTATATGCTTACCAAAAAATCATAATAATTTCTTCCTCTATCCACTCCTGAATATAGGACTTTGATATGATCAAACATTCAACAGGTGTAGATCTACCACATATTAGAACATTATGTTTAAACAGTTACACTATCAACAAAAGGCGAAGTGGGAGGGGATAACAACAGTAATGGATTGGCTGACAAACTTGTCATCTATGGTTATATACAAGTCTCAGCTTACAATTAGTTCTGTATCAATGGAAAAAGTTCACCAAAACAAGAGAGTAAAGGAAAAGTATTTAGTATTGTTCATCATGATAATAAGCAGGCAGCAGGCAGCAGGCAGCAGGCAGCAGGCAAGTATCACAAATCAAGAAATATATATACTATATATATAAGCAATAACACAAGCAGACAAATAATTGAAGTCTCAAAACTTACCTTTCTCACCGAAGAACAAAACCATGCTCCTGACAAGAAGCAACCAGAATAAGTGATTGAAATAAAACAGCTGCTCAACAACTTCTGGAACAAAGGGGCAGAACCAGAGAATCCAAACAATCATGACAAATCCTGTCTTTTAAGTTACCATTCTTTCCTTCCTCAATGGAAAGTATTCATAGAAATAATAACCAGCACATAAAGTTACTCAGAGGTAAGCCGCCTCCTCTTCCCATAATCAGCATCTCTTGGCCTAGAATGGTGTTCCTCCTCTTGTGATAATCGTGATTTGCTGTGAGTCCTTGATGACCGTCCCCTTTCCCCCCACTCATCCTCATGCTCTGCTTCACGGTCTCTGTACTTATGATGATCTGCATATCTGTCCCTATCTTCCCTGTACCTGTCACGCTCACGGTCTCGATCGTGATCCCTTTCGCGGTCACGATCACGATCTCGAGATCGTTCCCGATCACGATCCCTGTCCCGTTCTCGGCCCATTTCTCTATCATCACGATGCCTTCTTTCTGACCATTCATGATCATAGCCCACATCTTTTTCTCTAGGTGCATCTCTCTCATATCCTTGATCTCTATCATCCCTGTACCTTCGCTCAGAAGAACCAGACCAATCCCTTTCCGATCCTCTATCTTTTTCCCTCATAGCATTAGGCCATCCAGTTCTATCATGACTCGCCTCACCATACTGATGATCAGATGCAGCTTCCTCCCCATAACTTGATTCTCCAGCCTTGCCACCACCATGCTCTTCACCGCCCCATCCACCCATACTTGGATCCGACCACATTCCCATATTAGGACCATCAATGCCTGATGTGGGCATCATCCCCATACCATTCAAAGGCATCCCTCTTCCAAAAAAGGCTGGATTAACATGAGGTGCTACTCCAGGCAAACCAACACCTCCAACACCAGGGAATGAAGGCAAAATCCCAGAGAATGGAGGCGCCGGAGCACCAGGAAAGCCTCCATAGCTGCCCATTCTACCCATGGGACCACCAAATGCAGGATCAAAACCCTGATTCATCATCGACTGAGGATGCAACAGAGGCGGGGTAGCACCAATACCCTGCCCAAATCCATTTCCACCATTTCCCATTATACCTCTACCACCCATCCCACCACCCCTATTCCTCATTGGATTAACAGGCCCCCTATTCCCCATCCCAGGATTATTCCCTCTACCCCAGTTACCTCTTCCATAACCTCTATTGCCATCTCCACCTTGGTAGTTACCACCCGTTGCAATGTTACTACCGCCAGGCTTAGCCCCTGCATCAGCAGGCCCCCTCCTTCCCTGCTGGGCAACTGCAGATTGGGTCATCTGCTGATTCCTAGTCACCTGAGCCTCTCCCATTTTCTTAACCGTAAAAGGAGATGCATAGGCTACAACACATGGCCTCCCATTATACACATGCCCATTCATTCCTTCCTTACAAGCAGTTGCAACAGAAGGATCATAAAACTCAACCTGGCAATACCCTTTCGATTTCCCACTCGCTTTCTCGTCAAAAAACTTGACCTCCTTGACAGGCCCATACTTACAAAGCTCAGCTTCCAGCTCAGCATCAGTAGTCCACCAGTGTAAATCACCCACAAATAATATAGTACCCCCAGCAGCAGCACCACCTCCACCACCACCTACACCAGCTCCACCTCCTCCAGTGTTAACAGTGTTTACAGTATTAACAGCACTCACACTATTCCCAACCCCATTTCCACCAACCTTATTAAAATTTCCACCTCCTCCACCACCACCACCACCACCACCACCACCACCACCTTGTCTCACCAAACCCTCAATTCCCACACTGCCAACAGCTCCACCAATTGGTTGCTGCACTCCGACACTATTATCATTACCACTCTGCTCCTCAATTTCACTCAATTTAGCAGATGGCTGCCCTAATTCAACCCTAATTCCACCTCCACCGCCCGATCCACCGCCCCCTTTCACACCCACCTCATTCCCTCTAAACCCTTGATTCTGAAACCCATCAACTCTATCAGAAACTCCACCTCCACCACCACCATCACCGGTACCGGTACCCTCACCGACACCACCACCGCCAACACCGGGTATTGATACCCCACCGACATCCTGGGGCACCGGAGCGGTCTGCGGCTTCTTGTCGTGAACGTCGTCGTTCCTAAACCCTAAATCGTCGTTGTTGTTCTTGCGCAAGGATTGAAGGAACCCTTCACCAACATTGACATCGTTGTAAAGGTCTTCGTAATCGTCGTCTTCCTCGCCCAAGAAACCATCGTCCGCAACAGCGGATATAGCTTCGTTACGGTGGAACTGATCCATGGGATCCCCGCTCTCGCCTTCATCCATTATTGGGTTTTTTCCCCCACTTTCCCTTCTTCTTCAGAGAAAGAAAAAGGATTTTTTTTTTGCTTTTAATTTTTAGGGTTTGCAGTGAAGAGTGATATCAAGAATGAAGTAGAAGCATATGGGGATGAAAACGCAGCGTCGAGAATGGGAGAGAGTGAGATTTGGGAACTAACCTAATCAAAGTCTCTATAATGCTGATATTTGGGATATTGCGCTCGCAGCCTCTTGCTTTCCTTCTCTCATTTTCTTTTATTTTGCTCTTTGCTCCTTTCCATTTGAGAAATGTCCATTATTACCCACTCGGAACTTCTGGTCCGTTATTCGTTCAAAAAAAATACTTTAATTTTTTTATTTTATTTATAAATTTATATTATATTTCATAAAAATATTACAATTACATACCTTCTAAAAAAATATAATAAAAAAAGTTATAAATATTTAATTATACGTCAAACGTGCTTCTGTAACTTCTACCCCAACATAATTTTTTTGGGTGAACACTGAATAAACAAGGCAAGCCGCCCAAAAACAAACAGGAAATAAGTTATTTTGAAGAAACTATTCCGGGTAAGGAATCATTAGAAGCATCACTAAAATAAGCCTAGACGGGTCTCTTAAAGGGTTAGATAACTCGTAGGGAAAAGGATTTAAAGGAAAATAAAAAAAATGAGAAATTTATTTTTTTTATTTAAAAGTGTAAAATATAAGAGGGAAAAGAAATAGAAGATTTAAGATATATTTTTTTATCATTTTACTTTTTATTCAAAAAAATTAACATAATTAATGTTTTATAAAAAATATTAATGTGAAAAACTAAAAAAAAATTATCTAAAATTCTCTCACTACAATTTTTTCTCTCTAAAAAACTTATTTTTGAATACTCTATAAAATTTTTTTCTAAAATGTTAGTGTTATGAAGTTAAAGAATGGCTTCAATTATGCATTTCCAGAGATTGAGTTACTTTCAACAATGCTTGAACTTGTAAATAATGACTCTAGTTGATTACATGCATTTATAGAAACAAATCTATTGACTTATTTGATTCAGACTTATTTAACCACAATCATCTCAAAAATGTTTGCTCACAACTCTGACCATTATCCCCTGCCCTGAGCACCCAATAAAAAAACTCTTATAATTTATCATTTTCCATATCTAGGTGTCTTCTCAACACTATACTCCCAGTCTCAGGATCCAAAAGCAACATGCTTTGCCTCATAATACCTTCCAATCTTTTCCAAACTTATCCATCTTCCAATGAAGGAAAGATCTTAACCAAAAAGTCAAGAAAATGGCAAAATCCATTATCCCTATTGGAACTTTCAAGAACTTAATGCTCCTTCCCAAAAGTAAAAAACAACATATCCCCTTATTCAAATGGAGTCAACGCTAGGGCCCAATTGGTAATATCTGTTAATCTTGTCCTCACTTAACACACAATCCACAATAAAAAAAATCGACTCACTTATTGGTTTACAAGCACGCAACTTTCCATCTCCAAACATTACATATGGCTTCCCATCCTTCACCAACTCAAAGGACCACCCAAACTATTAAAAATGCACCTTATTTAACCCACTATGCTATAAGTGAAGCCATCATCTTCTTCCTTCCTTCATCAACTCTCAAATTTCAAAACGATGAAACTCAAGAGGGAATAACACATATTGCAAGCAACGCAAAATGAGAAGCCCCAAGCTTCTACCAAAGAAGAAGGCTATCGTAGAGAGAGTGCGAGACGGAGAGAGATGCGACGGTGGAGACTAGAGAGCCTTTAGAGACAAGGACGGACCCAAACGGACAAGCACCGTAGCGAGGGGGAGACGAGTAGGATGAGTGGGTAATTTTGGAGCAAAACCCCCCAATTTGAGAGAACTAAATGGGAGGCTTTGGAAGGCATCTCAAATTCCCTTATTTCCTTCTCTCTTATTTTTAAAACTCTCAAACAAGGCTGATCTCAACTCCAAACCCCTCCTTTCCTTCCATTTCCCTTCTAACTCTCACTTCCAAACACACCCTTATTAGAAACCAAAGGATAAGGGTGGCCTTCAGTGATGTCTAGCGTATTGAGGAGTGCAATGACAACCTAATAATCACTCTCTACAATAACACATCTAAATTTGAGTTCCAGGCTTATCTCCAAACCATCCAGAATCCCCCACAACTCTGCATTATATGCAGTGCATCTACCAATAAAAGTAAATCCCCTTGATCCATTTTCCATTATCTTGTCTAAAAATACCAGTACAATTAGCATCACTAGGATTGCCTCTTGATGATCCATCTGTGTTTAGTTTTATCCATCCCATCGAAGGGGATTGCTAGCAATAAAAATTGTAGTAGTTTATGTCAATGGTCACATGTAATGATCTTCCCAAACCTCTTGAATAAATTTCCACGGGCTAGGGCCCAAAATCTCCCAATTATGCTAATAAAATATAGTAAGAAAACAATCTTATCCTGGTACCTTTAAGGCTCCCACATTAAATACCGTACACCTTATTTAATCCCATGAAACCTCTCCCTCCATAATCTCGAAAAACGATGCAACAAGAGGGAATAATTAATATTGCAAATTATTGAAGTTCTCTCACCATTATCTTTCGTAAAGAGATTTTGATAGACATTAGTAGCCCACACTTTAATTGCACGAGGTTCTTCCAACCAAGTTCCCGTAGCGTCCCTTAGAGCCGAAATACAATTTTTCCTTCTTTGGGTAGTTGTCTTTGCATGATAATATTTTGTGTTCCTATCCCCGTCATTAGTCCAAGCACATCTAGAATTTTGAAGCCAAAGTATCTCCTTCTATTGAAGGGTATCATCTAACTGATCCCTAAGTTTGTATTTTAACCTTTCAAGAAAATGTTTCCTTCCATAAGAACAAGAGTTTTGGATTCCTCTAATTCTACCAAGAAGGATCTTTTTTCTTAAAAATATTTCCCAAGGTCTCCTTGTTCCAAATTTTAAGCTTTGAAGACAAATCACCAAGAGCACCACATAAATTAGTCTTGCCTGCCTATTTGTCATTCAAAAAGTCTTTGAACCCCTCATGAGTCAACCAACCCGCTTCAAAACAAAAAGGTTTGTTATGATTATTATCCTCCAATCTCTGGGTGTAGAGACAAGGAGGATAGTGGTCAAAGTGAGTTATTGTAAGACATTTAACCCCAAGCATCCTAAAACCTCTCCCACCAATTATCGTTACACAACACTCAATTCAATCTCTTAAAAACTTAATTTATTCCATCACTTTTCAAGTCGTGCCAAGTAAATCTAGAGTCGGTTTGACCAAGATCCATAAGTTGGCATCTGCTGATCCAGTTGAAGAAGGAAAGGCAACCTTGGGTGTCAACAGGAGTGCCACCTTTTTTTTTCAGAAGCTTTTGCTTTCTCATTATAGTCACCAAGCACTAACCATGCAGAATTTATTACATTGGCTAAACTCTCAATCCGATCCCAAACAAGCCTCATTTCTTCTTCACTAGGGTTGGCATACACCGCTGTAAGGAATCAAGGTTGTTGATTATCTTCAACAACCTCTGCGTGAAGAAATTGTTGATGAATCTCAAGCACATTCATTTGAATATTGTCATGGTTCTACATAATCTAGATTCCACTAGAATATCTCCTAGCATCACTTATCAAGTAATTCTTGAAATCAAACTTCCTAATAGTGCAAATAGCCTTTTCACTACTTCATCGAGGCTCAAGGAAAATAACCACATCAGATCTATAAATTTGAGATAAATAACGAAAGGCTCTCCCAAGCTCCTGTCCACTAGCCCACTCCACATTCTAAGTGATAACAATTGTTGAATTGGAGGGTTTTAAGTAAGAAAAGATGATAAGAGAGAATAGAGAGTTAGAATAATATGAGATTGATATTGATTTGATGTTATAATAATGTGATATAAAAGATAAACTTAGTGATCCCATTTATACTAATTCTAAACTTTTAATCTTAATTAAATAAGAAAATAAATTATTAAATAATAAATAAAAAATAACTCCTAAGAGATATTCTAATATATTTTAAAATATTCTAAAATACAATAAATATAATAAAAGATATTTCTCATATATTCTAGGACTTCTCTTCAAGCCAAAGATTACTAAGCTCTAAGCTTGTTAGAAATGAATACTTTAAAAAATAAAATAAAATAAAAATAAAATGAGCTCCACAAAACATGGTTGGAAAGGCAACTCAGAGATGCTAGAGACACCAGAGAGATGAGGCATTGTAAGAAAGATAATGCAGCAAGACGACTAGAATGGTAATAAGCAAGATGATTGGAATGATCATCAGCAACATGACTAGAATGATCATCAGCCAGACAGAAATTTATTGGCAAGCAATCAAGCATAGCAAGGCCTAAACTTCTCAAAACCACATTTGGAAGCTTCAAACAACAATGTTGAAGACAAAAAATTAACTTTGAAATTAAAAATAAGGTTGACGTGCTTCACAGCCATGGAGTATTCATCACCAACATGATTCATAAGTGAGATAGGAGAAATCACCATTAGCATGATTCATGATAGGAGGCTAGTATGAATTACAACAAATTCATCACTTAATGACTCATTAATGAAAATGAAGTCACTAGAGGCTGGTGTGAGTCATAGCCAATATAAATCACCATTGGAATGATCTTTGACGGTACGAGTGAAGGATTGCATAGTGATCAAAACACGTAGCGAAACAACGTAATGACAATCTAAAAATAATCATTTTGTGTTTAAATTTATTCTAGCATCATGAAGATAAATTTGAAATACTTGGTAGAAGGTACTTGATAGTTTAAAAATTTTCTTCGATTGTATGAAAACTCTATGCCTATTCACACCGAGACCAAACCTTGCTATCAACACCTTTGAAACATGGAACTTATAAAAAAATCTAAGAATAAAAGAACAAAGCAGGAAACATACGTTTTTTGTTTTTGATATATCGGTATATATTGAAGTTTCCTTGCTGCACACCTTAAATAGCCATATTAACTATTTTATTTATTTATTCCAAAAATAAATAATGTGTAATATTACCAAATCCTATCTAATAGACAACTTGTCAAATCTTACTTAATGTGCAACATATCCTTTCTAACGTGCAGCATATCAAGTCCAACGTGCAACATATCAGATTCGTATCTAAAAAAATTTAACCAATCATTGGTTGCTGCGCTTGTACCACATTCTTAACTTTTGATACATATCTAATAGGATTTCACAATAACGTGTAGCAATAAATCTTATCTATCAAGATAATGTGCAACAATGAATCTTATCTATCAAGATAACGTGCAACAATAAATCCTATCCAATAGGATTTAAAACATTAGTGGTTACAACGTTTGGAATCTTTTGATTTTTCTATTCCAAATAGAATTTCTTCAGATAATTGTATCATATATTAATTGTATGCTAAGTACAAGCAAAGAATATAATAATAGTCCATTTGGATCAAATATTTTATTTATTTGATTAAATTAAATTCTCTAATTTAATTATCAAATAATAAATTAAATAATCCTTTAACAAAGATTAGACCACTCGTTAGTGTATGACCCCATAGGTTCAATACTAAGTCGGTAGTAAATTAGTCAAACCAAATTACCAATCAAGGTTGGTGCCTAGCAACACTTCTTAACGATTGAATAGCATGAAGGAACATCCTTTTCTCTTCAAGAACCTTTAGAAGAATAATGCAATATTTTCTTCCATCGTTCTAGCTCTGAGTTAACCTTAGAGTATGGTATAACTGTCAAACTCTAATAGGTAAACCTTTATAACCAACTAGTACATGACTTAAGAAACTCATTTCTTCATTCATTCAATTGCCCTGACCAAGGTCTTAATTTTATTGTTATAATCATAGTACTCAAACCCATTACTAAGAGTTGATGGATTCCTTCTTGATATATCATTAATTCTACAAGTATATAATCATACATAATATTCATTCAACTAGCACTCTATGGCATTAGGTGTTCAGAATCAAAGTATAACAAATAACTTGTTAATTGCTATGATAATCTCAGGTCAAAGGAAAAGTTTACATCATGTTCTTCATGAGAATATCCTATTGACAATTTAACGGTAATATAAATCATTAGAAATTATTAGTTGAGTCAGTTCAATGATCATATCTCTATATGCATCATCTATATATGTGAATTAATAAATGAGATCTATCAATCTCTATCCAATAGAGACAATCACACATATATTGATCTATGCGGATTACTAATGTCCTATTCCCAATAATCCTACGATCAAGAACACTATAGATTAAGTTACAAATAAAAACTTATCTCTCATTATCATGATCTTTATCATAATGATAAATGTTTAAATTTAATCAAGGACCTTGTCATATTAATTAAATAATTAAATAATAAATATGACAAAATAAAATGAATGTCATGTTATTTATCAAAAAATAAAATAATTATAATGTGTTCCAAAAAATTATACAATAGATTAGATCTAGGACATGTCAATTTTTCCTAATAATCTCCCACTTGTACTAGAGCTAATCTCTCATGTATTTCATTCCCAATTCCCACTTGTGCTTGTCAAACTCCTTTACACCAAGTGCTTCGGCGAATGGGTCTGCTGCTTTTTCTTTTCCATCAACCTCTTGAACCTTAACGTCTCCACGTTCAATGATGTTGATACCCAATTTTATCCATTTTTTTATTTATTTTCATTTTTTATTTAATTTAATTTCTTTCTTAAAAAAAAGAAAAAGAAAAAAGAAAAAACTGTTGTATGGGTCAACCCATGACCCATTTTTCTTCTCAACCCATAACCCATCTTCTCAACTCTTCTCTTTCCCCTTCCTGTTGCTACCACCGAACCATCAAAGCTGCATTGAATTGGATTGAAAATTTTTACAGTTTTTCTTTCCAAATCATCAAGCTCATTCAATTTTGAGCATCTGCCTTCCAAAATGTAAAAAATGAAGTTATGGCATTTGAATGATTGGGCACAATATAAGGGAAAAGAAGAATGCAGAGGAGGGGGGATTCAATCGTTCGAAAGGAAAAAGCAGAGAGCTACACGGGATTCGGAAAAATATAAGCGCGCAAAGCAATCACACGTACAGACACACTATTTAAGCCTCTTCCATCTTCACTAACACCAAGCCACCATTAACCATCAGCAACTCAACTGAGTCAACTCAGTTAACTAAGCACTCTCCATTTTCATCCCTAAGCTTCACCTTGACCACCATCTTCAACCTTCATCAATTTTTTTTTTCTCCACCATTAACAAATATCAACAACCACCCACAATTTCCCTCACCCAAAAACAGAACCATCACAAACCATTCTCCACCATAATGACTACCACCATTAGCAAGCCAACCGAGTTAACTCGGTGAAGCCACCATCACCCCTTCATCTTCATCACTTCCTTCACCACCCATCCTCAAGCTCACCACCCCACAACCAACACCCACGTGAAGCCACCCTGTTGCACAGCCTCCCCAACCACCGAGCTCCCCATCGCCACTCAAATCCGGACCTCCGCTGCCCCGCACCGTCTGTCCCTCTGCTACCCGCCGCTGCACCAGCTCCACCCAACGTGAACCCCACGACGCCGCTGCCCCGCACCGTTTGTCCCTCACCTAGCCGCGCACCGCGAAGCCACCGCATCACCCACACGAGAACAGACCGGAGCTCCACTGGTGCCTCTGCCCATCAAACCAGAAGCTCCGCGAAACGCACCAGCCAAATCCGTCGATTTGCAGCGCCGCTCCACCGGATCTGATCACCTACACCCACCGTCAGCACCGTGAGTTTTCTTCTTCCCCTCTCCCTTTGTCTCCTTGCTTTCTCTGCTCTGTTTCAAATATTTGAGCCTTATGATTTAGTGATTTCAAAAGCAAAACAAGATACAAAATAAAGGAATTTGGACTCTCTGAAAAAGAAATTTGACCCACTTACATGGGTTGCATTTTTTTTTATTTTTTTAAAAGGAAAAGTAAAAAGAATGTTAAAGAAATGTAAAAATGAAAAGTCTAAAAAATATAAAAAAAATGATGATGAAAATTAATTTATGGGCTAGTTTGACTTGATTATAATCTATCTTCGTCCCTGTAATTAATTATATTGTTTGTGTTGTTATGACTATTGTGATGGTTAGCATGTGAATTTATTTTAATCATTTTCTGTATAAATCAAACATTTTAAAACTGGCCGATGACGAAAAAATTGGGAGAGGATCGGAGCGCCGATCAGATACACTCTTCCCGATAATCTTGAGGCTTAGGAGCGCTGGTGAGGTCTAATTCTCACATAAAAATTAAAATAATTATGTAAATTAAAATATAATTTTTTTAAATAAACCAAAATAAACTTTTCTTTTTGTAAAAATAAAATATTCAAAATAAAAGTGAACAAATTCATACGATTTTAGCATTATGATTGTGGTGAATTAAAACTTTATTTTTCATGAAGACATTTTTAGAAATTAATGCAAAAATCTCATTGTGCCTAAAAATATTTTTTTTCCTTGATTACAAAAGAGATTTTATTTGGCCATTTACTTAAAAAAAATATTTTCTTACCTTAAATAAATTTCTTTGAATTAAAATTATTCATTGAAATATTTTAAATATTTTTATTTATTTGGCCATTTATTTTGAAAATTAATTCCCTTCAAAAAGATAAAATTTTAATTCGCCACTTTTATAAAAATATGTTGTAAACTTAGAATTTGTTCAAAATTAATGGCTATTTAGTCACCCATTGCTTGTCTTAGTCATTTATCGTTCTCGATGTTATGCTTGACAAAATGGGACATGTCAAAATAAAAAAATCAAAAAAAAATTCTTTTCTTTTAATTAATAAAGGACCAATTTAATTAATATTACAAATAACATTAGATTAAATAAGTAACTGTTCTTAGAATAGACGGTGTAGGGTGCTAACACCTTCCCTACTCGTAATCAACCCCCGAACCATGAACTCTGAAATGCAGACCATCTTTTAGGTGTCCAATTGCACCATTCCATTTAATGGATAAAGCGATTGGTGGCGACTCCCAACACCTCGAGGTCCATTCCTCTTTATTCTTTTTATTTTCGCGGCGCCCTTCGGGACGGTTGCGGACAATGGCGACTCCACCTGGGGACATGCTAGAGGGTTAAACCTTTTTTTTTAATCTTATGTGATTTGCTATTTAATTATGTTGATCCATTTTTGTTTTATTTGTTTATTTGTTATTTGTTTCATATTATTGTACATTTTGTTTGTATTATATGTATTATATTTCTGTTTTGTAAATAAGTTCTCTTATGTACACCTGCACACACAAGCTCTCTACCCGAGCTCAGTACCTTGTAAGCTTAGATAGAGGGTGAAGTAGTGTTGCTTTGTGGGACCGTTGGTCTCTGTTTAGGCACATGAAAACCCCTTGCTCAAATTGAACTCTTTCCGCTTGTAACCTATCATGGGTGAGGATGGAGGACCCTTGCTAGCCAAAGTGTTGGTGACAGTAAGGGACAATTTGGGGACCTTTTGTCCGATAGGGGTCTAGAACCAAAGCTCTCACTTGTAGATATAATCTTAGAGCTATCATCGTTCATAGAACTTATCCTACTGACCGGGTACCAAGATTAGGTACCCCTTTGCCTCTAACATATGAGGAATTTCTGTTTGTCTTTTATTTTGTAGTTGTTAACTTTTCTTTTATCTTGCATTTGCATATGTGGTCCAATCCTGTGAAGATATCGATAAACCTCAAGCATGAATAAGGGAAAGATGACTCTAATGTCCGAGGTGGCGAGAGAGTATCGTGGTCGGTGAAGAGTCTGCAAGAATTCAAGCCAAGGAAGGAAATAGTTTGCATCGCGAGGATGTTCCTTTACCTCTCTTAAAGGGGAGCCATGACTTTGAGCAAAATGACTTAAGGAGGCTCCGTAATGTGTGGTGTAGCATGAGAAGACAAGAAGAGTTCAATGAAAAGTATGGAGATATTGCAGCTCTCATGTTCATCGCCCCTGACCTCCAAATGTTGAAAGCTATGCTCCATTTCTGGGACCCATCATATCGGTGTTATACTTTCTGACAATTTGACTTGGTGCCAACGATTGAGGAGTATGCTAGGCTTCTTAATAGAGACGACATACCAAATGACAAAGTGTACTAACATGACCCTAAGAAGACGCCAAGAAGGATGCTGTCCAAATTGATAGGGATTCATGCCAATGAATTGGACAAGTACATGGTGGATGAAGGACGAAGTCTAGATTCAAAGTTTTTGATTAGGATGGCTGAAGCTCAAGTTGATCAAAGGTTTGGTTTGGTAGCACTAGCCCTCACTATTTATGGGTTAGTAATTTTCCCAAGATGGAAAAATCAAATAGATGGACATGTGATCAATTTGTTCGAGCAGATTGAGCATGGGGTACACCCAGCCCCACCAATTTTAGCCGAGACAATTCGATCTCTCGACCATGCGAGTCCATCAGAAAGGAAGATTTTGGGGATGTGCACCATTACTTGCAGTATGGATGCTTAGTCATATGCCAATGTTGAAGTGCTTTAACCATCCAGAAATTGATTTGAAACAGTATGTCATACCTAAGCACCCGCTCTCTCTATATGGTCGTGACAATTGGCCTACCTGAACTCCGACGATGAGGCAATGGATCAGTTTTTTCATGGAAATAAAAGAAATGGTCTGGAGGGCCAAGTGGTTTCCTCACACATATACCATATATAGATGTGGAAGCAAACCTTGGGTTCCACTTATTGGCCCATGGGGAGTAGTGGGCTATGGTCCGAAGACAAATGACATCTCTGCAATTCATTCCGATGACTCATGGACTGTCCAAATTTAAATTCTCGTATGGCGATGAAGGAACCAGTCATAAAATAAAAGAAGTCATTGAAGATTGGAAGGACACAAGAAGTGTGAAGCCCGGTCTCCCATAATCTGAAACGACACCAGAATACCCAATTTGGCAGGCTAGTAGGAAGAAGGGGTTTCTTGCTCCCAAGGTACAGGGTCCATAGTTACCAATGCACCAATTTAATGAACCCAATGACTACTATGCTGAAGCAGAGGGGCGGTACGAAATCATTTATCGGCAGTGGACTATTGAGAGAAGATCATTGGAAGAACAACTTTGCACTACAAGAAGAAAAATCCAAAGTCAAGAACAAATGGCCTATAAAGATATTGAAATAGAGAGGTTAAGGAAAACATGTCAAGCCCTCGAAACAATCATTCAGGGGAAGGATGGTCAACTTCAAGAATTCAAGAATGAAGTTAAAATCTTGAATCAACATTTGGAAAAGCATGTTGAATGGTCTACTTTCTTGGAAAGTAAGAAGAATCGGTTAGAGGATGATGTTCTTTTCTTGACTAATGAAAAGAATTTCTATCGTAATGCAAGCCAAGAAATGGAGTGGAAAGCCGAAATAGTTCTTGATAATATGAGGGAAATCTCCGACCATTCAAGAAAGAGGGCAAGAGAAATCATCAAAGTGGAAGCCAAGCTAGCACCAGGAGAAAACCAAGATATTCTGACTCGGGTTAGAAAGGACCTTGACTTCCTAGGAAAATTTCATTGGAATTAGTTTCTTGTTCTAGGAATGCTGATGTAATGACTCTTTCCATCTTGTTTTGTAAAGCTAACTCCTCCATCTGACTTGAGGAGTGGCAAGAATCAACGTGTGTAAAACTCTTTATGACCATAGAGCTTTTCCCTTTGAATAAATGAGGTTTATCGATATCACTTGCTACTTTGGATCATGTCTCTACATGCATAGTTTTATTTTTGTTTGCATTTTCTTTTTCTTTTTCATATTTTCTAATATAAAAAATGAATACAGAAAGGAAAACTGTCTCTGCGACACCTATATAGGACTCGCTCTCAATCAAGAGTCATGGATGAACTGGGTCAGTCACAAGAAGAGTTGAGAAATGAAGTAAGCCAGCTAAAGGAACAAATGGCCAAGATCTTGGAAATTCTGGAAAAAACGAAGAACACAGAGGGGACTCCTTCAAAGGCAAATGATGATCCTTCTGCCACGCCTGCTCACCTGCCCGGCTTTACGCCAGTTCCTTGGCAATATCCTAGTGTCACCTCTCAAGGGGCCATGATGCCGCTTACAATTTACTCAAATAATCCTGAAACACAAGCATCTTCATTCCCACCATATGGCCTTCCACCTGGTTATGTGCCACCATTATCCACCAATATTCCTGAGGGCAGTGCACCGACAGTCCCAACGACTTCAAACCCTCCCCAAGGATCTCAACCAAATACCAGTGAGATTCCTCAGTACCCTGTTTCTATTCCACCTTATGGCGTTTCCCCTGGTTTTATGTCATCCCAAATTACCAACCCTCTTGAGAGTGGCTCATCATTGGTAATACCTACTTCAGGGCCATAAGGCTCGACTCAGGCCCAACCTCCTTTCTACATGCCATAATTTTTTCCTCATAAGGTCGCTGGAACTTCTCCGCTGAACCCTTCAACTGAAGGCATTCAATCCAGGGAAAAACTAGAAGTTCTTGAAGAAAGACTGCGAGCCATAGAAGGAGCAAGTAGCTATGGTCTTCTGGATGCCACAGAGCTCTGTCTTGTCCCGAATGTAGTGATTCCTCCAAAGTTTAAGGTCCCAGATTTTGAAAAATATAAGGGAACCACTTGCCCAAAGAACCATCTGACCATGTACATCCGCAAGATGGCATCACACGCTCATGATGACAAGCTATTGATTCATTTCCTCCAAGACAGCTTAGCTAGGGTAGCTTCTAATTGGTACACACACCTGGAACATGCCCATATACGATGTTTCAAGGACTTGGCGGATGCTTTCTTGAAGCAATATAAGTACAACATCGATATGGCACCAGATAGGCTACAATTACAGAATATGGCTAAGAAAGGAGCTGAAACCTTTAAAGAATATGCTCAGCAGTGGAGAGAAATAGCTGCTCAAGTTGAACCCCATTGTGTAAAGAGAAATGGTGGCCACATTCATTGACACTCTCCAGTCACCCTTCTATGACAAGATGATAGGAAGTGTGTCGTCGAATTTCTCAGACATGGTTATCATCGGGGAAAGAATTGAAGGAGGAATGAGAAGTGGAAAGATTGTTGAAAGCTCAACAGGGACATTTAGTGCCAAAAAGCCCCCAGCAGGGAAGAAAAGAGAAGGAGAAGCCCATGCTGTGACTTTCGATCAAAGGAGTTTTACCCAAGGGAGACATAGCCAAGCGCCTGTTAACCCTCAACCATCCTTCCAACCTCCCTACATGCCTTACTATCCATACATTGCTAATGCCTCTCAAGCTTCATACCCTCAACCTTATCACCCAATGATCCCTTATCGTGCACCATCTCCTATCCCAAACCAAACACTCCCTACCATGCCATATCAACCAACTCAACTATGGGCCCAAAATCTAAATACCAACCAAAGAAGGCCGCCAGCTAACCAAGAAAAGAAACCTGTCCAATTTGACCCAATTCCCATGATCTATACTGAACTGCTACCACAACTCTTCCGAAACTCCTTATTGGTTCCTTGCCCAATGAAGCCAATGGAACCCCCCTACCCAAGAGGATTTGACCAGAATGCTAAATGTGAGTACCATGCTGGGGCTGTAGGTCACTCAACAGAAAATTGCAGAGCCTTGAAGTTTAAAGTGCAAGACTTGATTAATGCCAAATGGTTAAACTTTAAAGAAAAAACTCCTAATGTAGGTCGCAATCCCTTGCCTGATCATGGAGGTCCTGTAGTTAATGCCATAGAGAAGTCTTCTGGACGATGCCTCATAAGTCGGGTAGCTGATGTGAAAACTCCCATGAGAGTAATTTTTCAAGAGCTTTGTAAATATGGGTTGATACAAAACCAAGCTGAGTTTAAAAAGGTCAATGAAGATGAATCTGTGTACAAGATCCATGGGGAAGTCGGGCATTCTATTAAGGAATGTGGTGAATTCAAACAGATCCTCCAAAGTTTAATGGACAGTCACCTAATACAAATAAGCAATCAGTGCGATAATGGTGATGTCTATATGGTCAAAGAGGTTACACCTCCACCAGTTCAAGAGGCTGCCAATACCTATGCAACGCATCCAATCATAGAGCAAGCTCCAGGTATACCAAGGCCATTGACAATTCATTCTAATAAAGAGGTGTCTCCGTAAATCTCTCTTGGTCGGAATCCTATCACCATCCAAGTGCCGACTCCTTTTCCCTATAAGGATACCAGAGCTGTGCCTTGGAAATATGATGTGCAAGTCGTTGTAAATGATCTCCAAGACAATCAAATGAAAATCCCATCGGCTATCTCTAGCATATCTGGGATCGGTGGAATGACTCGGAGTGGTCATATTTATACACCTGAGGATCTGTGTAAAGACCAAGTGGAGGAAGTGGAAAGAATTCGAAAAGGGAAAGGCAAGATGGGGGAAACTTCTACTGAAAAAGCCTTGAAAGAAAAGGAAGAACCAAAAACAACACAGCAAGAGGTCTATAAGAAAGAAGTGACTGAGGAAGAAGCTTGTGAGTTCTTAAAATTTATAAAGCAAAGTGAATACAAGGTGGTGGATCAACTGAACCACACCCTTGCAAGAATATCACTTTTATCTTTATTAATGAACTCTGAGCCACACAAGAAGGTGCTAATGAAAGTGCTCAATCAAACTTATGTTTCTCATGACATCACGGTTGACAAGTTGAATGGCGTTATCAGCAACATCACAGCAGATAATTACATCACTTTCACCGATGATGAAATACCCAATGAGGGAAGAGGACACAATAAAGCACTTCATATCTCAGTAAAATGTCAAGACCATATCATGGCTAGAGTACTGATGGACAATGGCTCTTCCTTGAATGTGATGCCAAAGTCGACACTCTCCAAATTACCTTTTGATGGGTCACACATGAAATCAAGTGCGATGATAGTAAGGGCATTTGATGGCACAAGGAGAGAAGTCATAGGGGAAATCGAAATACCAATTCAAATTGGTCCTTGCACTTTCAACATACTCTTCCAAGTGATGGACATTGCACCATCATACAGTTGTCTCTTAGGACGACCATGGATTCATTCTGCTGGAGCTGTGCCTTCCACCTTGCACCAAAAAGTCAAATTCATAGTTGATAACAAGATGATTACTGTCTTTGGTGAAGAGGACCTGCTGGTGAGCAAGCCGCTAGACACTCCTTATATTGAAGCTACAGAAGAGGCTTTGGAGACTGCCTTTCAAGCACTCGAGGTTATCAACACCATTTATATAAAGGAAGGAGCTCCAATTCCTAAACTGCAGCCGTCTGCTGCATCTGTAATGATGGCTAAAGTTATACTAGAAGGGGGTTATCAACATGGAGAAGGGCTGGGTAAGAAACAACAAGGTGCCACAGGACTTTTTCAACCCTTGGAAAACAAAGATAGATTTGGGTTGGGGTACAAACCCACCAAGGCCGATAAGAAGAGGATAATGGAAGAGAAAAAAGAGAAAAGGCTGGCTCGCTTGAAAAATCGAGAACCTAAAGTGAAGGGAGTCCCCATCTGTGACATACAACAAAGCTTCCGGAGCACGGGAGTTGTGTTCGTAGACCAAGTGACTGCAGTTGAAGATGATTATTTTGTCAGTCATACGAACCTGGTGTATGCATGTTCTTCAGATGCAAGGCTCGACAATTGGGAGATCTCCGAGTTTCCCATAACTTTAGAGTCTCTTTCAAAATCTGAAAATGACTCTCTTAAAAGTGACAGTGTCAATATCTCATCATATAATTTTGAACACCCTGTTAATCATACTGATGAGGATAATGAGGATGATTGGGAAACTTCACCTGAGTTAATGAGATTACTTGAACAAGAAGCTAAAGAAATCCAACCCCATGAGGAACCAATTGAAGTAATTAATTTGGGGACTGAAAATGATAAGAAAGAAATCAAAATTGGTACCTCGATGAAAGAAGATGAGCGTAACATGTTGATTAAACTCTTGTTTGATTATAGTGATGTCTTTGCATGGTCATACCAAGATATGCCTGGGCTAGACACTAACATAGTTGAGCACAAATTGCCACTAAAACCTGGATACCCTCCGGTTAAGCAAAAGTTGAGACGAATGAAAGCTGAGATGTCCCTAAAAATCAGAGATGAAGTAAAAAGACAGTTTGATGCTGGATTTCTTACAGTTGCAAAATACCCACAATGGGTTGCCAACATTGTTCCTGTCCCAAAGAAAGACGAGAAAGTCCGAATATGTGTGGACTATCGAGACTTAAATAGGGCCAGCCCTAAAGACGATTTCTCGTTACCTCACATTGATGTTTTGGTGGACAACACTACTCAACATTCTTTTTTTTCCTTTATGGATGGTTTCTCGGGATATAATCAGATCAAGATGGCACCGGAAGATATGGAGAAAACCACATTCATCACTTTATGGGGAACCTTCTGCTACAAAGTGATGCCTTTTGGTTTAAAAAATGCTGGGGCAACGTATCAAAGAGCTATGGTGACATTGTTCCATGACATGATGCACAAAGAAATAGAAGTTTATGTGGATGATATGATTGCAAAGTCAAAAATAGAAAAAGATCATATAATCTATCTACAAAAGCTTTTTGAGTGATTGAGGAAGTTCAAACTTTGACTAAATCCTACAAAATGCACTTTTGGTGTCAGATCAGGCAAACTATTGGGGTTTGTGGTGAGCCAGAAAGGAATAGAAGTTGATCCTGACAAGGTTCGAGCAATCTTGGATATGCCGGTCCCTCGCAGACCGAAAAGGAAGTTCGGGGATTTTGGGAAGGTTGAATTACATCGCTCGATTCATATTCCAACTCACAAAGAACATGTGAGCCGCTTCTTCAAGTTGTTACGCAAGAATCAGCCAGTCAAGTGGAATGATGATTGCCAAAGAGCCTTTGAAAAAGTCAAGCAGTATTTACAAGAACCCCCAGTTTTGGTGCCTCCAGTGCCAGGGAGACCTCTCATTATGTATTTGACGGTGCTTAATGAGTCTATGGGTTGCATACTGGGGCAGCATGATGAATCCGGTAGAAAAGAACGCGCCATTTATTACTTAAGTAAAAAGTTCACCGATTATGAGGCAAAGTACTCATTGTTAGAGCGAACTTGTTGCGCCTTGGCATGGGCTGCCCATCGATTGAGGCAATACATGTTGTGTTACACTACTTGGTTGGTGTCCAAAATGGATCCTATCAAGTATATCTTTGAGAAACTCGCTCTCACTGGGAGAATCGCGCGATGGCAAGTTTTATTATCGGAGTATGAAATTATTTATGTCACCCAAAAGGCAATTAAGGGAAGTGCCCTTGCAGATTATCTGGCTAACCAACCTATAGAAGATTATGGGTCGATGCAATGTGAGTTCCCTGATGAAGATATAATGGCTCTGTTTAAAAATGAGGATTCCTCTGAAAAAGGAAAATGGATTATGTGGTTTGATGGAGCCTTTAATGCACTGGGGCACGGCATTGGAGCCATCTTGATCTCCCCTGAAGATAAATTCATCCCAATCACAGCAAGGTTGTGTTTTGACTGTACTAACAGTATAGCAGAATACAAAGCGTGTGCTTTGGGTATTCAGGCAGCAATAGAATCAAAAGCAAAGATCTTGGAAGTATATGGCGATTCTGCCTTGGTCATTCATCAACTAAAAGGAGAATGGGAGACCCGTGATGCTAAACTGATTCCATACCATGTTTACATCAAAGAATTGATCGAACAATTTAATGAAGTCACTTTTCATCATGTTCCTAGAGAAGAAAATCAGTTGGCTGATGCTTTGGCCACACTGTCATCAATGTTCCAAGTAAGTCATGAAAGGGACCTACCACTTATAAAAATGGAAAGTCGTGACTGTCCTGTATATTGTCAAGTGGTTGAAGATGAGCCTGATGGGAAGCCGTGGTACCATGACATCAAATGTTTCATCAAGAATAGGGAGTACCCTGCAGGCGCTTCAGAAAATGACAAGAGGACCCTGAGGAGGCTCGCAATGGGTTATTTTCTGAGTGGGGAAATACTTTACAAAAGAAACCATGATATGGTGCTTCTAAGATGTGTTGATGCAATGGAAGCAGAAAAGATTATTGAAGAAGTACATGAGGGCTCCTTTGGAACTCACTCCAATGGACATGCAATGGCAAGGAAAATCCTAAGATCTGGTTATTATTGGTTAACCATGGAAAATGATTGCTTCAATCATGTGAGGAAGTGCCACAAGTGCCAAACATATGCTGATAAGATCAATACGCCGCCAGTCCCTTTGAATGTCCTAACAGCACCCTGGCCATTTTCCATGTGGGGTATGGATGTCATAGGACCTATTGAACCTAAAGCCTCAAATGGGCATTGCTTTATCCTTGTCGCGATAGACTACTTCACCAAATGGGTTGAAGCTACTTCTTATGCCAATGTGACTAGGAATGTGGTGATCAAGTTCATCAAAAGAGAGTTGATATGTCGTTATGGTCTACCGAATAAGATCATCACTGACAATGCAACCAACTTGAATAACAAAATGATGAAGGAAATATGCGAGAATTTTAAGATCCAACATTATAACTCCTCACCATACCACCCAAAGATGAATGGGGCTGTTGAGGCAGCTAACAAAAACATCAAGAAGATCATCCAAAAAATGGTTGTGACATATAAAGATTGGCATGAGATGCTTCCCTTTGCTCTGCATGGTTATCGCACGTCTGTCCGTACCTCAACTGGGGCAACTCCTTTCTCTTTAGTTTATGGAATGGAAGTCGTACTCCCTATTGAGGTAGAGATCCCCTCATTAAGAGTACTGATGGAGACAAAACTGGAAGAGGCCAAATGGGTCCAAGCTCGACTAGATCAGTTGAATCTTATTGAAGGTAAAAGGTTAACTGCATTGTGTCATGGCCAGTTATATCAAAGGAGGCTTATGAAAGCCTATGCAAAAAAAGTGCGCCCTCGACAATTTCAAGAAGGAGACTTAGTGCTCAAAAAGATCCTGCCAATGCAAAAAGATCACCGAGGAAAATGGACTCCAAATTACGAAGGACCTTATGTCGTGAAGAAGGCTTTTCTGGAGGGTCCTTGATTCTCACAAGAATGGATGGTGAAAATCTACCACTTCGTAAATTCGGATGCATCAAGAAATATTATGTGTAAAAGCACTACTTGTCAAAAACAAAAACAAAAACAAAAAAAAAAAAAAGAAAAGAAAAGAAAAGGGAAAAACATGGCTCGCTAGGTGGAAAACCTAGAAAGGCTACCTAGGCAAAAGTTAGAGCGACCTGGTAGGTTGAAAACTTGAAAGAGCGACCTAGGCAAAAGTTAAGGTCCAAAAGAAAAAGACAATAGTGCTTGATATGACAAAGGAAGTGGAGACCTGAGCGTTTGAGTCTCCATGCTAGGGAGAAGCAAATCTCTGCTTTAGAGCAAACTAAGTTTCCGTATTGGGGTAGGCCAAATGATCCCAACTGGGGCAGTCAAAGTCTTCATAGGCTGGTTAATGGGTGTTCAAAATCGGGTATGCAGAGGATTGACACTGTTTACGATAAAGGGTTTCATTGGAAGAACTAAAGACCTTTGCCCTTATCATCCCTCTATAAATTTTATGTTGATGACCATAATATTGCTTTCTTTTCACCATTCCCATTTCAATACAATATCGTCATGTTTTTACCTTTGCCTCTTCTTTGACTCAATATGCATTTTTTTTTTAATAATCATAAATTGGAATGTGAGATGTGTGACGTTGCTGTCCGAGCATTGAGAATTGCTAATGACTTGAAGGGTATGGGAAAAATAATGATTCCTGATAAGAATGTTAATAAAAAGAAAAGACAACCAGGTCACCTCAAGGGTCATCTAAAGAGTTTTCCCATTGCTCTTGTGTGTCACATCTAAATGCACACTTCAAGGGTCATCCTGGTTAGACATTTTAACCATCGGCTGAATAGACAAATGAAATGATGCCATTAAATCCTTCTAGTTCATCTTTGAAAAAGATTACAATCATGTCCTCAGGGGTCGTGGAGACAAAAAAAAAACAGAAAAAAGAGTTTTCGTACTCTCATACATCTGAAGCATGCATTGCATAGTGCATTTTTCATCTTGCTAACCTTGACCTACAAAGGTCCAAATTGTTGTTTCCTTTTCTGGGTCCCCGTGCCCATTGTCTTTTAAGTTTCTAGGCCCCGCGCCCATTGTGTACTAGTTTCCGGGTCCTCGTACCCATTGCTTTTAAGTTTTTGTTAAGCTTCAGTGGATACCTGACTCCGCAAGCTTTTTACCTTTTCTGGGTCCTCGTACCCGTTGTTTTTGGGTCCTCGTACCTGTTGCCTTTTTGTTTTTGTTAAGCTTCAACAGATACCCGACTCCGTAGGCTTCTTACCTTGTTTTTGTTAAGCTTCAGCGGATACCTGACTCCGCAAGCTTTTTACCTTTTCTGGGTCCTCATACCCGTTGTTTTTGGGTCCTCGTACCCATTGCCTTTTTGTTTTTGTTAAGCTTCAACGGATACCCGACTCCGTAAGCTTCTTACGTTGTTTTTGTTAAGCTTCAGCGGATACTTGATTTTGCAAGCTTTTTACCTTTTGGGTCCTCGTACCCATTTTTTTTGGGTCCTCGTACCCATTGCCTCTTAATTTTCTGTTAAGCTTCAACGGATACCCGACTCCGTAAGCTTCTTACGTTGTTTTTGTTAAGCTTCAGCGGATACCTGACTCCGCAAGCTTTTGGGTCTCCGTACCCATTGTTTATGTTATTGGGTCCTCGTACCCATTGCTTTTAAATTTTCTGTTAAGTTTCAGCGGACACTTAATCCGCAAGTTTTTACCTTTTCATGGATAAAATTGAATCAATTCCTTTGTTTTTCATTTATCCTAAATGTAAAACAAAGGGGGGCAGCTATTGATACCCAATTTTATCCATTTTTTATTTATTTTTATTTTTTATTTAATTTAATTTCTTTCTTAAAAAAAAAGAAAAAACTGTTGTATGGGTCAACCCATGACCCATTTTTCTTCTCAACCCATAACCCATCTTCTCAACTCTTCCCTTTCCCCTTCCTGTTGCTACCACCGAACCATCAAAGCTGCATTGAATTGGATTCAAAATTTCTATAGTTTTTCTTTCCAAATCATCAAGCTCTCTGCCTTCCAAAACGTAAAAAATGAAGTTATGGCATTTGAATGATTGGGCACAATATAAGGGAAAAGAAGAATGCAGAGGAGGGGGGATTCAATCGTTCAGAAAGGAAAAAAGCAGAGAGCTACACAGGATTCAGAAAAAATATAAGCAGACAGCAATCACACAGACAGACACACCATTTCAGCCTCTTCCATCTTCACTAACACCAAGCCACCATTAACCATCAGCAACTCAACTGAGTCAACTCAGTTAACTAAGCACTCTCCATTCTCATCCCTAAGCTTCACCTTGACCACCATCTTCAACCTTCATCATTTTTTTTTTCTCCACCATTAACAAATATCAACAACCACCCACAATTTCCCTCACCCAAAAACAGAACCATCACAAACCATTCTCCACCATAACAAACTACCACCATTAGCAAGCCAACCGAGTTAACTCGGTGAAGCCACCATCACCCCTTCATCTTCATCACTTCCTTCACCACCCATCCTCAAGCTCACCACCCCACAACCAACACCCACGTGAAGCCACCCGTTGCATGACCTCCCCAACCACCGAGCTCCCCATCGCCGCTCAAATCCGGACCTTCGCTGCCCCGCACCATCCGTCCCTCTGCTACCCGCCGCTACACCAGCTCCACCCAACGTGAACCCCACGACGCCGCTGCCTCGCACCGTTCGTCCCTCACCTAGCCGCGCGCCGCGAAGCCACTGCATCACCCACACAAGAACAGACCGGAGCTCCACCGGTGCCTCTGCCCATCAAACCAGAAGCTCCGCGAACCGCACCAGCCAGATCCATCGATTTGCAGCGCCGCTCCACCGGATCCGATCACCTACACCCACCGTCAGCACCGTGAGTTTTCTTCTTCCCCTCTCCCTTTGTCTCCTTGCTTTCTCTGCTCTGTTTCAAATATTTGAGCCTTATGATTTAGTGATTTCAAAAGCAAAACAAGATACAAAATAAAGGAATTTGGGCTACTGAAACAGCAGCCCACTTACATGGGTTGCATTTTTTTTATTTTTTATTAAAAGGAAAAGTAAAAAGAATGTTAAAGAAATGTAAAAATGAAAAGTCTAAAAAATATAAAAAAATGATGATGAAAATTAATTTATGGGCTAGTTTGACTTGATTTATAATCTATCTTCGTCCCTGTAATTAATTATATTGTTTGTGTTGTTATGACTATTGTGATGGTTATCATGTGAATTTATTTTAATTATTTTCTGTATAAATCAAACATTTTAAAATTGGCCGATGACGGAAAAATTAGGAGAGGATCGGAACGCTGATCAGATACACTCTTCCCGATAATCTTGAGGCTTTATATTGGATTTTGCCAGATCTTGGCGAGGTTTAATTTCCACATAAAAATTAAAATAATTATGTAAATTAAAATATAATTTTTTTAAATAAACCAAAATAAACTTTTCTTTTGTAAAAATAAAATATTCAAAATAAAAGTGAACAAATTCATACGATTTTAGCATTATGATTGTGGTGAATTAAAACTTTATTTTTCATGAAGACATATTTAGAAATTAATGCAAAAATCTCATTGTGCCTAAAAATATTTTTTTTCCTTGATTACAAAAGAGATTTTATTTGGCCATTTACTTAAAAAAATATTTTCTTACCTTAAACAAATTTCTTTGAATTAAAATTATTCATTGAAATATTTTAAATATTTTTATTTATTTGGCCATTTATTTTGAAAATTACTTCACTTCAAAAAGATAAAATTTTAATTCGCCACTTTTATATAATATGTTGTAAACTTAGAATTTGTTCAAAAATAATGGCTATTTAGTCACCAATTGCTTGTCTTGGTCATTTATCGTTCTCGATGTTATGCTTGACAAAATGGGACATGTCAAAATAAAAAAATCAAAAAAAAATTCTTTTCTTTTAATTAATAAAGGACCAATTTAATTAATATTGCAAATAACATTAGATTAAATAGGTAACTGTTCTTAGAACAGACGGTGTAGGGTGCTAACACCTTCCCTACTCGTAATCAACCCCCGAACCATGAACTCTGAAATGCAGACCATCTTTTAGGTGTCCAATTGCACCATTCCATTTAATGGATAAAGCGATTGGTGGTGACTCCCAACACCCCGAGGTCCATTCCTCTTTATTCTTTTTATTTTCGCGGCGCCCTTCGGGACGGTTGCGACAAATGATTTCTCTAATTAAGTGATACTTCCTCAAAATATGTTTAGACTTTTGATACAATCTTAGTTCTTTTGCTTGAGCAATGGCTCCATTATTGTCACACAACAATGGAATTAGTTCTTCTATTGAAGGAGCCACACCAAAGTTTAGATATGAACTTCTTCATTCAAACCGCTTCTTTAGCAGCCTCATTTTCTGCTATATATGCTGCTTTAGTTATTGAGTCAGCTACTGTAGCTTGTTTGAAACTTTTCTAACTCACTGCACCACCATTTAAAGTGAAAACATAACCAGAAATGGATTTGCTATCATCCTTATCTGATGCAAAACTTGCATCTGCATAACCTTTTAGTTTTAGTTCTAAATCTCCATAATGAGGAATTGGTCTTTAGTTCTTCTCAAGTACTTCAGAATATTTTTATCCACTTTCCAATGTTCCTCACCAGGGTCTGCCTGATATCAGCTTGTTACACGTAGTGCATAAGCAATATCAGGACGCGTACAAGTCATGGTATACATGATAGCTCCCACTATACTTGCATATGGTATTCTATTCATGCGTTCTCTCTCTTCAAGGGTTTTAGGACTATCCTTTCTATTGAGAGAAATTCTAGTGTCTATTGGTAAGTAACCTCTTTTGGAACTTTCTATGTTATACCTCTTTAAGATGGTATCAATGTACATAGACTGTGAAAGTCCAAGCAACATTTTAGATCTATCCCTATAAATCTTTATTCCCAAAATATAGGTTGTATCTCCCAAATCTTTCATGGAGAACTGTTCAAAAAGCCAAATTTTTGTACTTTGCAATGCTGGTACATCATTTCCTATGAGTAATATGTCATCAACATATAACACCAAGAAAATAATTGTGCTCCCACTAAATTTTTTATAGACACAAGGCTCCTCTTCACATCTAATAAAATCAAACTTTTCGATTGCCTTGTTGAAGTAGATATTCCAACTTCTAGAAGCTTGCTTTAATCCACAAATGGACCGTTGTAGCTTACAAACTTTGTTATGATCAAACGAGGACGTGAAACCATTAGGTTGTGTCATATACACTTCCTCTTCGAGCTCACCATTTAGGAAAATAGTTTTTACATTCATTTGTCATATTTCATAATCATAGTATGTTGCTATAGCTAGTAGAATCTGAATTGATTTGAGCATTGCCAGGGGAGAGAAGGTTTCATCATAATTTATTCCTTCTTTTTGACGATATCCCTTGGCAACAAGACAGGCTTTATAGGTCTCCACCTTTCCGTCCACTCCAATCTTTTTCTTGAAAACCCATTTACAACCAATAAGCTTTATATCCTTTGAAGTTTCAACTAAAGTCCATACTTTGTTGATCTTCATGGATTCCATTTCAGATTCCATGGCTTCTTGCCACTTCTTGTAGTTAGAGCTTTGCATGGCCTCTTCATAGGTTCTAGAGTCATCATCATTATGATCAACCTCATTTGACACATTATCTTGCACTAATAAGTCTAATCTACTCGATGCACGATATACACGGCTAGACCTTCTAAGAGGTTCATTTGCAACTGATTCACTTTGCACTGGATTTGGTGGTTGTTTTATTGGTTTTAAAATTAGTTCATTAACCTGTTCTTGAAGCTCAACCATCGAAGTTTTACCAAGTGGCTTCTAGTACTCAAAAAGGGGGTGAATTGAGTATTTAAAAACTTTTCGCAAACGCTTATAAAACAAATTTCGTTGAAGCTATTTCTTAAAAGAAGTGAATAAAAAGAGAAGATAAAAAGCCTTAAAACAGAAAATAAGCAAATAATAATAATAAATAAATTACAGGAAAATAAAAGAAATAAAGATGAGAAGAGCAGACATATTATTTATCCTGGTTCAACCACCAACCACTTGTGGCCTACGTCCAGTCCTCGAAAAACTATATGAGATTTGTCACTATCAATACAAGTTTGAATAGGTGCTTGTTACCGTTACAAACTAGAGCACTTTTCATACGTAAGGAAACTTTACCCTTGTGCTAAAGCCTCAACTTTCAGGGATACCTCACCCTTACAAAACCTTTGAGGGATACCTCACTCTCTTTACAATAAATCAGAATATAGAAAAAAAGAAACTCTCAAAAGAGTAAATATCGCAACTTGAAGTACTAAGAAGCTCTTTAAGGATATCTCAAAATTTTAGCGAAAAAGAGTACAAAAAATACGCAAAAATATAAAACACATGTTACAGCAAGCAAAGATTGATTCAAATAGTTGGGGATTGTTTTCAAAGATGACCCAATGTCACTATTTATAGAGCTTTGAATAAAATAGTCGTTGGATGCAATTAAATCACATAATAAATACAAATATGGTTGTTTCTTTCTAAAACAGGATCCTGTGTTTATTCAAATAACCATTGTGTTATTCGAATAGCACATTTTGAAAAATCACGTGAAAATCAATTCTGATATATGTTATTCGACTCTATTAAAAGGAGTTTTCTGTGAAACAGGTCTATTCGAATAACACATGAGTTATTCGAATAGCTCATTTAGAAAAGACCATTATGAAAAACCTTTATTCGAATAGTCAATAGTCTATTCGAATAAATTTTGGGTTTTCTAGTCAAAGGTGATGCTATTTCCGCCATGTACTCTCTATATGAAGGAAACTTCAAGATTGTCTTTTCCAAACAAGCCTCTTCCTACACTAATTTCATCTCAGCTAATAAGAAGTATAAAAAGCTGATTAAAGATGAACAACACCGTGCCTTCCTTCTTTATTGGTTTTGTAAGTATTTCATCTGTTCTAGTTTTGTTGTCGTTGTTGCTGAATTTGGTCCAATGGTTGCTACCATTGCCTTCGGTAAGAGCCTTGCTTTAGCTCCTCTAATTCTTTCTTTGTTGTACAAGAGTTTGTTCAACGTGATCGAAAAACTCAGGAAAGGTGAAAGCATTCATGTCGTGACTGGCCTTATTTAGTTCCCGATACTTTGGATCCGTCATTACTTTCCTAAATTCATTCCAGGATCATTCTCAATTGTAGTGCTTCTTGAAAACCTAGCCATTTATGGAGAGATCTTTTAGCTAATTCCTACTACAGGAAAGAAATTTTTGAAATTTCCAACTAGCTATTTGACACCAAATCTCGCAACCCTTTGGACATATTTCTATACTTGCATCACAACTGTGGCCCGGCTTGGGTAAGACTCGACCCGATAGCTAATCATGCCCCAACCTTTGTCTAAACTTGTTCTCGGCTAGAGTAGTGTTCTTACGGCTAGAGATCCGCTCTATAGTGTCAAGCTCATTTCTCGCAATAATAAAACTTCCTCAGAGCCTTACAATCCTTAATGTTTTGCCCAACAGTTTGGCCTAGTACAGGGAATTCCTTACCCTTTCAACTCTTTGAACCAACCATTTGATCAACATGCCCTGATGGAGTCTCAAGTAAAAAATTTGTGGTAATCTAATTACAACAAACTGAACGACATCCAATTCTTCAAATTTTTTATCCATCCGAGTGAATCAATTGAATTTACTAATTGGTGGCATACTATATTTCATACTCTATACCCTGAACCTCCCTCTGTATATCTGGGAAAGTTAATTGACCAAGATTCAGAGCCCTCGACGGACAAGAAGAAGAAAACTCTAAGGACCTCGACTGCCAAGGCCCCAAGTGAAACCCCTAGCTTTCTTTATTTTGCCTTTTGTTCTTTATGGTTATCATTGTTGAATTCTCCCAGGAAAAGTTACAATAGTTGTGATCAATGTAGAGACCCTTCAACCTTCTCCTAGCGGAATTACTACTGGTTCATTTTGCTAGATGACTCACCAAGCTACTTCACCAATCATGTTTATCCCCACTTCGACTCCTGCCACCAAGACTCCTGCTCCTATTGGAAAATCCAAATCTAAGAAACATCTACCTGAGGCTGTTGTTTCTTCACAGGCAATTCCCAACCTTATTATTTCTACTAATCTTCTTAAACTCGGCTAATAGCTTCTATTCTATGTTTTTTCTTTTTCCCTTGCTGAAAAAACTGAAAACCTAATCAGCTGCACAAGTTTATGTCCTTACTTCTGGACCATTTTCAGCAAAAGCAACTTTGACTGGCACACCATAAATTTTAGATGAGGTGGTGAGCCAATATTTTAAATTCCTTTTTTCTAGCCCACCAGTTGGGGAAAACTCTCCTTTGTCCATGCAGTTGGACTTTATCAAGACTCTACTGTAAAAAGACTTCTTTGCCGACTCTCAAGTACTTTCCACCTTGAAACTTTCACTGGGCAAGATTGCCAAGTTTATTGATTCCGCTCTTCCTATCGCACTGAAAGCTGCTTTTAACGAGATCACATTGTTGTTAGCCAACATCTTATTCAATCACCAAATGTTTAAGTCTAGGAAGGATTCTAGTCAAAAGGACTTGGATCGACTGACAACATTACAGGCGCAGAAATCAACTTACCATACTCAGTATGATGCAGTGGATAAGGAACGACAAGATAACTTGATGGAGCCAAATTGCCTAAATAGTCGGCTAGAGGAACTTACTAAAGAGTCGAATCAGATCAAGATTGAAATAGTCATTCTATAACCTGAATTAGACTTAGTGACGGCTAACATAACAACAAGCAAAAATGCTCGCATTGAGTTGTACACTAACTCAACTAGTCTGGACGTCGAAATCAACCTTCTATTGCAATAAAAGGATATCTTGGAACGAGATTTGCTAACTGGCTAAACTGGGCTGCCGCCTGAAGTTGTAAGATCTTAGGGTGAACTTATGAAATTGCTAACTGAGGTTAAAAAGAATATACCTGAGCTGAGCCCAGAAATGACCCAAACTTCTCCTATCCAAGTAACCATTTATATTTCTACAAAATCAGCTGCTGCAATAGAAACCTCCCCTCCAACCCAAACTGAAACTTCAAAAGATCCCCTTGTTGAATCATAAATTGAAATCCGCTAATACTTTTCTTTAGCTTAACAAATTTCTTTTCTTTTGACTGAACTTTTGAGCTGAATAGGCTTTTATTTTAATCTTTTTCTTGAAGGGTAGTAGTTGGCTTGTAACTACTATTATTACTTTTAATCTTTTTAATCTAATTGCACTATTTCCCATATGGATGGATAGTAAGGTCTTAAGTACTTTGCATTGATGCTTCTATTCAACTCTTCACCTTGCATGTTAATTACCCGATAAGCACCATTAGGAATAACTTGGCTAATAATAAAGGGGCCTTCCCAATTTGGCAACCATTTACCAAACATAGGATCTTTAGTCCCAATTGGTAAAATGGTTTTCCAAACTAAATCTCCTTCAGCAAACCTTTTGGTCTTTACTTTTTTATTATAACTTCTAGCCACTTTTTACTTGTTAAGCTGAATATTATATAAAGCCATCAATCTATCTTCATCGACTGAATCGAGCTGCATATACATAGCTTGTAGATATTCTTCAGCTTCCAAGTTTTTTTTTTGCAACTCTAAGTGACTTAATAGTAATTTCCATGGTAAAACTGCATTTTGACCAAAGGTTAGTCGATAAGGAGTTAAGCCAGTGGCTATACATTTAGAATTTCTATATGCCCAAAAAACTTCAGCTAATGTCTCATGCCACTTCGTAGGTTTATCCTTAACAGTTTTTTTAATAAAGTCAATTAGTATTTTATTGGTGGCCTCGACTTGCCCTTATCTTGGACATAATACAAGGTTGAATGTATTAATTTGATTCCAAATTCTTGGGCAAAGGATGCCAATTTATCTCCTATAAAAATTGCTCCTTGATCAGGTGTAATAGACTGAGGTATTCCAAATCTATAAATAATCTAGTTCTGGATAAACTTAATCACATCGGCTTGTGACATGCTCGCCATAGGGATAGCTTTAATCCACTTAGTAAAGTAGTCAGTAGCAATGATGATAAATGTATGCATTTTCGAGGATGGCAGATAAATTTAATTGACTAAATCCATTGCCCATCATCTAAAAGGCCAAGGCTTAACAATTGGATGTAGTTCATAAGTAAGAACCCTTTGATTTAACACATGTAATTGACACAGCTCATAACGCTTGGCATACGAAAAGTAATATGTTGTGATTGTTGGCGAATAATAGTTGTGTCAATGAATCAACCATCTCATCTTTGGGGTTAATTTGCTGCACCACAAATGCCCTCATGAACTTCTCCTATCACTTTTATTGCCTTATTTTTGCTTAGACACTTTAATAATAGACCTTCATGACCACATTTATATAAGTCATTGTCTATTAAGACATATGTTATTCCATTTTGTTTTGTTTTGAAATCGATAATAGCCGATGGGTCCTGAAGATACTTAACTATCTAAGCTCTCCAATCATCCTTGACTAGCACATGTTTAGTTGAGGCAATTTACTCCTATGAGAAATTTCCTTGATCAAGCTCACCAATTGACTGTTTAAAACTAGATACTAGCAGTGCTAAGTCATTAGCAAGCTCATTTTCTTCTCTGGGAATGTGCATAATGTTACCAAGTGGCCTCAATACTCAAGAAGGGGTGAATTGAGTTTATAAAATATTTTTTTCAAATCTTTCGCAAAACACTTGATTACTAATTCCGTTGAAGTTATTGATTGATAAAGAAGAATGGATAGAGAAGACTGAATACTTTCACTCACAAATAAATAGACCAAAATAGAGAGTGTTTAGGCAAACATGTAAAATAAATACACAAATGTAAAGGAGTTGAGTTTAGATAATCAAACACAATATTTATCCTGGTTCAACCACCAATCCACTTGTGGTCTAGGTCCAGTCCTTAAGCAATCACGTGAGATTTTTCACTATATCTTCAAGCTTTAACAGGTGTGATGCGAAATTGATATATGTTGCAAACCCAAGTGGTGCAGGTTGTCTCAAGTAATAAATTCTCGGGAGTCCGAGGTCGATCCACAGGGAATTGATGAAGAAAAATTTTTTGAGGTAAAGAAAGAATTTGTCACAACAATAAAGGTGATAAAACTTGTTCACAATTTTAAAAAAGATTTGCTTGAGTTGGAAGATCCATTCTTGGTAAGTAAATTAAGGTCAAGATTAATTCTTTTTATAACTCAGTTAGAATCCACAAATAACGGAGGTTTCAATCGAAAAATACAACATTCAAAGTTCTTTTAAAGTTATATATGTAGTTATCTTATGGTTCTTTTAAAGTTATATATATAGTTATCTTATGGTTCTTTTAATTATCCACTAACGCCAACACTTGTAAATGGGTTCAAATTGTGCCAATCTTTTGTCTAAACAAATCAAGATTTTCACTTTACAAGGAGGGTTTCTAAATTAATTGGAAACAAAATACAACACATATAATGATCACTTGATAATATATCATTCAAGTACAAGAAAGAGATTTAATCTAACCTTATTTCATTACCAAAAGCTTCACCCTTTCACCCAAGCAAAATGAAAAGTAGTTACTCATAAACAAGAAGAAAGAAAGAAAGAAGAAGAATGAGATGAATATAATTTCTATTTAGAACAACAGAAAACTACAATAAGAGAAACAAATAATACAACAACAAGATATTGATCTCTAAACCAAGATGATTCTAATGAGCAACCTATGGTGCCCTTTTATAGAGCATGAAGGGAACATAATGATAAATGAGTTGTTTATGAGTGGGTAGAGGAGTGGAATATGACAATGGAGTTGTTAATGAGTGGGTGGATTATTTCCATGCTTGTCTCCCTGCTCAATCAATTCAGTTGTCTTCACACGACTATAACTTTATCATAACGTCACCTATTGCATAAGTAGTCTTCATGAAAGTTGAAGGATTTTGTCTTAAATTTCCAATTCCACCAGTTTTATCACAATCTGACCCCTACAGATCAAGATATGGCTAAATCTTTAAGCAATGTTTGGGTTCCAGTAATAGCACCTCTATTCTGACTTCTAGGCCCAATATTGCCTACTAAACATATGACTATGCTCTTTTGTTCTTCATAAAAGATGTAGATTTGGGTCTTAGCTTTCATTTGGGCTTCATTTGGTGTCAATTAAACTCTTATAACTCTAGAAATGAGTTGATGAACGCAAAAAGGTCAAGCTATCAGGATCAGAATTCTAACTCTTGCTTTTACTTCAATTTAAATTATCCAAACGTGTGATTCCTCTCTTGAGGTCTTTATGAAACTTGTAAAGAATTGTCTTAACTTTCCTACAAGACTAAAATTATATCAATAAAAAATTTGTAACTCAGATTATAGCTAATCTATTGAACACTGCCAAATAGACAAATTAAGGCTAATTCATGCAATAATTCCTTCAATGATCCAATTAGGCCCAATATCATAAAATGTAACAAAACTAACTTACTTAAACCTAATTGAACCTTAAGAAACCCAGTGAGAGGATTATGAAATGAATAAAATATATTGCTATCAAATTTTTTCACACTTAGATTTTGTACTTCTGGGCAAAGCATGTAAGACTGAAGCTTGGGAACAAGGAAAAACAACACAAACTCAAAAGCTAAAAACTCTAAAAAACTCAATTTCCAATGATATTCAAGTATGCAAAAGTTTATAAGTAAGAAGAACAACCAAAGATTCAAGGGATCAAAATATTTATGAGGTAACATTTCTTCACATCTCAAACTAACACGCAAGGAAACTTCAATTAAAAAGTAGAGTCAAGAATAATAGATCCTCACAAGATTCACTCTTAATCCCTCAAGTTTTTAGAAAGTAGGTATTTCACTTAATTTAACCCATAAAAAATTGCACTATCATAAGCTTGTTTATCTTCTACTTCTCCATTACTCAAAACACACGTACACACAAATCAAGAGGACTATATTCAAGGTTGTAATGGGATCAAGGTAATGGAGGGGAGTAATATGAATATGATAGGTCAAATACTAAACAGAATAAAAGAGCATTAGGGTTGAGTTCAAATAACAAGCATGAAAGTTCATCCCAACTCTACCTAATGCAAATTCCCTTTACATATTCTTTTCGCTTTCCCTTTTTACCTTGTTGACCATTCTTTACATTTTTTTTAAGAAGATGGCTACTCCTTCCTTTTTCTTTAACTGTTTTGCACACATACCCCCATACTTGTTCAAGAACTCATCCAATGTCAATGCTCTCTTATTCCCTAAGGTTGGGTAAGAATATGTTTTTTTTTAAGATATATAATGAGCTAAAAATAAAGAATGGTCGAATAAGTTCAAAGAGGTTAAGTAAGGAAAAATATGCAAGGTAGCTATTTGGTTGAAGTAGCTATTTCAAGAAAAATACCTCAATCATGTTTATATATGCATGTGAAAATGTAGCCTCAAATAGAGTCAAAGCAAGTTGTAAAGTAACAATTTCATGAGTGAAAATCACTCAAGAAAGAAAAGAATAGTACAAATGTTTAATCCATTTATCAATAGGCTCAAAAATCTCACAATGCATACATCTATCATTCTTAATCCACCAATTCAACATCCTTAACCAAGCATGTGAAATTTAAGAAAGAAGACAATTTATTCAATCATGCTATGATCCTAGAATTTCAATTGCTTCAAGGGATATGAGAGTGCATTCACTTAAATCTTTCAAAGGAAATCAAACGATAAAACTTCGTTACTTCCACAAATCAACACAAAATAGTTATCTACCTAATTACTCCTTACTTTGCCACTAATTTAGATGCGTCTCAAGAGTAAATTTACCTCAAGAGCATAATTTACTCCTTACTCTATCATCCTTAATTAGTTTTGTTGTTAGTAAGTTGCTAACAACTATACTAATAAACATACTTTCCCATTTTTTTATTTTTTTTTATTTTTTTGGTTTTTTTTGTCAACTATCCTTTCCTTCAATCAAATCACAACATTGTCCTTAATGTTAAAATATAGGTAAATGATAGAAGTTATTACGTGTTATGGCAATTACTGAAAAGAAAAACCTAGCACAAATTTAAACAAAAACAAAGAACGATAACAAAAGCCAAAGGTAAAGGTAAGTTATAAATAAAGTGCCAGATCAAACCTGTGTTCCCTGCTACTTCCTTCTTACCAATATATCTGAACTATTACTGGATCAGGTTCATAAACAAAAGTTTATAATTTATCAATTAACTCATCGACAGTGGAAGCAGAGACAAGGAGTTGTCTTGTCGAAGGTGTGATAAAGTTCTGTTCCACGACATGGTCAAGAAAAGATAACGAACCATCAAAGAAATTATTAACATTCAACAAACTTATGAATTTATGGTGGATGTTCAGTTGGGCTCAAAAGACAATTTGAAAAACTTCTTCCAAAGTACCATAGTCACTTGGTAAGGCAATGAACGCATCAGAGTTGTCAAGCATTTTAGCCATTCGTTCATGCATAATTGATACTCGTAGTTATTCCCCAATTGTCTTGCTAATGATGTTCCTTTCAGTTAAAGCTTTAGGAATGATACTTAAAACTTGACTGCCTTCTAGATGTGTAGAGATTGATACAACTCCCATTAACCCAATGCTATCTCCCCCATATACTACATGAAATTTTCTTGCAGCAAGCGCTCGACCAAGAGTGCCTTCTGCTTCTACAAACTCTATACCCTTCCCAAAACTTAATCCAAAAAATACACAAATATTTATAAATTGATAAACAAAAGTTCCCTCTATTTCTATACTCACCCTCCCTTTGAATGATTATGAGTTAGATGAAAATGAAGAAAATGAAGTGTTTAAATAGGGAAAAGAATGGAAAATGTAATGATAACACCTATATGGGTAGGTTGACTGTTGTAAAAAAAGTTTGAAATTAAGAAACACATTTTTTTAAAAAGAAAACGAGAGCTAGAATCAGTCCAAAACTAGAGGCTAGGCTTTCATGCCTATTTATTCAACAAAGATGGCATCTTTATACTGCATGTCATCAGTGCAACATAAGAACTCCATAAGGATTGAGAACACCAGCCAAAATAGGCCACAAAAATCTTTGAGCCCTTTATGTTCCGCTTATGGAATAATAGCCCTATCTTCCTGCAAACCTAATTAAAGGCCTGTATCCTAAGAAGGTGGTACTCTGCCGCAGCTAATCAGAACTCATCATATAGGCCTACTAATTAAAGTAAGTATATGGCTCAGTGACAGTTTCACGTGCACTGTAAAGACAGAACACTTCTATCTATCCATCAATCATCTCGAGCCTAGGAAAATCTTAGGAATGGACAATGCGGCTCTCTACAGAGCATGACACACGAACTTTATTTACAGACCGGTGTGCGAAGGTCTACCCGAGTCAATGACGAGTCTACCACTAGCAGGGGCTCCACACTCAATTAAGAGCATGGTACCCTTTAGATCGCCCTTTTTTGTTGATATTAACAAGATAATAATGTACATATTGTTGTGATTGTAGTTCACATCTTCCTCTGGATTTACATCCAATAATGACTTAAATGTCTTCTATGAGTCAAAGATAAGCTTCCATCTAATTTTCTTATAACTTGGCAAACAGGGTCTTTTTTAGTGAAATTCTCAAGACAGTAACGCTTTTGTTCGTCCCTAAAGAGATTCCACAAATTAAGAAGTTCACGATGCACAACTCCATAAGAATGTGTCTCAAGAGTCAATAAGATATCATCTAATAACTCCTTACTCAGTCCATTCTTAATAAAGTATATTTTATCTTCTCGGTTTGTGAAAACCATCCCCAAAGAACTACATCACTTGTTATAATTCCATTGTGTATATTTATGACAAACTTGCATTCTTTTCGCTCTTCTCCTTTTAGAATATGAACTTTTACCAAGACTTAGGCAAATGAATTGAAAGATTCACTTGCTAAATAGACCTTTGCTTTAATTATCCAACGTATATCTTCCGGGATGCCTTAGTGCATTAACAATCTCAATCTTTCACACCTAGCTTTGTAAATTTTTGTTAGAGCATTTTGAGGAAGAGAAGGAAAATGTTTTCTTAAATTTGAGAGAATGACATCCATTTTAAAAGAGAAAGAATCAGTTATTATGAAAAATTGAAAAATAAACCGACTTAAGAGTCATAGAGTACCGTTATTTGCCACTTAATTGGGGTCACAAATAACTGCAAAAAGAAAGCAACAAAATTAAAATAAATTATTCTCATAACATAGATTAGAAAGAGAGATGGATTCTACCTCAACAACTTGGGTTTCCAAAAATGGTTTGAGTCTTTGTCCATTGACCTTAAATACATTACCATTACTAGAGTTCTCAATGTCTATGGCCCCATGTGGATACACATGTTTAACAATAAAAGGGCCACTCCACCTAGATCTCAATTTTTCAAGGAATATGTGAAGATGAGAATTATAAAGCAAAACTTTTTGACGAATTGCAAAAGATTTTCTCAAAATTGATTTGTCATGAAAAACTTTTGTTCTAGCTTTATAAATATTTGAATTTTCATATGCATCATTTCTCAATTCCTCAAGTTCATTTAAATGCAATTTGTGTATCTTGCAAGCATCATCAAGATTTAGGTTGAAAGCTTTAATGACCCAAAATGTTTTATGCTCCAATTCTATAGGTAAGTGACAAGGTTTTCCATAGCCTAATCGGGATGACATGCCTAAAGATGTTTTGAAAGCAGTACGGTAAGTCCAAAGTACATCGTTTAATCTTAAAGATCAATCTTTACGATTTGGGTTAACTGTTTTTTCTAAAATTTGTTTAATCTCCCTATTTGCTAATTCTACTTGTCTACTTGTTTGAGAATGATAAGGGGTGGCAATTTTGTGTGTAATGTCATATTTCTGCATTAAGGATTCAAATGGTTTATTGTAAAAATGTGTTCCCCTATCATTGATGATAGCTCAAAGGATTCTAAATCGACTCAAGATATTTTCTTTTAAAAATTTAAGAACAGTTTTATGATCATTGTGTCAACATGGAATCGCCTAAATCCACTTTGAGACATAATCAACTACAACCAAAATATACACAAATCCAAATGATGATAGAAACGGACCTATGAAATCAATTCCCCAACAATCAAAAATTTCAATGACAATGATAAGGTTTAGAGGCATCATGTTTCGTTTAGAAATGGAACCCAATTTTGATAGTTTTCATAACTTTTGCAAAATGTATAACTGTTCTTAAATAAAGTGAGCCAATAAAATCCACACTACAAGATTTTTATAGCTATTTTCTTTTAAGAAAAGTGACCTCCATATGCTTCTAAGTGACAAAATTTAATGACATTACTTACCTCACTGTTGGGCACACATCTCTGAATGATTTGATCAAGATAATATTTGAACAAATATGGGTCATCCTAATAAAAAAATTTCACCTCAGTCAAAAATTTTCCTTTGTCTTGGTGCATCCATTGAGGCGGCATCTTTCCTGTTATCAAAAAATTGACAATGTTAGCAAACCAAGACATAGAATTGATAGAATATAAAAATTCATCTGAAAAAGAATTATTGAAAGGTGTGATGTCAAAATGTGAGTCTGTTGTCAGTCTAGACAAATGATCTGCAATAACATTTTCAGCTCATTTTTTATCTTTTATTGTGATGTTGAATTCTTGAAGTAACAAGATCCACCGTATCAACCTCGGTTTGGCATCCAATGGAAAACTTTGTTCTTCTCCCAAAAATGTGTATTTCAACCCCACATGTAATGACTTTAGTTCTAGTATGAGTACTTCTTCATAGGTATTATCATTCATGGGTTTTAGCTCTTCGAATCTCGGCTTCCATCCTTTGTATTCTAATACCTGTGTATAATCAAACAAAGAGCATATTTCAAAAATATCATAATCTATTTGTATGCCTGAGTCAAATGAATTAATTAAATAAATTTCTAATGGATCAGAAGAACTTCTGGTTTGAAGATGGTCATCTACAATGACCTCAATCCCTTCAACTTCCTCCTTTTCGTCATGGACTTCTTGTGGTTACTTGCACATGTTGAAAACATTAAGCTCCAGTGTCATATTTTCAAATGTTAACTTCACCACTCCGTTTCTATAATTTATCAAAGCATTAGATGTTGTTAAAAATGGGTGACCTAAAATAACAGAAATTGACTTATCACTATTAACCATAGGTTCATTTTCCAAGACAATAAAATCTATAAGATATATGAATTTATCAACTTATACTAACACATCTTCTATTATTCCTTTTGGAATTTTAATTAATCTATCGGCAAGTAGAATGGTTACAGAAGTTGGTTTTAACTCACCTAGCTTTAGTTGCTAATAAACTAAATATGGAAGCAAGTTAACACTAGCACCAAGATCAAGTAAAGCTCATTCAATTTTATGTTCTCCAATAATGCATGAAACTGTAGGAGAACCAGGGTCTTTATATTTCAACGCATTATTATTCTAAAGAATAGAGCTTACCTGTTCAGCCAAAAAGGTTTTCTTTTTCACATTTAGTTTCCTTTTAACAATGCATAAGTCCTTAAAAAATTTGGCATAAGAGGAAACCTGTTTGATAATATCTAACAGAGGAATATTGACATTCACTTGTTTAAAAATTTTAAATATTTCAGTGTTGTGGTTCAATTTACTTGAATTGTTTAATGCTTAAGGATATGGGGGTGAAGGTGAGAGTTTGGTCTCCTTTTGGCCAGGTGACTTATCAACTCCTTCCTTATCTTGGGAGATTAATTCATCATCTCTCTCATAAAGTTTAGGAATTTATTTTTCAACAACCTTTCCACTCCTAAGGGTTATTACTGACTTGATTTGATCTATTTGTTAGCTTTCTGAACTACCCTCATTTAGATTGTACTGACCCTTGGGATTTGGTTGAGGTTGAGAATGAAATTTTTCTTTCTCGTAAATGGTGAATGCAAAAGCAAATTTAGTAAGAGTTTCTTTTATGTCAATCATGACTTGAGTGTTTTGGTTATTAATAGTCTCTTGCTTTTCCATGAATTCATACAATGTTACTTCAAGGTTTTTCCTGTATGGTGGGATGTAAGGTGCATATCCTTGAGAATTTTGAGAGTCTAGTTGTTCCTGAGGAGGAGGTGGTTGCATAAATAATGCCTAATTATTATTCCTCCAACTGAAGTTCGGGTGATTTTTTCATCTCAGATTGTATGAATTTGAAAAAACAAAAGAGGTGAGTGGCTTTTTAAAATTGTTCATTGCATTTACTTGCTAATACACAACTTCTTTAAAAATAAAAATTTTTGGACATCCATTTGTTGAGTGTCCTAATTCATCACAAATGTCATAAATTTCTTCATTTTGCACAGATTTGATTTCTTTTACTTTCCCTAATTCCATGGTTTTGATCTTTCTAACCAAACTGGCAAACCTAGCATTTAGATCTTCTTCTTGACTAAGGTAATATTTTCCTTTACTAGCATTTGTAAGGTTAGATCTAATTGAATTTTCTAAAGGATTAGTGTCATGCCAAGATTGAGAATTCTTAGCCAAATGGTCTAAATATTCTAAAGCTTCTTCAGGTTCTTTATCAAGAAACTCGTCATTGCACATTATTTTCACAAATTGTTTAATTTCAAGTGTTAATCCTTCATAAAAAAAAAACTTATAGTGAGCTATTTTTCAAAACCATTATGTGGGCAAGAATTTAACAAATCTTTAAAACGTTCCTAATTTTGAAAATATGTTTCATTTGAATTTTGGGAAAAATTTTAGATTTGTCTTTTCAAAGCATTAGTTTTATGTGTTGAAAAAAATTTCTTTAAAAATTCATTTTTTAATTCTTGTCATATGTCAATTGATCTTGGTTTCTAAGCGTTAAGCTAAATTTTTGCTTTATCTTTTAAAGAAAAAGGAGACAATTTAAGTTTAGCAATCTCTTCAGTGCAATTTTGATCAATGAAAGTAATACATGCTTTCTCAAATTCCTTTAGATGTAAATATGGGCTTTCAGATTCTAAACCATGGAAATTAGGAAGTAATGAAATCATACCTAGTTTAAATCTAAAATTGTTAGCATTGAGTGGAAAGATAAAACATGATGGACTAGAATTTTGAGATGGTTGCAAATATTCACGCATGGTTCGCAATGGTTGATTTTCATGGCATCATGTACACTTTTATTTTCAGTCATTGTGTTTAATATGTGTGATTATGATTTAAATAGATCAATATATAAAGTACTATGATTAGTTTTAACCAAACGACCAAAATTTGAATCACGATACCAATTAAGCATAAATAAGTGACTTAAAATAGGAAAAAAATAAAAATATATACAAAGCTCAACATTCCATAATAAAAAAAAAATAACAAGTAAGCAGTAAACTTGCCAAGGTAACAAAAATATTAACAAATAGGCCGTAAACCAGTCATCAAATATGATACAACTAGAAAATTAAAAGAGTAGGAAAAAATATACTAGATGGTTAAGTTTACTTAATGAAAGAAAACCTCAATAAATTTGTTCTTCAAATTAAGTCCCCGACAACGGCGCCAAAAACTTGATGCGGAATTGATATGTTTTGTAAACCCAAGTGCAGGTTGTCTCAAGTAATAAATTATCGGGAGTCTGAGGTCGATCCACAGGGAATTGATGAAGAAAAATTCTTTGAGATAAGAAAAGATTTGTCACAACAATAAAGGTGATAAAACTTGTTCATAATTTTAAAAAAGATGAAGAAAAATTCTTTGAGATAAAAAAAGGATTTGTCACAACAATAAAGGTGATAAAACTTATTCATAATTTTAAAAAAGATTTGCTTGAGTTAGGAGATCCATTCTTGGTAAGTAAATTAAGGTCAATATTAATTTTTTTTATAACTCAATTAGAATCCATGCATAACGGAGGTTCCAATTGAAAAATACAACATTCAAAGTTCTTTTAAAGTTATATATATAGTTATATTATGGTTCCTTTAATTATCTACTAATGCCAACACTTGTAAATGAGTTCAAGCATTCATTGTGTCAATCTTTTGTCTACAACAAATCAAGATCTCCACTTTATAAGGAGGATTTCTAAATTAATTGGAAACAAAATACAATACATATAATGATCACTTGATAATATATCATTCAAGCACAAGAAAGAGATTTAATCTAACCTTAATTTATTACCAAAAGTTTCACCATTTCACCCAAGAAAAATGAAAATTAGTTACTCATAAATAAGAAGAAAGAAAGAGAAAAGAAGAAGGAGATGAACATAATTTCTATTTAGAACAAAAGAAAATTACAACAAGAAAAACAAATAATACAACAACAAGATCTTGATCTCTAAACTAAGATAATTCTAATAAGTAACCTATGGTATGAAGGGCACACAATGACAAAGGAGTTGTTTATGAGTGGGTGGATGAGTGGAACATGACAATGGAGTTGTTAATAAGTGGGTGGATTATTGCAATGCTTGTCTCCCCGCTCAACCAATTCAACTGTCTTCACACGACTATAACTCTATCATAACATCACCTAATGCATAAGTAGTCTTCATAAAAATTGAAGGGTTTTGTCTCAGATTTCTAATTCGACTAGTTTCATCACAATCTGACCCCCACAAATCAAGATATGGTGAAATCTTTGTATAGTGTTCGAGTTCCATCAACAACACCTCTATTTTGACTTCTAGGCACAATATGACCTACTATACATCAGACTATGCTCTTGTGTTCTTCATAAAAGTTGTAAATTTGGGTCTTATCTTTCATTTGGACTTAGTTTGGTGCCAATTGAACTCTTATAGCTCAAGAAATAAGCTGATGAGTGCATAGAGGTCAAGCTGTCAGAATCAGAATTTTGACTCTTGTTTTCACTTCAATTTTAATTATCCAAACGTGTGATTCCTCTCTTGAGGTCTTCATGAAACTTGTAAAAAATTATCTTAACTTTTCCTACAAGACCAGAATCACATCAATTAAATATTTAAAACTCAGATTAAAGTAATTTGCTAAACGCTACCAAATAAACAAATTAAGGTAAATTCATGTAATAATTCCTTCAATGATCCAATTGAACCCAATATCATAAAATGTGACAAAACTAACTAAATTAAGTCTATTTGAACCTTAAGAAGCCCAGTGAGAAGATTATTAAATGAATAAAATATATTGCTATCAAGGTGCTTGCAACCTTTACACAAGAGAGCACTCACCACACCTTGGGATATTTCACCCTTTGTATTTGAGCCTCAACTTCAAGGGATACCTCACCCTTACAAAATGTTTGAGGGATATCTCATCCTATTTTACAAATTAATCAAAGTGTAGATGAAATAAAACTCTCTCAAGAGTGGATAATACAACTTGAAGCTCAATGGGTATATGGATTCACACTTTAAAGCTAAAAAATAGAGTATATGATGAAGGGGCTGTAAAAGCTCATATTAATGCTCAAGCAAGGTTTTTAGATTGATTCTCTAACCTTTATAAATGGCCAACAACTTGTATTATAGCCCATTAGATATTAGAGCCGTTAAGGGTGGTTGGAGCATTAAATGATTTATAACTAGCCATTAATTCTATTTCTGGTATAGCGCTTTGTTATTCGAATAAACCTTCAAATAGCACGTAGGCAATTTTGCCTCTAGAACATGTTATTCGAATAACACTCACGTTATTCGAATAACCCTTTTAAAAATATGTTTTCTAAAAAACTTGTTATTCGAATAAATCATTTAATATCAGGTTTTTGGAAAACATGTTAATCGAATAACAAGTTTTTTATTTGAATAAACCATACGCGCCCAGTTTTGTTTTGAACCTTTATTCGAATAAAGCTTACTTAGAGAGAATATTTGGCTTCTTTGACTTTGGTTATTCGAATAAGGAACTCCTTATTCGAATAAGCCATTTGAAAATCATTTTAGAGCCACGTAATCGATTACAACATTCATATAATCAATTACCACGAGTCTGAAACATTCCCAACTGCTATAAACGGCTAGTTTTCATAAGAAATTATTTTTAAACACTACCGATGGCTATTTTATCACTTGGGCTTTATATATAAGTGATATTTGAAACTTTTACATCTCTTGAACACTTGATTTGATCCTTAAATCCTCAAAATCCTATTTTGAGCTCTTTATTACAAAATCCTTCTATTTCTTTGTTCTTCAAGTCGTATATATACTCTTGTGAAAGTTTTTAATCGTTCTCTTCATCTTGAAATCATTGTAAGAGGGTGAGGTATCCCTCAAGAGAGAAAAGGGTGAGGTATCCTTTATAGTGAGACTCAAATACAAAGGGTGAGGTATCCCAAAGGTGTTGTGAGTGCTCTTGAATATATAGGTTTTTTTCAAGCACCTGTGAAGCTTGAAGAGTTGGAGACTCTAGCATAAGGGTGAGGTATCCCAAGGTATAAATAGTGCTCTTATTGGTACAAAGATTTTCCTAGCACCTATGAAGTCTAGGAGATAGTGAAGAAAGTCTCAAGTTAAACTTAGGGACTGGATGTAAATCACAAGTGGTTGGTGGCTGAACCAAGATAAATTCTTGAGTTTGATTCTCTCTTTCCTACGCTATTTAATTTCAATATTTGGTGTAGTATATTTATCTATTGCATATCTTGTCATCTTGATGTTTTGATTCTAAGAACTTGATATCTAGCTTATTTGCTTGATTTATCCCATAACCCAAGCTGTATTTGAGTAATCTACAATAGTTGTATCTTTGTTAGACTCATTTTGCTGCATATGTTGATTGAAAATATCAAAATGCATAATTTCTCAAAGTTGCTTTGAAAATTTATAATCACCCAATTAACCCTCCTCCTCTTGGGTGATGGTTGTCATGATTAACAATTTTTTTCCTTTTTGATGATGACAAACAAACATTGAGAAAATAGTTAGTTTCATAAATTGGAATTCATACGGTCACTGGAGAGGCTTACTGCCCTTTTTTTTTGTAAGAGATGAATTGTAATTTAGAATTATGCGCAGCTCCCCCTTACTTTTGAAATTCCAAGATCCGATTTATTTCTGGTATTTTCTCAAAAAATATTCTAAAGAAGTGAGATCTCTTTAGTTTCTTCTCCCCATTTTGTCATAATAAAAAAGATAGGGCAAGAGAGAGCCAAAGCATAAACAAATGATATCCAATTAAGTTAAGCATGCTATTTTTATTGAAGGCAGTAAATTTATCTCATAAAGGCAAGCCCAAAAAAAAACATTGAACACAGCAATGCAATAAAAAAAAATTCATTCATTCATAATGTGGTCAATTACATTTGCATGACAGAACAACCATCATAAGCAACCAAACAAAAGACAAAAGAGCCTATGAGCTATAAGTCCTAAAAATATGCATCTGGTGGCAGAGGAGGGGAGATAGGTGCTTGATCCAGTTGCACAACTCACAAAGTTGTGACTTCTCGTTCAACACCTTCTATTCTATCAAATAGAACAGAAAATGTGTTTTCCATGTAGGCACAGTTGTCACACAAGGTGGCCATGATTTGCTCCAAAGTGACTAGAGCAGGAGCAGCAACAGAGGCATCTTTAGTAGCGTCTTTAGCAGGAGCACCTTCACCTTCTTCACCATCTCTAGCGTCTTCTAATTCATCATGGTACATCCAGTCGCCTTCATCATCTGGGACCATTTTTAATTTCTTCAGAGTGTAGGATCCAAAGACATTGAAGTGGTTGAGCTTCACCGGTCGCTCAGTGTCCCTGACAAGCGGATACTTCTTGAGAAAAACATAAATGAGCAGAGCATAAGGCAAGTCAGAATTCTCCTTGCTTTTTGCTTTCATCATATGTTTCCCAATGAAGTTGGGCTAGTTGATCCTTTAATCCTTCCATAGCACCCAAACCATGAAAATATCATCCTCCGTCAAATAAGCGTAATTACCTCCACAAGAGGTAAGGATGTATGCGTACGCATAGTGGAGCAGTCTATCTTGACTTTTCAATGTCCCACTTTTCAATCCAACCTTAGGCCATTGCGTACCAGGTTTTCCAAGAAGCTAAAGAGATCTCACTTCTTTAAAATGTTTTTTGAGAAAAGACAGGAAATAAACCGGATCTTGGAATTCCAAAAGTAAGGGGGAGCTGCGTACAACTCTAAATTACAATTCATCTCTTATGAAAAAGAAGGGGAGTAAGTCTCTCCAATGATTGTATGAATTTCAATTTATAAAACTAGCTCTTTTCTCAATATTTGTTTGTCATCATATAAAAAGGAAAAAATGTAATTGGCTATTGACCTATGAAGAATTTGTTTTGATGATAACAAACCCAAAGATGCTGCAAGATCAAGTCTAAGACCTTCAAGATTAGATTTAGGACTTAAATCATTGTGTAAAGGTATTAAGTGGTTCACACTAATGCTCTAAAAATTATTTTTCAGAGAAACCAAATAGTACACATGTTTTCAAAGCTTTAAAATGGTTTTTGGTTTCCAAAGAATTAATCATTAAGTGTCCAAAAGCTTATAAGATTATTTGGAATCAATTGACAATGTTTAAAAGTTATATAAAATGATTTTCAAATGGCTTATTCGAATAAGGGGTTCCTTATTCGAATAACCAAAGTCAGAGAAGCCAAATATTCTATCTGAGTAAGCTTTAATCGAATAAAAGTTCAAAACAAAACTGGGAGCGCATGATTTATTCGAATAACAAACTTGTTATTCAAATAACACGTTTTCCAAAAACCTAATATTAAATGGTTTATTCGAATAACAAGTTTGTTATTCGAATAACAAGTTTTTTAGAAAACAGATTTTTAAAAGGGTTATTCGAATAATGTGAGTGTTATTCGAATAACACGTTCCAGAGGCAAAATTGCCTACATGCTATTTGAAGCTTTATTCGAATAACAAAGCTATTATTAAAAAAAAAAAGCTTATACCAGAAATAGAAATTAACAGCTAGTTATGAAGCATTTAATGCTCCAACCACCTCCAACGACTCTAATCTTTAATGACCTATAAATACAAGTTGTTAGACATTTATAAAGGTTAGAGAATCAATCTGAAAACATTGGTTGAGCATTAATATGAGCTTTCATAGCCCCTTCATCATATACTCTGTTTTTGAGATTTAAAGTGTGAATCCATATACTCATTGAGTTTCAAGTTGTATTATCCACTCTTGAGAGAGTTTCATTTTATCTACACTTTGATTAATCTGTAAAAGTGGGTGAGGTATCCCTCAAACATTTTGTAAAGGTGATATATCCCTTAAAGTTGAGGCTCAAATACAAAAGGTGAGGTATCCCAATGTGTGGTAAGTGCTCTCTTGTGTAAAGGTTGCAAGCACTTGTTGAAGTTTGAAGATATAGTGAAAAATCTCAAGCGATTGCTTGAGAACTGGACGTAGACCACAAGTGGATTGGTGGTTGAACCAAGATAAATCTTGTGTTTGATTCTCTAAACTCAACTCCTTTACATTTATGTATTCATTTTACATGCTTGCTTGAACACGCTCTGTTTTGGTCTATTTATTTATGAGTGAAAATATTCAATCTTCTCTATCCATTCATCTCTATCAATCAATAGCTTTAATAAAAAAATTTATCATTTCTTTCTAATAGGCATAACCATACCCATTAAAATAGGGGGCTCTATTTATAGAAGAACTTTAGGAAGTAAAACCATTTGAAGTCATCACTTCTCTTGAAGCTGCTATACTCTTTACACAAGAGTCTAACTCTAATACCACTTGTTACCAAGTGGCCTCAAATACTTAAGAGGGTGGGTGAATTAAGTTTGTAAAATATTTTCACAAATCTTTCACAAAACACTTTATTACCAATTTTCGTTGAAGCTATGGATTGATAGTGATGAATGGATAGAGAAGATTGAATACTTTCACTCACAAATAAATAGACTAAAACAAAGAGTGTTCAAGCAAGCATGTAAAATGAATACACAAATGTAAATGAGTTGAGTTTAGAGAATCAAACACAAGATTTATCTTGGTTCAACCACCAATCCACTTGTGGTCTACATCCAGTCATCAAGCAATCACTTGAGATTTTTTATTATATCTTCAAGTTTCAACAGGTGCTTGCAACCTTTACACAAGAGAGTGCTCACCACACGTTGGGATACCTCACCCTTTGTGTTTGCTCTTATCAACTCTATCTCTTTCTTTGATGCTTTACTTTTATATGCTTGCTTGAATATTATTCATCTTGGCTTCAAAATGCTTAATTTCTTAATGGTATTTTAAAAATCTGTAATCACTCAATTCACCGCCTCTTGGGTGATGGTTTCCATGGCTAACACATAATAATGACATCAACAAATTGCCTTAATAAGGCATTAGTCGATTGATGATAATTTAACAAATTTGGGTTGAGACATTTATATTTCCTAGTTAATTGTTTGATAACTAGTTGGCAATCACCCATGACTTGTACAAATTTTACATTCATGGATAGCAATAATTTCAATCTAGCTAGTAAAGTCTCGTATTCAGCTTGGTTGTTTGAACAATTGGTATCTAGTTGAAACATAAATTTACCTAATTTTCTAGAAGGGATAGTGATCGCAACTCTGGCCCTAACACTCTCGAGTTTTGGACCCATCAAATTCTAAAATTCAACGCTTCAGTTGAACATAACTTGTATCAAGTAGATCCTTTACTTTGATACAAGGATGTTGGGCCAAGAAATCGGCTAACATTTGTCCTTTAGCAGCTCTTAATGGGACATATTTTAAAGCAAAAACATTAAGTTTAATAGCCTATTTCATTAATCTTCCCCGTAACACAGGCTTATTTAGTAAGTACTTGACAATGTCCACTTTACACATAGCATGAATTTCTCTTGGTAATAAATAATATTCTAATTTTGTACAAACATCACATAAGGAAAGGCAAAGTTTTTCTACAGGAGAGTATCTAGTTTTTGCATCATTAAGCAAATGACTAAGATAATATACAACTCTTTCAGTTTCATCTTTGGCATCTTGGGCTAGTAGGCAACCGATAGACTCTTACACAGCTAAAATGTAAGGTTTCAAAGGCCTACATGGAGATGGTGGAACTAGAACTGGTGGATTAGCTAAACTATGTTTTATCTAGTTAAATTCTTTCTGCTGCTCTTCTCCCCAAATGAAATCCTCAGATCCTTTCAGCTGAAGCAATGATGAAAAAGCTTTCATCTTGCCAGCCAAATTTATGATGAATGAATGAAATTGACTTTGCTGATCAAGCTTTGTAATTCGTTCTTATTTTGTGGGGTCTAGCTTCTAAAACAACTCTACCTTTATTACGATCAACCTCAATCCCCTGCTAATGTACCAAAAAACCTAGGAAGTTTCTAGTCAATACTCCAAATGCACACTTAGCAAGGTTCATTTTTAGATTGTGAGCTCTCATTCTTTTAAAAGCTTGCTCCAAATCGGCTAGATGCTGGTTAAAATTAAATGACTTTTTTACCAAGTTATTAATAAAGATTTGCATGCTTTTACTGATCAAATCATGAAAAATAGCATTCATTGCCCGTTGGTAAGTTGCCCATACATTTTTTAAGCCGAATGGCATGACCAACTACTCAAAAATACCATGGGCTCCTGGGCAATGAAATGTTGTTTTGTCCACTCTACCTCTTCTTTAATCCTGGGCATAAGTTCTAGGTTGAACCTCCTAGATGATTGTTATGTGTAGTTTATAACCTTCTTTAATAGGTAGCCGATGCTCCACTAATTGCCTTGATAAAAGTGGCATCTCATGATACTCCTAGGCAAAGCAGTTTTGATATTGCTTTATAAGTTCAATTATTCGGCTGCGGTCATTTTCAACAAGTAAACCACTAATTCTGGTATTCCTTGGGTCTTCTCCTATACTCAAATTTACTTTTATCAATAGATCATATGCTTCAAAGCTGGGCACTTCTCTTCTGATTGATGACTCTAGATCCTTATTTTAAAGAATAATTTCCCTCTTGGCTTGCCCCCAGGTGAGTCTTGATTGATTGACTTAAGTTTCGACTTGGTTATGGATATGGCTAGCCATTGCAAGAGATTTTTAAGTGTTTTACTCAGTTGATCCATTAATTCTGCTTTGCTGAGGCCATATGTCGGCCTGGACTTTGAATTAAAGGCCTTGAGATATAAAATCACAAGAATGTAAAGTCCCTTTTTCATAATCTTTGGGAATGACAAATTGATCTTACTTGTGGAAAGTAGAACACTGTCTCTGCCATCTTCACTTCAGTTATGAAGGGATTCTAGTTTGCTAGTACTATTTCTACATTCTCTTCTTCCCAAAAACATTAACATTTGATGAAGAGTATAAGGTACACTCTGGCTAGAGTGAATCCAGTCCCTACTTAAAAAAATTGAGTAAGTTGGTTTTGCATTAACCACAAAGAATGTTGTGTTAGCCATTTTTCTTCTAACAATTATATGAACTATTAGCACTCCTACAACTGTCATGGCCTCCCTAGTGAAGTTTTTCATCTTCATGTTAGTGGTCAATAAATCAGCCTGCATCTTCCCCCAGTTTCTTTAATATAGTCAGGGGCATTACATTCAGAATGGCTCCAACAACAACAAACACTCAGTTGATTGGTCTCCCATTGATAATGTGCTTTAATGTAGAGAGGCTTGAGTTGTTTCATCATGTCATTTGTTGGCTTGTCAAATATAATCTAAATAGGCTTTTTATATAACTCTGAATCAATTGAAGTTGCCCATTCAGCCTCTTCTGCAAACACATCCCCTTCCAAGCTATCTAGTTGCTTTGTACTGGTTAAGAACTCTGTAGGGAAGAGACCAATGACTGAAATAGGAGCGGCGTCGGCTTCATTCCCATAATCAATAAGCTCTTCTTCTTCTTCCAAGAACTACTCTTCTCCATCATCAACTATTGCTTCTCCATCTATTTCCTTTTCCAATTATTTAGATCTATCCTTTGGCTCTTCAATTAAGTCTCGCTCAACTGATTCATCCTTAACTTTTTTAGTACTTCTTCAATCCTTTCTTTTCTGGGAGATTCAATTTCCTCCCTAACCACATCCTTAGCTTCCATCAGCATCTTCAGCATTTGCTTTATTTTTTGCATGGACCTATGTCACTGTCGCCGTCTCTTTTGAGTACGAGTTAAAGGAACCTCATCTGCTTTCTACTTCTACTTGGGTACGTATTTGTTGAGGAACTAGTGACCCTTCTCAATGTCAGCTCTCGGCTTAAGGGTTTTTTTTTATTTCTCAATAGTTCATCATCTCTTACTGTGATTCACAGTGTTAAAATTCCCTTTTCCATATTGAATTCAACTACTGTTCTTTGTCCTCTGGGAACTGGTTGAGTGTCGATTGTAGAAAAGTGTAACCTGGACATAATGTCCTTTGTCTTTGGCTATTCTTCTCTTAGGAAATGGATTTTGTGAAACACACTCGGCTTATGCACCACTAACTTAAGCTGAATGGGTTTAGCATTTACCATTGAATGGTTTTCCTTTGAGGTTGACTAGAAAGAAAACCATATAGTGCCACCATTTTAATAAACACAGTGGGGAACAGGTTAGTGCCCACAGTAATCTCGGCAATCCCCTTATCTAATCAACCCTCCTTTAGTGTTTTCTGAATTGCATTCTTGAAAATCACACAGTTAGTAGTAGAATGGCTAAAAGAGTTATGCCACTTACAATACTTTTTATTTTTCAACTCCTTGGCAAAAGATATGCTTATCCTTCAATAAATAGTAAAAAATTTGATCTGCTTTGGAGATATCAAAGAGGTATTCTTCTCTACTCTTTTTCCTTGGGTAACTCTTTTCCTTTAGATGACTTTAATATAGGACAAGTGTACGACTTTCCTCTTAAAATTTTGACTGCCAATACATCAGCTGACACTCTACCTTGATCTTCATTGGATGAAACATTCTCAAAATCAAGATCTACTATGGACGCCATATGCGGACCTCTTCCCTTACTAGCTCTTTTTTGCTCTTTTTCTAGGATGTACTGTTCAATACAATCAGCCTTGTGGCCAACTGGGCCAGGTCAATGTGTAACACCCTGAAAAACATGTTAGGCTTGTATATGGTTACAGAGGTAGTCTAATACATACTTAACATGTCTGTGTAGTTTTGTGATTGTCTGAGCATAGTTAAGAACTTTGTTATAACATTATATGTGAACTATAACTGTTATTTGTTCCAGAAGTAGCTTAAATTGCTTAATTAGTGGAAATAAATGTGAAGAATTTGTTTCTAGGTCACAAATGTGTGAACTGTGCTACAGTTAAATTTTAAGATTAATCAGTGTTAGTTTGGCACTTTGAAGCATACTGATTGTGTGTTTTAATGCTGATTTGACTAGCAGCTGATATGAAAAATAGAGAAATGGTGAAATAAGATTTTTAATGAATCTTAGGATTTATTTTGAATTTGTTGAAAGCTAGAAAACTGGATTTGGTAAAATCTAGGTGTTCTTAGTAGATCAGGAGTTTTAGTACTTAGCTATAAGAAGCCAATTTGGATTTCTCTTCCTCATATCTCACGGCTGAGAGAGGAAATAGAGAAAGAAAAGAAAACAAAAAAGAGAAGAGAAACTGAAAGGGAAGAGAAAGAGGAAGATGAAGGAGGACTCAAGTGAAGGCTTGGCTTCATCTTCATCTTCTTGATCTCGAGGTAGGGGAAACTTTGTCTGAACAGCTTGTATTCTTTTCTTTCATTTTTGGTTCTTGAGGGACTTGATGAGGAAATTGAGGTTTGAAGAGTGATTTTGTGATTCTTGAGTTGAATCTTGATGAGGATAGTTTGTTTGAGTAAGAATCTGATTTGTGGAAGTTTAAAGATGAATGTATCATCACTTGAATGCCTTAGTCCTCTAAGTCAAATTTAGGGGTTTAGGTTTAGATTGAAGTTTGATTCATAAAATTGTATGATTAAGTGAAATTAAAGTGGTATAAGAGTTGAAATGTGTTAATGGATCTTAGTTGATGTGAAAAATCAAGTGAAATTGAAGTTGAAGTCATTGGAACATCTTTGTTCCTTAATGGAATAGTAGTTTCGTACTGCAGAATTCTATAGAATGCTTCTGTCACAAGGCCTAGGCATGACTGAAACATGCCTAAGCGTGGGTGAGACAAAGAGTGTCACGCCTAAGCGTGACAGAGCTGCGACTAGGCGTGGTGTCCTGGGAGTTACAAGGAGTTGCACTGCCACCATCACGCCTAGGCGTGGATGGGAAGCGCCTAGGCGTGACTTCCAGATTTGAACAAGGTTTGAGGTTTGATGTAATGGAACTTTCTAGTAGTATAGTTTTATTTTTTTATACTTCTTAATGAGTGATGAGACTCTTTTTGGAGTATTTGATGAAGTAAGTTTTGAAATGCATATAAATCAATTGCATGGCTAATTATGGGAAGTAATTAGTAATTGTATTACATGAGATGTTTATGAAACATGTTGAGGTGTGTAATATCCTCTCTGTGTGTTTGTTGGATAGTGGAGGTGAGTAATATCATCTCTATCATTTGTGAAATATATTGAGGTGTGTAATATCCTCATTATATTGTTGAGTAAAGAGGTGAGTAAGATCCTCTTTATATTGATTGAACAGTGAGATAAGTAATTTCTCATTATGTTGAGGTAAGTAATTCCTCATCATGATTGTTGGTTAGTGGAGGTGAGTAATATCCTCTGTTTGTATTTATGGGTAGTGTAGGTGAGTCATATCATCACTATACCTGATTATTTATGGTATATCATAACATAAACTAGAGTAGTTGAGATAAGTAATATCCTCAATACGTCTTAGGGCTCATGACATCTTTAAATTGCATTCACTTTTAGGATTTGCATAGACATACTTATTAGACATAATTAGACATAGCATGACAATTGTATGGGCAGTTGCTGCCATGACATGAAAGCATGACATTACAATTGTATGGGCAATTGTATACTTCTGTGATTAAAGTTTTAACTTTATGGTTGAATAATCTGTATGATTGTATAAAGTGCTAGTATTGGAATACTTCTACTGAGATATATGATTTCTCACCCCGATTGTGTTGCCATGTAAATATAGGTGCAAGTTCATCGAAAGAGAAGAAGAAGATGTATGAAGATTAGTATAGTTATAGGCTTGATGTTGACAAAGCTTGTATATTATGCTAGATCTTGTTGTTTAAAAGTTTATGTATTACAATGTGCCCTTGAAGGTAATGATGTATATATATAACTTTTGTTAGCGGGGCTCTCCATAATTATTTGTATAAATGTTATGGGCTTAGTTGTTGTATGTTAAAAGTAGCATGACCATTATTAGTTATTCTTTTATATGACGATATGCCTGGATAACAAATATTGGGATGTTACACAGTGCCTTCTTGAGCTATGAGTTTCTCCCTCAACTAGGGTGCATATTATTAATCACCATAGTCGTATATTCAGCTTATGGGAACTATACATGGCATCGGCTCTTCAGCTTTCTAAACTGTTCGATGAAATCGGCTATGGGTTCATCGACTTGCTGCCTCAAATTCATCAAGTCAACTACTGTCACCTCTGGTTGAGGCATATAAAACCTGTCATAAAACATTCTTTCCATATCTGCCTTATTTTGGACATAATTGGGAGGTAATGAGAATACCGGGTAAATTTAGTTTCAATAAATGGCAAAGGAAATAACTGAAGTTTATGACACTCATTTTGATTGGATTCTCCACACTGTGTCATTAATCGACTATTATGTTCCATGGTGGATTTACCATATTCTCCTGAAAAAGTAGTAAAATCGAGAGTCTTAAAACCTCTAGGCAAAGGCATCAACTTGTCGACCCACTTAGGATATGACTTACAGTATACGGGCATATCCAATGGTCTTAGCTCAACCCCAAAATGCCTACGAATGGTCTTGGCTATCATGTTATGATAGATTAATGGCTGCTGAGCAACTAGTTGGTGAGTTAGAACTAGAGGCAGTATTAATCCTGGCTGCCTTGGGGGTATTGGTGGTATTCTAGCTACCTAGTGCTGGATCGGCTACTCAGTAACACCATGCATTGGCTATTGCCCCCCATAAGGCGGCACAGGATTCCAATGTTACTTAGCACCATATGTTGGAGTGGCATAATATTGATTTTGTTGCTTTGTCATTGGTTGATACATAAGTTGAGCATACTGGGGAGGTGGAATAAAATTCCACTGTTGCTTACCATAGCTTCCCATGTTCCTATTTTGAGTTGTTTGTCTAGCATTATAAGGTAACGTCCGTTATGGATTCACTTGTGGAATAGCATATGGAAAAGATGCATTAGATCCTAAATTAAGCAAAGGTAAACCCATCATACTTGAGTTATTGGGAGGTCTCTTGGCCATATTGACTTGACCATAGTTCAACACAAGTGGCCTAGCTATTGTATGTTGGGTGGTTTGTGATATACTCATTAAGTTCAACTGTATTGATATTGGAATTTGTACCAATGGCTACACATTTGACTGAACCATTAGCTGAGATCCTACATAAATGGGAACATAAGGAGGACCTGTCACATATTGTTGCGTGAGTGATTACCCTGTCATTTGTCTCATCGGTTGAATTGCTGATGGTGTAACATAATGTTGTTGCATCATTAACTGCAAGATCGACTCCGCAGATGGTTGCCCTCCAGCATTAGCAACCAATGGACTCAGCTACCCCACCACAACCTACTACCCCATGGGTCTACTAGTGGTAAAGGAAGCTGAAGCCTCCTTATTTGGCTGGTTAGCCTTCTGCTCTAATTCTCATACATTGCGTATTTCATTACGGACCATAGGTTTGATGATGTCTGCCAATTGTCCGTACATTTAGTACATTAAATCAATCAAGCCCATGCCAATTTGTTGCATGATGAAAGAAGTACCCATGATAGTGGTTTCCTGATTTGGGACCTCCTCATTCACAAGTTTTTCAGGTACAACTGTCTGAGTAATAGGAGGGGAAGATGGCATTCCATAAAGCTGAGGCGTAGGAGTAGATTGTGTAAAGGCCCCAGTTACCTTGCGGCTTCCATTCTTCTTGGAACCAGTCTGTTGTGAATCCATGTTTCTTAAAGTCTTTCTAGACCTCAAGTGCATATGCCAACTATGATCGTGCCTTGGCGAAGGGAATTTCTTTGCTTCATTATCCGTGATCCCACTGGGTGTGCCAAAAAATATGTTAGTAAAAATTTCTAAAACTCTTAGCCAAAATGAATCGACTAATCTGCTAATCTCCTGATTCTCGAATTTGCAAATGACTAATGTTGAGGAAAGGATTTTGTCCCTTGACTATGGCTTCCCAAGATGACTAAAGAAAGCACTTGGTTGGATATAGGTGCAGAACTCAACTCTCTCACACAAATGGCAAAGTTTAGGCAAAAGGTATAAAAGCAAGTAAAGAAACTAAGCTAAAAATATAAAGAAGGCAATAAACGCTTGCTTAGACTTGAAATGAGAAAGGTTGAATTATATTGGCTGAATAGTTTCTATATTGGATGTGGTGTGTCCCTTTACAATTGTAACTTTCCACTATTTATAGGTCAAAATTTAGCCATTAATAGCTTAAGCACACCATCTACCATGTTTCTACCCATAAACTTGTCTCTACAAGTGGTTAACAACATTCTTATCCCGCTGAATTGCTAGTTAAATACAATGAATGTTTCAGCAGAGATGGTACCAACTATCATTTTTCTTTGGAAATTGCTGAGAAACCGGTCCAATGTCAATCCTTCAATGTTCACTTGTCTCTAACAGATTTCTAAAGTTCAACGCAGTGATTGGTAATTGTTTCTATCTTCAAGGGATTGTGTTTTCTTTCCAATAGATCCATTTATCAAATCATTTTAACAAATTTTCCTGGCCCAATGAACATGACCCAGTGTTTAATGTGCCAATATTCCATTTAGTCGAATCTTCTCATTAGCCTCTTGACTTGCCATGTTATCAACTATCACATATACATCAACTATAGCGAGTATCGACTAACCATTTACATTGAGTAACCCCTCCTAGATTATTACCAACATCGATTAACACTAGATGAGATTACTTATTTTTTGGTATTAACAATTCCTTTGGGCTTTGACATTCCTAAAAGAGTATGGTCCGGACATATATTAGTTACTCTCATTTGAAGATGTTTGAATGCAAAGCTTTTGCTCATGCAAGTAAGGAACAAAGGCAAAAACATGATGATAAAGTCATTCCTTATATATTTCTTGGCTATGGGGATAAGGAATTTGGCTACAATACAAGTTATAGGACCTGGAGAAGAAAAGGATTGTAAGAAGCAAAAACATAATATTCTATGAGCAAGAAACTATGTTAGATCCTGATGTACTAGTGAAAACCAATGAGCTTTTGGCAATGTTGATTTGGCACCAATATCACCTCCCAAAAGAATTGCCACAAAAAGGGGAGAGTTTCAAGAACATGGGGTTAATGATAAGCCAACAATTGATGACGTTGGAGATGGAGAAGGTTTCAAGTAGGGGGAGCAATCTCCATCACCGCAGCACAAAAGATCAAACAGAGAACACCGTTCATCCAATAAGTATGCCAGTTTTAAGTTTATCCTTCTTGTTGATAAAGGGGAGCTGAAAGTTGTAGCTAGTGAAAAGCTTCAGCTTTGTGTCAAGATGGTTAACATGGACTCTAGATAAATGACACTGAGATTATTCTCTTCCCTTATGGCTAGAAGGGGAAAATTGTGGGGTCTAGCCACAAATAAAAGGAGACCCACCATTGAATGCAAAACATTGAAATAGAGAAAGAAAAGTGGAAGGAATGTTTTGTTTCAAGCCTAAAAGCTTAGGTCGATGATGGTTTATTACCATCAATGCGCAGCATGCACAAATATTCATATGGCATGCAGGAAGCAGAACACACTGCAAGCAGCTTCTATAAATAGAGGCAAGGATTGGCATTCATCCGGCAAGAAAACAAGAAGGAAAAGCAAAGAGGTAACCTTTGAGAGTGAGAGGGAAAATAGAGAGTTTGCGTAAATTCCAAGAGTATAAGGTGTGGGAAAATACACCAGAAAAATTTGGCTATCATTTCTATAACTTCTTGGTACTGCATTTATGGAGAATTATAGTATTTGAAAAGAAGATGTCTCACTAAGAAGTACTATATTTTGTACTTGTGAATACTCAATTTTGACCGAGCTCCAAAAAAAATTATAATTTTGAATTTAATTAATTAAAGGCTCATAGTCTTATTTTTTTTAACCTAAATGTAAGTCCACTTTAGCAAAAAAAAAAAAAAAAGAACATTGATCTCGTTAAATAAAAAAAAAGGGGAGGGGGGTCTTTGTTACGGTTGTAGTTGTTTCCCTTCTTTTGATTGCTGTCTCACTATAAAACTCAACCAGTAGTTGAAATGCAACTAAACCATGTCAACATCTCTTACCCCGCTGCAAGCCTGCAAACTCAAGGCTCAATGCAGCACAAAAATGGTAAGTTAGCAGATATTTGAAGCTTGGAGAAGGTCTCAATCACAAAGAAGATATATGAGAATGGAAACACCTACATTTGCAATGTGCAGCTCTGTCTATAGAAGCTATTTTCATTGGGATTTGCAGAACTAGTTTTCTGCTTACAATAAAGGAAAATGAAAACAGAAAAAGGGGGGTTCTTTTTTTACACAGAGAAGATAAAAAACGAAATAGACTCCATGTTGCAATCTCCAGGAACGAATTCTCCACCATCAACGAGAAGCTCCCAACCATCTCCACTCATCTTCACCTCACCTTCCTCTTCGCCGTGAACCACTCGGCTACTACCCATCCAAACCACCTTCAACCTTCCATTTCTCATCTTTCAGCCACCAATTACTCCTAGCTCCCCTCCCCAAACCGTAAACCATCATTCACTAACCTTCATCATCTTACCTTCCACCAAAAATAACCAACTCACCACAACCGAGTCAACTCAATAATCTTCACCTTCCCCTCGACCACGAACACAACCCACTTCTACCGCCCAACCATTTCAACCTCCCCAAACCGTCACCTCCATCCTTCTCTGCCAACTACCCACATCAAACCAGCCACCTCCTTCAAACCACTACCAATGACCACCCAAAAGCTCCACCACGGCCTCATCCCTTCCACGACAGCCCATCCCATCTTCACCTCCACTCCATAACCACCTTGCTACCATCAACCACATGCACCAACTCACCGTCGTTCTACTACCATCTTAAGCACCAACATCCATACCAAACCTGACCACCCACCGAACCCAACCGGAACCGATCCAGCACCGCGACCCCGTTGTCCACCAAGCACCAGCCGTCCGAAGCCGCCGCGCACCGTCAAGCTCGTCCGCTCCATGCCAGTCAGCACCAGATCTGAACCCCACCGGTACCCCGATGCCGGTTCACCCAAACTGGACCACGTTGCTCCACCGTTGTGCGCCGATCCGAGATCTCCACCGAGCTCCAACCCCACACCTCCACCCGTGACGGAAAACCCAGATCCAAGCTTGCAGCCGAACTGGCTCCGCCCAGCCTCGCTGTCTCGGCCGCCGCTCCACCACCCAAGCCCCAACATAACTCTTCCTCTCTGGTTTGTCTCTTGAGCTTCAGAATCTAATGCTTGGAACATGTGATTTGTTTGAAGGGAAAACGGGTCTGCTGCAAAGTTTTAAAGTTTTGATTTTTTTTTTGTTTGTTTAAGTTATTTCCTTTTGGGCTTTTCTTTTGTTTGGGCTAAAGATTGTTTTGGGCTTGAGTTTTTTTTATTTTTACTTTATTTGTTTGTGGGCTAGATTTTGTTTGGGTTAAAGTGTTAATTAGATGGTTTGAAAGTAATTTGTTAGGTTTTCACAAAAAAATAAAAGATAAAAAAATATATAGAGAAAGTCAGAAAATTGTTAAACATAAAAATAAAATTTGTCTTAAGTGGTGTTGTGATGTGTATACTTAATCTTGTTTGTCTTTATTTATTTTGCTCATAAAAATTGTGTTTGGTTGTTTGTCCTTTTGCACTCTTTCAAAAAGATGAATCATATATGAAATAAGAAAAATACAAAAATATAATAATAAAAACAAAAAAACAAAAAATCGTTTAATTGATGCAATGACCAATGATGTTGATTGAATAGCGGATGTTATCTTTAATGTCGTTTGGATCATAAGGGTTTATTGAGTAGCCCGGTGCTAACTTGAACCCTGTGCAAGGATGATTTTGTTTTCAGACAAAATCTATTTTCAAATTTTTTTTTTAATTAAAATCAATCAATTCACACTTATTTTCTAGAGAACTACGTGACTTGATTTCCTCATTGCAGCCAGGGATACGTAGGAGCAGAATCTTTATTCTGTCAAGTCAAAATTAAATTTTTATAATTTTGTGGTTTCCTTTTTATAAATGGTTACAATGTTTTGCAAAAAGGGTAAAATAAATATTTTCAATGATTATTAAGAATTTGCACAATTAACTTAAGGTACTGTTTTGGAACAGGTGTGTTAGGGGCGCTGTGAGATTAAGTTTCTGCCCTTCCCTATCCATAACTGACTCCCGAATCCAATCTGGTTCCAAAGACCATTTTCAAAGAAAAGTTTTCCAATTTTTCTTAAGTTAAAATAAAATTAGTGACGACTCCATTTTTCATTTTTATATTCTAAAATTCAATGAGTTGTTATAATTCGCCGCGATCCTAGTCGCGACAGTACCTCTTGTGTGAAAGAGTATAGAAATGAGATTGTAATTATTTTTTATATAGTTGAATATTTTTTTAGAGTTTGTTTTGTAGTTTTTTCTCGGTATTGAAGGGTTTTTCACATTAAAATTTGATATTCTTTATTTGTATGCTTTACACACATTCAATACTACTGTGTTGTGTGAGTTTGTAGATCTAACTCTCATATTTTTTTTTGGTGCTCACTTGTCACATTACAATTTCATTTAATTTACAGTGTGTATCCATCCTACCCAACATCAATTACAATCTTCAAATTAGGAATTTAGGTAAAACCTAAGAACATTTTGGATCCAGCAGATAGCAGTTAAAATTGGCATTAATACCATCCACAACCGCTCACTGAACTTAAAGGCAGTTAATGAAAAAGCAAACTGAGGAGCAATATAATCAATTAATGTGTTCTGTAACGTCCTCGCAAATACATGTAATATAATTGAACAAGAAACATATTCTTTTAAGGTTCTGTTTTCTGTCAAATGAAGTAAACATGATGCTTGAATATGAAGCAATTTATTATCTTTGGTTTGCCTCCATAAAGTAAAATAGTGAACCAACCAAAGCAAAGCTTCATGGGTATACACGAAATATTTTCAGCAAAGCTATATTATTTTCTAGTGATTTAGAAAGTGTTGGATTTTGTTGTGGAATTTGTCTTAACCTTTTCCATCATCCTCTCTTTGACGAGCCTTCTCATTATTTTTCCGGAAGGTGATTTTGGTATGGCTTCCACAAAGTGCACCAGTCGCACTTTCTTGTAATGTGCAACATTAGAGGCAACATAGTCCATAATGTCCTCTTCACTCTCTCTTGCTCCTGGGCTCAAAACAACACTTGCAGCTGGGATTTCCCCTGCCTCTTCATCTGGTAATCTGAACCACCATTATCAGAAATAACATAAGATTCTAAGGACTCTTAAAATCTAAAATCCCAATGAAAGTGTAAGATTAACAAGAATGACAAAGATGATGGTTGGTTTCTTACGGAACAACAGCTGCATCTTCAACCGAAGAATGAGACAGCAAAATGGCCTCTAACTCAGCGGGAGCAACCTGCACTCATCCAAAAAGACAACTTATTTTTGGCCTATACTCTCCATTAGTTTGTGGTTGTGCCCTCTTTCATATATCTACAATTTCATGGCTAAATTATAAAAGATATATTTTGACCAAGGCCTTTACCTTTTATTTAGGAAATTAGTAATGCTTGAATGTGTACATAATGTCTAAATTTATTCCTAATTTTCATTTCTCTTATCATTTTTTATTCTCCTTTCATTTTCTAAATAGAATAATATTATGAATAAATTAAGTTGACCTCCCTTGAAATTTTTAATAATGGTGATTCTGATTAACTTGATGAAAAGGTAGGGGAAATCCCAGCTGCAGTATGTACACATTCAAACAAATTAGTAATGCATGAACGTGTACACAATGTCTCTTATCAATTTTCTACCAAGTGCCTGCAATTATGCTCTATAAATCATGTTGTATTGGCTGAGCAAAATCCAACTACGCCTTTAAAGCAATCTGTTTTTGGGGTTGATAAGCAGAGCCCTAATGGTGCTAGTCTAAACATGTGAAACATCATGAACTTACTTGGAAGCCTTTGTATTTAATCAACTCCTTGATACGATCAACAATAAATACATTTTCTTCTTCATCTATGAATCCTATGTCACCCGTGTGAAGCCATCGATTCTTGTCAATGGTCTGGGCAGTCTCATCCACCTGTTTATAGTAACCTGGAAAAGACACTGATAATTATATTCATAATGTAATTTATCATAATTTTGCATGATTCTTGGGGCAGATTGTATCTCCCTTACCTTGCATTACACATTGGCTTCTTACACAGAGTTCCCCAGGTGTGTTCCTTGGGAGGGATCGACCAGTATCAGGATCAATAAACTTGACTTCCAAATTTGGGAGGATGAACCCCACTGAATTTTTATGTGGATTTCCCAATCCTTTTTGTGCATGGGTAAGTGTGATGCAGCTGTGCTCAGTTAGTCCATATGCCTGCCAAAGAAAACAAGCACTTTAGGAACATATACCATACCATATACAGCATAGCATCATTATTTGTCACTCAAAGTATACAATATGAAAATGTCCTAGTGAATTAGCAGCATTGTAGAAGGAAGATGTGCCCACCTCTTGGACAACAACGCCAGGGAATTTGTGTTCAAAGGCAGTAAGCAGTTCTGGTGCAAGTGGTGCTGCTGCAGTCATAATGGCCTGGAGTTTAAGCTTGCTGAGATCAAATTCATCTACTACGGGATTTTTTACCAAGCTGAGAATGATTGGGGGAACAATTGGTGCAAATGTGACCTCGTGTGTGATCAACGCATTGAGAAATGTTTTCAGCTCAAATCTTCCCATCACCACAACTTTCCCTTTGCTCCTAAGAGTGGCACAACATATTCCAGTGGTGCCATAAATGTGAAAGAAGGGAATTAAGCCTAGTGTGGTGACCTGACCCATCATTTCTGGCCCTACACCGAATAGTGTAGAGCAAAGATTAGCTACTAGATTTCTGTGAGTAAGCATCACACCCTTTGACATTCCTGTGGTGCCTGATGAGAATGGCATGGCACAAAGATCATTCTGCTGAATAGGTTCCTTTCTTAAATCATCACCTGCACGGTCTGCTGCTTCAAGCAGTTTGTTCCAATTCATAGCACCTTCAACAAGTTCATCGGCTAGCACAATTACAGGTAGCTCTAGACCTTTCACCTGTGTTAATTTCAACTCAAGAAGTCTCAAATGCTATAGTTTAACATGCTTAAGTTACCTAAAAAACCATCAAAAAGAAAGTTCATGATCCATTTGAAGCAATTACCTTTTCATAGTTTGTGCTATTTGTCACAATTAATTTGGCATCAGCAGACTCTGCCTGTTTCTTAATTTCTGATGCATGTGATGTTGGATTTACCCCTGAAAACACCCCACCAGCAGCCATTATCCCCAAAGCAACAATGGCATACTCTACTACATTTGGAAGTACAACAATCACAACATGCCCCTTCCTCAGACCAAGAGATCTTAACGCCTTTGAGAACCTGTGTGTGTCCCTCACCACCTCACTATAAGTGACTCTTTTTCCAGTCATAGCATCCACAAATGCAACCTTATCAGCATATAGTTCAGCATTTTGGAGCACAAATTCCGGCAATGTCACATTCTCAGGAACCGGGACAGGTGAATATTGGCTACGAAAGATATGCTCCTCCTCACCTTGTGCAAAATTTTCAATGCAGGTTCCCATATTGAGTGTTTGGATGAGCAATTGAGAGGGCTGAACTCAACTCCAATGGGGTTGAAAATGTGAGATTATATGGACATTTCTAGTCATACTTTTTGCATGGTGTGAGGTTAGCCGAGTTACAAGTGAAGTGGCATTGCAAATTTGTCATGGGCTTTTTGTTGGTGATAATTTGTTGAATCATGTCACTGACAAAGGCCAACTACAATATTTCTATAACCAGTTACAATCTTATCCAATAAATCAATTGGTAAACTGAATCTCTATTTTGGTGAATGAGCCATTGTATCTTTTACCTTATTACGGTAGAGCTATCAAAAGGTCTAACACACCCCCCATTAAGTCCTAGTCCACGTAGACTAGGGCCAAAAAGTTCACAGGACAAAAAAGTCCATAGGGCCAAAAATCAACAGGATTAGGTGGATTAGGACTAACCTATAAATTGGCCCACAAAAAAAAAAATTAATTTGGCTCACTTAATTAATGAATTAGTCCTAGCTCAATTATAGTCTGACTCACTAAAAAAACTTGACCCACATATTTTATAAGCTAGTCCTAACTCACTTCATGGGCTAACTTACTAAGAAATAACTTGAACCACTTATTTTAATTTTAATATTGTTCACTAAAAAAAAAGTTGACCCGATTTATGATTCAAGATCACATAAGAAGAAATTTACTAATAAGACATATAGGATAATAATAATGTACTAAAGTTCACATCCAAAACAACACTGCATTAAAACTCACAAAATCTACTCAATAATGACAACACAGTTGTCATAATAAAGAAGATGCTCCATATACAAGTTTTCAGCATATAATCCAACACAACAACAACATTAAAAACATGTTCAAATGAAAATTCTAGAGACTGATAGGAAAGAAGAGCAACTCGGTTGATACTACAATGATCACAATGTTATATATTCATGAAAATTCTGGTTATAATTTACTAACCACACAGCAAAGAGGGGTAAGTGTTTCCCATTCAGCAACAGGCAAAAGCTTATAAAAAATATAAATATGAAGCTTATATATATGTGTGTGTGTGAAGCTAGTGGTAGTACATCCAACATGGCTAATGGCATTGACCAATTATGCTACAAACTCGCCCACATTTTATTCTTTTATAAGAAAGTTGTTATGAAAAAATGGAAAATAAAGGAAGAAAAGCGGCATACACATGACAATACAAATATAAAAGCTATGAAATTACAGGAAAAGAGTAAATGATCCCTTGGGATCTCAGTTAATTATTTCATTTTTTTTCCCCTCACATAAGCTTCAGATTGTGACTTACTCAAACATAGTTCTATATAATATGCATACATATGTGTGTAACGTTGTTATTATAATATAATTTTCTCCAAGTAAACGATGATATGCAAAGCTCAAGAAACACAGCTCAATTCAACTATTTCATGCCCCCAACATCGGCACAAGCTGTGTTTTTGTGTTGGACAAAGATTATATACACTTGTTTAATACTAAAGTGTAGCTCATACCTATCAGAAATGAAAGTTTCAAGTTTCAATCCTAAAACCGGAATAGAGAGATGTTGTTGGTGATAATTTGTTGAATCATGTCATTGACAGAACCAACTACCATATTTCTATAACCAGCTACACTATTCTCATCCAATAAATCAATTGGTAAACTGAATCTCTATTTGGGTGAATGAGATTGTATCTTTTACCTCATTAACAAAGGTAATTGTTGCTCATACTTATCAGATGTGAAAGTTTCAAGTTTTAATCCTAAAACCGGAATAGAGAGATATTACTGACTCTCTGAATCTACTTTTTACTAAATTTCTATTCCAATTAGGATGAAACTTGATAGATCATATTGTATATTGTGTATATTGGCAGTCAAATTGGTAAACATGTTTTTCAAATTATGCTAACATTTCTCTAATCATGAATTTATGAGGGGTAAGAAGGCACTAATTTAAAATTGAAAAGAAGAATGATTATGATTTTGATAATAATTTGATATATCCAACATCCTTCTTTTCTTTTTCTTGGTTATATTTTGCATTTAGGGTTACTAATAAATGAGGGTTAAGAAGGCACTAATTTAAAATTGAAAAGAAGAATGATTATGATTTTGATAATAATTTGATATATCCAACATCCTTCTTTTCTTTTTCTTGGTTATATTTTGCATTTGGGGTTACTAATAAATGGTTCCTAAGTTATTTAGAAAGAGTTGAGCTCAGAAACATCTTCACTGTTTAAATTGCTCTAGGTTAGATTGTTGTTGCTCGTAAAATATCCAAATTTTGTTGTTGTTTGTAAGTGGCATTTGCAAACAGATGCTTTATTATCAAAATCTCAACTTCATTTTAATGGGAAGAGATGGCAATAGAGACTAGAGATAAAAGCCAACTATTTTCTGATTCTTATAAAACTAAATTAATTTATAAATTTCTAGAGGCCCAAGGCAATGCTTTATATTTTTTAGATAAAACTTAAGTTTATTTTTTTATGTCCATTATATTATTCAACTAATTAAGTTATGATAAATACATGTTATTACTTAATTGATAAAATATATTATGATAAAAAAAAATAGACTTATTATCTATTTTTTTTACTGTCTTTTCAAGCAAAATTCATATAAAAATTGTAGGATCTACAAATCATAAAATATTACACACAAAATATTTTTTAAATTATTTTTTAAAAATAATTATAAATGAATTATTTTTTAAATTATTACAGATAAGTTTTACACTAAATTATTTTTTAAAATTGTTTTTTTCATTTTAAATATCTGATTCAAACAGACGGTAAATAATATTAAATTCGCTTTATATATAATGCGAACCCTGAAAAATAACACGAAATAATGAATAGAATTCATCCAATCCAACTAAAAAAATTGAACGATATATACATGTCAAAAAAAAGAACAACATCAATAAATTATTTATCCATCAATGAGGTAATAAAACAAACAATGATTCAATAAATGCCGACACAAAAAATAAATCATATAAAATTACAAAAAATAGCAAAATGCTTTGCCTCTGCCTCAGATAGCCAAAGCGACCAAAAGGGCCATGCCACACAAAATAACCGAAGCCCCGAAATTGGAAGTTGAACCCGAATTGTCACCAACCGGACCCTGTGAAGTCTCCGGCGAAGAACTCTCCGGAGCAGTTCCCGGCGAGGCTCTGCTCGATGGAAGCGTCACCGGTGAGTCTGCTGGCGTGGCCGAACTCGAAGGAATGCCTGCAGGAGCCTCTGGTGTCTGAGAAACCGATGGAACCTGAGCCACCGGCGGAGCCCCTACCGGGCTACTCACCGGAGCCACCGGCGGAGTCTCAGCCGTTGGCGGAGGAGTCGCCGGGGACAGAACCTGCGGTGGAGACCCATTGTTGGACGATGGGCTGGAAGCCGGAGAAACCGAAGAAGATGGCGGGTTAGCAGACGGGGACTTCTCCGGAGGGGCTGACGCCGGCGACGGCGGCAGGGCAGACCCAGATGGAGAAAACGCCGGAGTTTCTGAAGGCGACGATAAAGACGGAGACTTCGCTGGGGACGCCTTAGGAGCCACCGGAGAAGTCGCCGGAGAGGGTGGATTCGCCGGTGATGGCGAGGGTATTGACTTGGGTGAAGGAGCAGGAGCATTATCTGCATGAACTGAAACCCAATATGTGGATAACAGAGCAAGAACGAAGAGCGGAAGCAACCTACTATTAGTCATTTTCGGGTTTTTTGAGGAATCGAGAAGTACGAGGATGAATTAACGAATATCCGATAAGTGGAAGTTGGAAATTTGCACCAACCTTGTTGGCAATGTGGGAAATGATGCTTTTATGTGGAAAGTGTTTGTGTTTGTGTTGTGGGAAAGTATGTTCTTTCTCGGGGGGAATATATAGGAATAGGAGTTGGGAGTATGACAGAACTACAATGTGACCGTTGTGATGGTTCACCGGCTATAGCCTGTAAGATAGCCGTTGAATGGACTGATATGACCTGCTGGGCCGGTCAAGGTCTCTGTTTAGTGTTTAATTTAGATTTAGATTAGATTCGATTCTCCCGAGGGAGATAAATTAAAAAACTAGAGGATTTGGATTGGATTAGATCCATTCGTTCAATATTATTCTTCTACGTCTTTGGGTTGCTGTGAAATATGGTAATGGAATTGTTTGAAAATAGGTTAGTATTATTAATGATTTTGATAATTTAATATTTTATCCATAATTATGTTATTTAAAGATCATTTTTTATATTCTTTTTGAGATTTTATCTTTTTTATTTTTAAAAATTTTGCCTTTTAGGAATATTTGTTTTAAAAAATATTATTTTATTAAGATTTTGAATTTAATTAAGATATGATTACTTTTAAATTATAAATAGTGTGTATGTTATAAAGACTTTGGCATCAATAATAAAATTATTATATTTTAAAATTATGAAAATTCCTTATTATTGAAACTCCAAGGGTTCTTGATTCTTTTGACACACAGTGCCTTCTTCTCCTTTGGTTTTACATTGGGATTCTTTTGTTTTGGCTTGAACTAATGAACTCCCCACCTTCAATAAACAATTATTTTATTCACGCATCATTTATTGCACATAATTTTTACATTGGTGATGAACATATAAATAAAAAAGTGACTAGCGTGTCTTATATAGTGATTAAGAATGTTAATCGGTTACTAGTATTAGTAATCAATTAACATTTCTGATAATCATATAATATACTCTAATTAGGAGTGTCTAACGGGTTAAATCAACCCACAAATTCATAAATTTTAACCTAATCAATTCAACTCATAAAATGCAGATTGAATTGAATTCGTATGTTGGATTAAATTGGAAAACACTTTAACTCACTAACTCAAAAAATATGGGCCGGGTAATTGGATTAGAAAGTGTTAACTTACACAAACCCGATTGACCAAAATAATTTTTTTTATAAAAATCATTTAGCCATAATGGCATTTTAGGTTATTTTCCCTCGACTTTTTTAGAGTCTCAATTAAATTTAGATATAAGCATTATGATCACATTGATAATATATCAATAAAATTGAGAGTAAAAAACTCATAAAGTATTTAACGGACCATTGCTAATTGATCCCTTGGATGACAAGGAATATCTTGAGAAAATTAAAAATAAAGTAAATGATTATGTCAATTTATATGCTATATGATGACATTAACTTCAATTGATTAATATGATTTGTTATTTATATATAGTTTTTGAGACTTGTTAGCTTACTTATGTTAACTTAATAAGACTTATTATATTTATTTTATTTGTTTACTTATTTATTATGTTTGTGTAAAAGTATTTATTTGACATTTTAATTTATTTGAAACATATGTTATATTTTAATTAATACGTGTTATGTATAATAAATTTTTAAATTTGTATTTCGACATTATTTTAGTTAGTAGGAGAAAACAAATTTTTAATGCATATCAAATCTACGAATTTGACTTAACCAAACTCACTCTTAAATAGATCAAGTTAACAGATTGAAAAAAAAAAATCATTGATCTAACTCAACCCACCAATCTAATGACTTGGTTGGGTCCACAAATACCACAAAAGTCACCCAACTCACACAATGAACAAACCTTAATATTAGTCACCAATTATTTACATATTATTAATCTATGTAGAAGTAGTATGTAAAGTAAACCTAAAAAAAACAATAGTATGTAAAAATTAGCATGTGCATATCATCAACAAAATATATGACACTATGATTGATGTATATATATATATATATATATATATATATATATATATATATATATATATATATATATATATATATATATATATATATATATAATATATTATATATATATGAGAAATTTTTATTGTAAGAAGGTAAGATGAATAAATCTTAACTATATAATTATATATAAATGATTAAAATTAAAAGTTACTTAAAAGTCATATGATCACTTAAAAAATTACATGCATTTATGTTTTAATATAACTTATTTATGTAAGATTCAATAATCAAGATTCACTTCTCTTATCTTATCACAATAAAAATGCCTCTCATTAAATATATCATCACACACACGTATATATATATATATATATATAGGTTCTACTTCTTGCAGTAACAATTACTAGAATATTGTCACAAAAATCACTAAAAGAATGTTAATACTCCTTTCAATATTTTCTCACTCAATTGGCCACCTCACACTCTACACTTGTTTATCTGGTATACAAGTTCTTTTGAAAGAAAAACACTTTCTTATGAATAATGATGACAGAAATAAAACTGAAAATTTATCAAACTGGTTGTTTTTACAAGTTGATGGGAATGTTAAGTTATATTCCTAGAAATTTTGTATTATTTTATTTAGCTTGAAGATAATTTTTATAGGAATGTTGGTAATATTTCAAAATTGCGCTTGGTAACCTGTAGTCAACAACACACGCAGCGATCTATCTGTCTTCTCATCCCCAGTGTTCACGCTGGCGCCAGAGACGAAGACAAGAATGAGGAAAACACGATTTAATATTGGGGAATGGGGATCGATTTAAAAACATCTAACATACCTTGAAAATGGCTTGCTCGTGTTTGGTTTATTCCCTTGAACACAAAATCACTTGTGCCACAACCAAACTCAAAATCCCACCACACAACTACAATCGCGAAACCCCAAATGGAATCACACAGCTAAGTAAAACTCATCAATCTCTAGCAACGCAATCTCTGCCACCACATGCACCACCAAGCAACACACATTCAACCCTCAAAAAACCCAGAAATTATAGCAACCTCAAATAGCAAACTCCAGCACCACCACCCACAACCCAAAGGCACCGCTCATCAGTCATCCTTAGACGCACCTAAACCCCTGTGAAGTGTAAACCGCAACTCGCACATCCCAAATTGTTGGTATGGCATTGCGATGACGGCAACAGAGACAGAAGGCAGCGGAGACAGAGCAAAGAACTTGTATTGCTGGTAAATATGTTAGAGTATTTTTTTATGTGTGTGATCTGATCCAATCGATAAGAAAACATTAAAAAGAATCTGATAATAAATGTGTTACTCACATTACTCAGGTCAGCGTATTGTTTCTCTCCCGAATCAAGCAGAAGGACTGGGTTGTTTTCCCAAAGCACAAAGATGCTTAAGCAAAGCAGGGTTCTAGATGGCTCATTTTCAATAACACTTCACCTCTTGCTTTTTTAGCACATGGCTCTCCTCTTCTGTTTATTGTTTTTAGGCGCTATTTCCTTTTTATTCTTACTTTTCTCATACACTAAAAAAATAATAATAGTAGTAGCACATATGATTTCTTTCATTGATAACTACGAAATTTCTCCAAATCACCTTTACCTGAGATGTCCGAGAAAAATCATATATGCAATTATCATTATTAAAAATAATTTATTTTTGTTCTGAAGTGGATTTAGAATAAACTTGAGAAAGGCACATGTATAGTGATTTTCTCCTTGAGTAGCAGCAATCGAGCATGTTGAGATAGGAGGTGAGTACCTGCAAAGGGACTTCGACACTCAAGTTAAGCTGTGCACAAGGAAGACAGTATATATTGAATAATTTACTAATACTCGATTAAGGCCACTTAACCTTGTATTTATAGAGCGTGTATGAATCCTTATGCGATCTATATTGAATGCAGGTATTTAGGATGAGTATCCTGACAATAATTACTTTCCTACTATTATTTGGATGAATCCCTGTAAATTAAGAACTCTTAATACGAGAGTTACTTATCAATCTGAGATAGTTATGAGTCCTATAATATCGTAAATAAATGATCGGTAATTACGGATATTTAGGGATATATCCTTTGCACGTATCTAATAATCTTGATATTATGGCCCAACGTTGCTCAATATGTGTAGCTCTAAGGTCCGGACTACCTTCAAGGCCTTAGTTACGTCGTCCAGGGCGGAGTCCGATTATACATGTGCCGGGTTGATCCAATTAAACGGGATCCCGGATCACGGTCCTGAATAGTTGCCCCCAGCTTGGCGCTTGGAAGGATAGTCAAGTGTCAAGTTTTAGCAAGATCATCTGGGCATACAGCTGACACAAGAGTCTGAAAAATTGACATCAGACTCCGAACGTTTCACGCGAAATGTCGGTGTCCTTAGTATGCTGTTACATCCCACAGATTCATTGCTTCCAAGCATTAATTCTCGGGATTTCCTTAGGCGTTCTCGTATGAACTCTGATTATAATCTCTGAAACTGCAGGTAGTAATAGTCTGCGATTCTCTGGGAAGTTGTTGCTTTGACTTTATTTGGAATTAAATATCCTTTAAAGAGGATCTCAGTTTCGTACTATTTCCCAACTCCCCGCTACTCCTGTGACAAATCAGAAACTGAAAGCATTAAACGTGGTTGCTATCATGTGATCATTTCACCTTTTAGGGAGCCAATTAGAGTGCTTCATTCTTTCTATAAATAGAGAAGGTTTGCACTGAAGCTGGTATTCCTTTCATCACGTTCTTCTCATTCTACAACTCTACCTGAAAATGATCCTTTTTGAGAGAGTAATTTCCCCTCCATTTTTCGCACGTATATGGAGGGTTTTGCCCCCTGCAAGGGTTATTCTCTTAATCTTTTCAAAGTTCTTGAAGATGATTAACTCTTTGCAAGTTGTTTCCCTTTTTCATAGAAACCTTTCTTTCTTGGCATAATGTTGAGTTGCCATGCATTTGGGGAGGCAGAAGTCTTTCTCTCCTGGTGTACATGGGGGTTTCTGACCCAAAGTGCTATTAGGATGGAATGATGCTTTCGTCAACCGATGCGTGCAGACACTAGAGAACACTTTGTCCCTTCCCCTGCCTCTTTCCTGAGTTATTTGGAGGCATCAGGTTAGTCTTCTTCGTAGTGCGGCTGGATATGCAAGAATGCCAACCCATCAGGAAGGTAAATCCCCTCGAGGTAACTTGGGGTGATCTGCTTTCTTTAACTTGCTTTGTGAAGAAGTGACTGGTGTTGGCTTTTACTATCGTTGTGAAGGAGGCAGGGAAGAAGAAATGGAGTGGCTTCAGTCTGTTTCGGTGAAGAGAATGGAGGAACTGTGGATGTGACAAAGCAGTAGGGTGTTTCTACCGTGATGTTAGCTTCATCCTCAACTATTCATCGGACACTATTTTCACTTTCATTTTATTGTATTTTCATTTTCTCCTTCCGTGGAGGTTGACGATGTATGGAATGAAATTAATAAAATTCTTCTTTCTGAGGATTCGTCTTGTATCTCTGCTATTTCCTGTTTTTGTTGTCTGATTTACATTATCCGGGGTGAGTCCAACGCTTACCTTGGAGCTTGCATTATCTGGGGTGAGTCCAACGCTTACCCCGGAGCTATATTAAGTTACCCCCAGCTCGGCCTTTGGTTATTGGTTACACCGAAATGGCGAGTTTGAGATTTTGCCCCTAGGGACGATATCCCTCATTGGGTGAGGAGTTTTATCACTGTCTTTTGAAATCAACTGACCACTACTGGGGGTAACTTAGCTTAAGTTTGTTGTGAGGACGGGGTTTGAGCAAGGTTCCTGCGCTCCGAGATGGTTTACATAAGTTCCTGAGCCGGGGTCCTTTCGGCTCTAAGAAATAATAAGGTCTTTGGTGACTTAATGACTCCGTGACCAATCGATATCGTTCACTAAATCCTATGATTGTGGGAGGGATCTGATACGAGTTGATAAACTCTACTGAGGTTACGTGTCCCTTGACTTTCTGCGCAACCATCTTCTCAACTGTCATGACAGCTGTGAGGGCCATGTGGCATATTTTGGTTGAGGAGACGTGCATAGTACTTTGCACGCCATAATGAGTATCTTTTCAAATCCGGATTAATCAGACAAGATTACCCTTCAACCGTTTAGCTATTATAAATAAGGGTTTAACTTTCCTCTTTTCATCTCGCTATTCATTTCTCGAAACTGGTGGCTTGAGATGACTTTTGACGATTTTCACAGCGGTGGTGGGAGGCAGTTTCAGCACTCTTTTATTCAGCACTCTTTTATTCAACACTTTGCCATTCTGGTGACTAGATTTTAATCACTTCCTTCCATTTTCCTTAAGGTATTCACTTCCCTCTGACTCATCCATGTTTCTTTTGCTTTATGAGTGGTTGCATGCCCTTTTAATGGAGTGTGCTTCCGTGTTTTCCTTACAACTAAAGGTGGAGAAAACATTTTCCTTCCTTTCAACCATGTTGCCTTGTGGATCACCTCCTCCATTGCATCCCATGTGGCAGGGGTGTCTTACTGAGGCTTTGGTCTTGGTAGAGCGAAGGCTTGCATATGGGTGTGAGCAATTTTCTGCTTGCTCATATCTGTTTCAGGATCTTTGAACTTGAATGGTTCTAACTGCTGGCCTCTGTGTGTATCCAGGAACTTTAAATGGCCAGAAGGAGAGCAGTAAAACTCGAAGAACTAGTTCCAGATGATGCCCCAGTCCCAAAAGGAGGGGAGCCGAGAGAAGAGAAAGCGGCCATGGAAGATGAAATTCATATTCGTTGTGGTCCAGGGTTAGTATACCTTTGGGTCGCGGACGATGGCTATGGTCGGATATCTCATCTCTAACCATGGGAGCTTCTGGAGGAGTTGAAAAGTTATCTAGTGTTGACGGAGGGGAAGAGTAGGGACCACGAATTCAAGGTCCTTTCGTCGAGGAACGAAAGGCTATGTTCTACTCGCCAGGTGGGGGAACACTTCACTTATGTGTATGAGGACTTCTTCGTCTGGTTTGGACTCCGACTTCCCTTCACTGACTTCCAAATTGTCGTCCTCCAAACTTTGAATGCCACTCCGACTCAGATTCACCCCAACGGTTGGGCCAATATCATGGCCTTTGAAAGGATATGTCGGTTGGTCGGGTTGTGGTGCTCAGATAGGGCGTTCTTCTATTTTCATACCCGATACTCCACTCATGGTGCCAGGGCCGCTCAAAAGAGCTGGCTCTCAGTTCAGTCTCGTCAAGGATGAAAAGTTTTTCTCCCGTACCTTGGGAGTTATAAAGATTTCAAAGAGAAGTTTTTCAAGTTGAAGGTGGCTCGCGACGTGCACCCCTTTTGGTTAGGCAGCGACGATGAACCGATATTCAGTCTATACTAGAATCCGGGGGCTTGGAGCATTCCTACTCAATCATTAGAGAGGGAAGTGAGCCATCTGAATAATGAAGAGCTAGAATGCGTTAATTTCTTTGAAATATAGGTCTAAGAGGTTGGCTCAATTTGGCCCAAAGACATATTGGATACCCCAGATGACGAGACTCTTTTGGCTGTGTTAGGTAGTTTAAACCACTGCCCAAGTGTTAATATCGCGGGCTTAGCATTTTTCATAATACCTTGTAGCAATTTCTTAACTCTGATCTTCTGTTCTTTTTGCATAAAGTTTGGCCAAAATGTCAACCGGGAATGCTTTGGCAATTCTTGCAGCCTTCCGGGCCAGGAATACAATCGAGCCATTGGATCCTCCAGCAGATGCGGTTGCGGTTCCTCCGCCTTCACCTATCGAAGTTCCAAGGATGGACATGGAGCTTATCAAGGTGGAGGACTCTCCTCGGGCTATAGTGGATCAGAAGAGGAAAGCGGCGAAGGATGGGTCATCGAGCAACCAAAATAAGAGGAAGGCGATCGACGATGTCAATGGTCCATTCAATCTGTATCTCGAGGAGTCAAATCCCCGGGAGTTCATCGACTACAACCTTCTGGATGAACGAGTCACAAACCACCTTGCCCTTCGAAGCACAAAGGATAGCTTCACGTAGTTTGAGACTTTTGGTCTCCGCCTTACCGCCGAGGCTCGATACCTAGAATATATTTGTGAGGAGCGCGAGCGAGAGATAACAGAGAGAGCGGTGGCCACTGAGCGAGGTGAAAACCAAGCTCTCAAGGCCATGGAGGATGCCGTGAAGGCCAAAAGTGAGGCTAAGTCCCGGGTTCGAGAGTTGGAGCGAGAGGTGGTCGCCTTGAAAGATGTTGGAAAGCAAAAAGACTCCAGTTTGGTCGAGTTTAAGAGGCACGTGACCTTACTAAAGGCTGAAAACGAGGGTCTTCGTGACAAGGATCAATAATCTGTTGTCGAGATTAAGTTGCTGCGAGATGATGCCCAAAAGCTGGTCACTGTTTGCATTGACATTAGTGGCGAGCAATTCCAGAATGCCATTGATCAAGTCCAGTTCTTTAATCCCGGAGTGGCTCTAGTCTTGAGCGGTCTGGACTCTAGTAAGGTGGTACAGGATGGGCAGTTGGCGAATCCTAGGGCTAACCTACGTGCTGCTAGAACTTCATTCGCGATGGCTTTTGATCAGGGGATCGCTGAAGATTAAAAATGCTTATATTTGTTTTTGCTTCTGCCCCCTGCGTGGGGTTTGTTAACTTTGTATAGACGATCGCCCTAGTTTCCGGGGTTTTTAATTTATTTCCTCTGTTAATCTTTATTTTGCCTTGTATACTAGCTTATTTTTGTATTGATTGCTTTGGGTCCAATGCCCATTATGATGTTAAGTTTGCGATTGAAATCCGTGATCCGGGGTCCAACGCCTTTCTGGACTTGTGATTTCCTTTAGGACTTGCCCGGGGTCCGGTGCCCTTCAAAGGCTTGGGGACCTCCTTGGGGTTTTGGAATAAAGAAACCTTGTCTAGGGTTAGTTATCAATTAATTTGGCTTTCAAGATCCCTCTTGACTTTGTTATAAGTAAAGCCTTGTCTGGGGTCCGTCACCAATCACTTGGGTGTTAAGGATCCCTCTTGACCTTAGCATAAATAAAGCCTTGTCTGGGGTGTGAATGCTTATGTCCTGTAGCATGTCGAATGATTTTTGATAATAACAAAGCTAAAGATAAAGATCAAGATCAAAAGAAAATACCAAGATCAAAAGATAAACACCAAGATCAAAATAGGTATATTAGATATAGGTCTTAGAACATCAATGTGAAATACTCTCAAGGTATCTCAATTATATTCAAATGGTTTTTCAAGATCTTTTAAATCAACTTGATATTCAAAGTTCATATTTTAAAGAAATATTGATTTCAATCTTGGATTTTGTAAAACATAAGTTAATCTTTTCCAATCCAAGTTTCTATAAGTAAGAAATGATATGAATCCTCATTGAGCTTGAAAAATGTGTTCAAAGGGCAAGGTAATCGATTACACATGTTTTGTAATCGATTACAATCTAAACAGAGAGTTAGTAATCGATTACATTGAGCATGTAATCGATTATAAGCAAAACAGAAGCCTTGTAATCGATTACACCAAGTGTGGTAATCGATTACAAGTCTGGCAGAGGCCATGTAATCGATTACACAAGTCTGGTAATCGATTACATCATACCCAGAAAGCCAATAACACGTTCACACAGTCATGTAATCGATTACAGAGATTATGTAATCGATTATCAGTGGTCTGACAATAGCCAACGATTATTTTCTTAGGATTCAATATGATGCTCAATTTTTAGTTTCAAACAAGTCTACAAACTTGATGCGGGATTAATTGTTGCTTTGTGAATCCAAGTGCAGGTTATCTCAAGTAATAAATTTCTCGAGAGTCCGAGGTCGATCCACAGGGAATTGTTGAAGATTAATTAAGGTGAAGTAAATATTTTGTTACTACGATAAAAATTATTTACTTAAGTAAAAAGATCCACTCTTGGTAAATAAAGTAAAGGTAAGATTAATTTCTTTTATAACTTAATTAGAATCCTCGCAACATGGAGGTTCCAATCGAAAAATACAACATTAAAAGTCCATTTAAAATAATATACATAATTATATTATGTTTCTTAAAAATATTACCACCACTTATAAATGGGTTAAAGCATTCATTGTGCTAATATTTTGTCTACAACAAATCAAGAACTCCTCTTTACAAAGATGGTTTCTAAATTATAAGAAACAAAATATAATACGTATAATGGTTACTAGAAAATATAAATCATTTAAGCACAAGAGAAGAATAAATCTAACCTTACTTTATTACCAAGAGTTTCACCCTTTCACCCAAGTAAAATAAAACTTAGTTACTCATAGATAAGAAGAAAGAAAGAGAGAAGAAGAAGAAGAAGAACATGACTTTAATTTAGAACAAAGGAAAATTACTACAAGAAAACCTAGTAACAAAATGGCATCATTTTGGTAACTAACACCTAGCACCTCTCAATGATCTGCCAAGGACCCCTTTTATAAAAGATTAGAGATACAAAATAACAAGGGGGTGAGTCATTAGTGGGTGGATGAGTGGAAAATGCCAAATGACTTTTGGTGAGTAGAAAATTATAGATATTCATTGTCTCCCAAATCATGCAGCTCTAGAGTCATTGCATTCATCATTTTTGAACCAAGTGGTCTTCATAAAAGTTGTAGGCCTGGATCTTAGCTTTCAAATGGCTTTAGTTTGAGTCCAATATCATTTCTATAACTCCATATACGTTCAAATCACTGCACACTGCTTAGGCCCAGTCACAGCTCCTTTGTTCTGACTTCCAAGCCTAATATCACCTTCAAGGAGTCCGATTCTGGAAAAGTTTTCAACATTAAAGTTGTAGATATGGTCTTAACTATTTAGCATCCAAATTTCAACCTATTTGACAACCTCTAGTCCAAAAACTATGATGAACAGTGCACATAGGTTAAGCTGTCAGGAAAAGCACTCTGGTTCTTGCTTCAACCCCAATTTGAGTTATCTACTCGTGTGATTGGGCCTTTGAGGTCATCATGAAAGTTATAGAGCTCTCTCTTATCTTTAAAATTCCATCAGATTCACCTCATTTGACCATCTACATCCCAAGATATAGCCCAAATACAGAAGTAACGTAAGACATAAATTATGCTGAAAAATTCAATTAAATCCAATTTGAGTCCAAACTTACAAAACATAATCAAAATCAATTAATTAAGTACATGGAGAGTGTAAATGACTAAAAATGAAGGCTTATCAATGTATTAAATATGTGATCATCAAATTTCTCCACACTTAGCTTTTTGCACTCCTGGGCAAAACACAAGACCAAAACTAAAAACAAAACGAAACAGACTCAAAAGTTAAACACTCGAAAAGACTCAATTTCTAATAATATTTAAAAATGAAGAGCAATCAATCATTCAAGTAATCAAAACATTCATGAGGTAACATATCTTCACTTCTCAAATCAACAAGCAAGGATATTTCAATTGAAAGCATGAGTCAAGAATGATAGATTTTCACAAGATTCACTCTCAATCCCTCAAGTGTTTAAAAGGTAAGTATTTCACTCAATTCAACCCATGAAAATTGTACTACCATAAGCTTGCTTATCTTCTACTTCTCCACTACTCAGAACACATGCACACACAAATCATGAGGACTTTATTCAAGGTTGTAATGGGGTCAAAGTAAAGGAGGAGGTAATATGGATATGACAAGTTAAATACCAGAGAATAAAAGAGCATGAGAGCTGAGTTTAATTAACAAGCATGAAAGTTTATCCCAACTCCACCTAATACAAATTCTCTTTACATATTCTTTTCCTTTCCTTTATTACCTTGTTGACCCTCTTCTCTTTACATTTTTTTATTAATTTTTTTTTTACAAAAAGAACATCATATATACATTTTTTTTAACCATTCTGCACACACACTCCTACACTTGTTCAAGAACTCATCGAATGACAAAACTAATGTTCTCTTATTCCCCAAGGTCAAGTAAGAACATGATTTTTCATTTAAGGCACATAATGAGTTCGAAATAAAGAATAGTCAAATAAACTCAAAGGGGTTAAGCAAGGGGAAATATGTCATTTCTAATGCTTTATGTTGACAAGAATCAGAGAATTTCTAATAAGTCATAAGAGTGCTTGATATCATATTGAGACAACATGCTGCTAAACAAGGCTAGCTATTTGATTAAAGTAGCTATTTCAAGAAAAATGTCTCAATCATATTTATGTATGCATATGAAAATGTAGTCTAAAAAAGAATCAAAGCAAGTTCTAGAGTAACAATTCCATGAGTGAAATTCACACAATAAAGAAAAGAATGGTACAAATGTTCAATCCATTCATCAATAGGCTCAAAATCTCACAAGGCATAATTCTATCATTCTCAGTCCACCAATTCAACATCCATAACCAAGCATGTGAATTTTAAGAAAGAAGACAATTTACTCATTCATGCAAATTTCACTGAATTTGAATTGTTACTTTCACACAAACTAGTTACTACCCCAACTAAGATGCGTCTCAAGAGTAAATAATTTACTCTTTACTCTGCCATCCTTAACTGGTTTAGTAAATTACTGACAAACATATAAACACAACAAACATATTAATACACACATTTCTTAAAAAAAATTTAGTTTTTTTTTTACACAACTATCCTTCCTCCCAACTAGATCACAACATTGTCCTTAATGTTAACAATTAAATCCAGACTGAAAAAAAAATCATCAATATACATCAAAAAAAATTATTGGGAAAAAATTAAACAAAGTAATGGGGAGAAGTCACATACCTGAAATGCTTAGACAAGAAGAGAATAACTACATCTTGACAATGGTTAGCAATGACAAAAAAAATGAAATAAAATGAAATAAACAAACATGCAAACATTTTTTTTTTTGGTTCTTTTGTTTTATAATTTTTTTTGTTGGCTGACACTATTTACATCCCCATACAAAGGCTCCGAAATTTGGGAGGCACTTAAGCCGACTCAATAAAAACACGAAATACTAAAAACTTATATCAGCTTTGGTAGACAGGATCGTCTACCAAAGTCTCTACTATATTTGGATCCTTCAACTCAAGTTATAGCTTCAACTGTTGACCATTTACCTTCTTCCAAATTAATTTTATAAGAAAAGACTAAGGGACAAACACCTTTTTTATCAATAATGCTCCAACCTTTCTTAAGAAACTCCTTAAACTTTGGTTGCCATGCTTGAGTGTCATAATCTTGAGTTTTATCAAAAATAGTAGAAATATCAACTACATCAGAGGGATTACTGATAGAATCAAACTCAGAATTGACAAGAAAATTCTCAAGGGGATCAAAATCATAGGTTATAGAAACTTCCCTATCCATGATTGAGTCAATCATGTATGTCTGGTGGCCCTCGTTATCATTTTCTGGCTTAACAAGACTTTTTGTCACCTCAGGTTCCTTGGGTAGCTCAGCATCATTACTATCTTGATTCTTTTCCACATCCTCTAGCTCATTCACACTCAAGGAGTTCATCACTTTGGACACTTGGCTCTTTATCTCCTTACTTTCTTCAACAACATTTCTATTCCTAAGGATTATCACTGACTTGACTTGATCTATTTGTTGGTTTTCTGAATTACCATAGTTTAGACTGTATTGACCCTTGGGATTTAGTTGAGGTTGAGAAAGAAAATTTTCTTTCTCGTGAATGGTGAGTGCAGAAGAAAGTTTAGCAAGAGTGTCTTTTATGTCAATCATGGCTTGAGTGTTTTGATTAATAATGACATCTTGCTTTTTCATGAATGCATGCAATATTTCTTCAAGGTTATTCCTATATGGTGGGACAAGAGGTGCATATCCTTGAGAATTTTGAGAGCCCTGTTGTGTCTGAGGAGGTGATGGTTGCATGAATTGTGCCTGATTGTTAGTCCTCCAACTGAAGTTCGGGTGATTTCTCCATTCCGGATTGTATGTATCTGAAAAAGAAGAAGTGAATGAATTTTTAAAATTATTCATTGCATTTACTTACTCATGCACAACTTCTTTAAAAATAATAATTTTTGGACATTCATTTGTTGAGTGTCCCAATTCATCACAAATGCTACAAATTTCTTCATTTTGCACAGATTTGATTTCTTTTACTTCCCCGGATTCCATGGCTTCAACCTTTCTAGCCAAACTAGCAAACCTAGCATTCAGATCTTCTTCTTGACTAAGATGATATTTTTCTTTACTAGCATTTGCAAGATTTGATCTAATTGAATTTTTAGAAGGATTAGTACCATGCCAAGATTGAGAATTTTCAGCCAAATGGTCTAAATAATCTAAAGCTTCATTAGGTTCTTTATCAAGAAATTCACTATTGCACATTGTTTCCACAAATTGTTTGGTTTCGGGTGTTAACCCTTCATAAAAGAATCTTATAGTGCGCCATTTTTCAAAACCATGATGTGAGCAAGAATTCAACAAATCTTTGAAATGTTCCCAACTTTGAAAATATGCTTCATTTGAATTTTGAAAAAAAATTTGGATTTATCTTTTCAAAGCATTGGTTTTATGTGTTGAAAATTTTTTTTTCAAAAACTCACATTGCATTTCTTGCCATGTACCAATTGATCTTGATTTCAAAGTGTTAAGTCAAGTTTTTGCTTTATCTTTCAAAGAAAAAGGAAATAATTTAAGTTTAACAACCTCTTCAGTACAAGTTTGATCATGAAAAGTGGTACATACTTTCTCAAATTCTTTTAGATGTAAATATGTGCTTTCAGATTCTAAACCATGGAAATTAGGAAGTAAAGAAATCATACCTGACTTGAATCTAAAATTGTTGGCATTGAGTGGAAAGATAAAACATGATGGACTAGAATTTCGAGATGGTTGCAAATACTCACGCATAGTTCGCAATGGTTGATTTTCATGTTCATCATGCACACTTTCGTTTTCAGCCATTGTGCTTAATGTGTGTGATTGTGATTCAAACAAATCAATATGTAAAGTACCTGGATTAACTCTAACCAAACAACCAGAATTTAAATCACGATACTAATTAAGCATAAACAAGTAACTTACAGTATAAAATAAAATGTACAAGCTAACAGTATAAACTATCCATTAAATATTAACAAAGTTGTGGTATAAACCAACCACCAAATATGTTAATAAGCAGAAAAAGTAAAAAGTTAGATAGTTAGTAAGAGAGTTAGTAAGTTAGTAAACAAAAAAAATAAATGACAAAAAATAAATAACAAAAAATAACAGAAAATAAATACAGAAAATAAAGTGTAAAAAGTAAATTACAAAAAAAAAATAAGTAAAAGGGAGAGTTTCCCCCACTAAGTTAGTGCGTAAAATAAAAGGGAGAGTTTCCCCCCACTAATTTAGTATATACAGAAAATAAAAGGGAGAGTTTCCCCTACTAAGTTAATATGTACAGAAATTAAAAGGGAGAATTACACCAACTACGTTAATATGTACAAAGAAAATAAAAAGGGAGAGGTTCCCCCACTAAGTTAGTAAGTTAGTATGTACAAAAGAAAAAAAATTAAAAGAGTAGAAAATATATACAAAATATTTACACCAGAAATTTGTTCTTCAAATTAAGTCCCCGGCAACGGCGCCAAAAACTTGATACTCAATTTTTAGTTTCAAACAAGTCTACAAACTTGATGCGGGATTAATTGTTGCTTTGCGAACCCAAGTGCAGATTGTCTCAAGTAATAAATTTCTCGGGAGTCCAAGGTCGATCCACAGGGAATTATTGAAGATTAATTAAGGTGAAGTAAATATTTTGTTACTACGATAAAAATTATTTACTTGGGTTAAAAGATCCACTCTTGGTAAATAAAGTAAATGTAAGATTAATTTCTTTTATAATTCAATTAGAATCCTCGCAACATGGAGGTTTCAATCGGAAAATACAACATTAAAAGTCCATTTAAAATAATATACGTAATTATATTATATTTCCTAAAAATATTACCACCACTTATAAATGGGTTAAAGTATTCATTGTGCCAATATTTTGTCTATAACAAATCAAGAACTCCTCTTTACAAAGATGGTTTCCAAATTATAAGAAACAAATTATAATACGCATAATGGTTACTAGAAAATATAAATCATTTAAGCACAAGAGAAGAATAAATCTAACCTTACTTTATTATCAAGAGCTTTACCCTTTCACCCAAGTAAAATGAAACTTAGTTACTTATAAATAAGAAGAAAGAAAGAGAGAAGAAGAAGAAGAAGAACATGACTTTAATTTAGAACAAAGGAAAATTACTACAAGAAAACCTAGTAATAAAATGGCATCATTTTGGTAACTAACACCTAACACCTCTCAATGATCTGCCAAGGACCCCTTTTATAGAAGATTACAGATACAAAATGACAAGGGGGTGAGTCATTAGTGGGTGGATGAGTGGAAAATGAGTGGAAAATGCCAAATGACTTTTGGTGAGTGGAAAATTATAGAGATTCCTTGTCTCCCAAATCATACAGCTCTGAAGTCATTGCATTCGTCATTTTTGAACTAAGTGGTCTTCATGAAAGTTGTATGCCTGGAACTTAGCTTTCAAATGGCTTTAGTTTAAGTCCAATATCATTTCTATAACTCCATATACGTTCAAATCACTGCACACTGCTCAGGCCCAGTCACAGCTCCTCTGTTCTGACTTCCAAGCCCAATATCACCTTCAAGGAGTCTGATTCTGGAAAAGTGTTCAACATGAAAGTTGTAGATATGGGTCTTAACTATTCAGCATCCAAATTTCAACCCATTTGACAACCTCGCACCCGAAAACTGTGATGAATAGTACACATAGGTTAAGCTATCAGGAAAGATACTCTGGTTCTTACTTCAACCCCAATTTTAGTTATCTACTCGTATGATTAGGCCTTTGAGGTCTTCATGAAAGTTATAAAGCTCTCTCTTATCTTTAAAATGCCATCAGATTCACCTCATTTGACCACCTAAATCTCAAGATATAGCCCAAATACAGAAGTAACATAAGACATAAATTATGCTGAAAAATTCAATTAAGTCCAATTTGAGTCCAAACTTACAAAACATAATCAAAATCAATTAATTAAGTGCATGGAGAATGTAAATGACTAAAAATGAAAGCTTATTAATGTGTCAAATATGTGATCATCACAATGTTGCCATAAATGCTACCCAATGACTCTTTAATATTGAAAACTTATAAATACACACCTTGAGATATCTCACCCTTTGTGCTTGAGCCTCAACCAGGGATACCTCACCCTTTACAACTTTTGAGGGATGTCTCACCCTTAAGGGATACATTAGCCTTTTCTCTAGAAGGATACCTCACCCTTTATCCAACTAAGGGATACCTCACCCTCAAGGGATACCTCACCCTTTTCTCTAGATGGATACCTCACCCTTTATCCAACTAAGGGATACCTCACCCTTATCTCTAGAGGGATACTTGACTCTCTCTTTTACAGATTATACAAAGTGTAGAATAAAGAAACTCTCTCAAAGAGTAGATGATACAAATTGAAGCTCTATAATGCTCTTCAAGAATATCTCAAATATTTACAAAAATAGAGCACAAATGATTTAAGGATTGATTCACAGATTTAAGTGATTGAAATATATTTCTCAGTTGTTGTTCAGCCATAAATGATGCCCCAATATGTGTATTTATAAGTTTTCAACATTAAAGAGTCGTTAGGTAGCATTTAAGGTAACATTAAATCCCAAGAAAATAGTCGTTGACTACTGTCAGACCACTGGTAATCAATTACACAATCTCTGTAATCGATTACATGGCTGTTTGAACATGTTCTTGACTTTCTGGGTATGATGTAATCGATTACCAGACTTGTGTAATCGATTACCAAACTTGTGTAATCGATTACATGACCTCTGCCAGACTTGTAATCGATTACAAGGCTTCTGCCTTGCTTGTAATCGATTACATGCTCAATGTAATTGATTACCAACTATCTGTTTAGATTGTAATCGATTACAAAACATGTGTAATCGATTACCTTGCCCTTTGAACATATTTTTCAAGTCCAATTGAGGATTCATGTCATTTCTTACTTATAGAAACTTGGATTGAAAAAGATTAACTTATGTTTTACAACATCCAAGATTGAAATCAACATTTCTTTAAAATATGAACTTTGAATATTAAGTTGATTTAAAAGATCTTGAAAAACCATTTGAATATAATTGAGATACCTTGAGAGCATTTTACATTGATGTTCTAAGACCTATATCTAATATACTTCTTTTGATCTTGGTCTTTATCTTTTGATCTTGGTATTCTCTTTGATCTTGATCTTCATCTTTGGCTTTGTTATCATCAAAAATCATTTGACATGCTACAGGACATAAGCATTCACATTCTCTCCCTTTTTGATGATCACAAAATAAACATTGAGAAGAAGAGATATGTATATCAAAGATTTAAGCGCAACTCTCCCCCGTAATGTATGCACTAGAAATGGTTAGCGATGTGTTCATGTAAAAGCTTAAATCAAGCTCCCTCATACTTATACAATCACTAATCTCTCCCCCGTTGGCATTATAAAAAAGACATAAACATTTCAAATTGGATATAATCATTTCAGCCCAGCAGGATCAATATCAGAGTATAAACTATTTAGCACATCAAATTGGGTTAAACACATCAAGTGTGGTGAGTGCTCTAGCTTGTAAAAGTTGTCAAGCACCTGCTGAAGCTTGAAGAAATAGTAGAAAATCTCTAGTAGTTGCTTGAGGACTAGACGTAGGCCACAAGTGGATTGGTGACTGAACTAGGATAAACATTGTGTTTGATCTTCTAAACTCATCTCTTTACATTTGTGCATTTATTTTATATGCTTGCTTAAATGTTATTCTTCTTGGCTTATTTAATTTGTGAGTAATGTATTTAATCTCATTTATTTATTCACTTCAATCATGCAATAGCTTTAACAAAAATTGACAAACAAACAATTTACGAAAGATTTGCAAAAATATTTTATAACCTCAATTCACTCCCCTCTTGAGTTTGAGGCCACTTAGTAATATGGGGTCCATCACCAATCATTTGGGTGTTTAAGATCCCTCTTGACCTTGGTATAAATAAAGCATTGTCTAGGGTCTATCACCAATCATTTGAGTGTTTAGGATCCCTCTTGACCTTGGCATAAATGGTCTTTGTCGGGGTCTTTAGTGCATATGGTTCAATGTGAGAATTTTTTCGGGACATGGGATTTTTCTACTACATAACTTTTCTAGCATGAGATGCTCTTGGGGGGTACCATGGTAATCAATCCATCTAGAACATCCTTAGAGTAGAGTAAAATATCACTTTGTTTTATTGATTCAAGAGAGGACTAAGGTCTGTACAAAGTGTTTTCGTAGTGTTTGGGACAGATTGAGCATGAAGTAAACTAAGATTAGGCCTTAAAAGACACTTAGCTGTAGTACTTTCTGAGTTTATCTGTGTTCCAGAAGTTCTTTACCCGCTTTCCTGTTAGCGTTTCGATGGTGTAGGCTCCTTTGCCGGTGCTGGTCATAATGTGGTAGGGGCCTTCCCAGTTTGGAGCCAACTTCCCTTGGGAGGCATTTTTTCCTCCAACGTTAGCCCTGCGGAGTACAAGGTCGCCTACCTGGAATCTTTTGGGGACAACCTTCAAGTTATATCATGTTAGCCATGACAACTATCACCCAAGAAGGGGGTGAATTGGGTAATTACAAATTTTAAAACACCTTCGAGAAATTAAGCATTTTGAATAATTCAATTAATAAATGTAGCGGAATAAGTTTAACAAAGGTGCAACTATTAGAGATTTCACAAATACCACTTGAGCTATAGGATAAATCAAGCAAATAAGCTAGATATCAAATTCAACTCAAGCATATATAATTAAAGCACAAATGTAAAGGAGATAGAGTTGAGAAGATCAAACACAAAGAATTATCTTGGTTCAGCCACCAACCATTTGTGGCCCACGTTCAGTCCTCAAGTGAACCACCCGAGATTTTTCACTAAACCTTCAAGCTTAAACGGGTGCTTGAAAACTTTTACAAAGTGGAGCACTCAACACACCTTGGGATGCCTCACCCTTTGTGCTTGAGCCTCAAATTCAAGGAATACATCACCCTTACAACTTTAAGGGATACCTCATCCTCTCTTTTACAATTTATACAAAGTATAGATGATAAGAAACTCTCTCAAGAGTGAATAATACAAATTAAAACACTATGAATATCAACGATTTACATTTTAAAGCTCAAAATATGATTTTGATGATACAATGATCAAATCAAGTATTCAAGGGTTGTAAAAGCTTCAAAAATCACTTATATATAGAGCCCAAGTGATAAAATAGCCGTTGGTGGTGTTTGGAAATAATTTTTTATGAAACCTAACCATTTATACTTATTGGGAACATTTTTGGGCACTTGGTAATCGATTACATGGATGTAATCAATTACATGGTCTCTGCCAGAGTTGTAATCAATTACAGGAATTGTGTAATCGATTACATCACTTCTGGTTTTGAAAATTGACTTTAAAAGGTCATAACTTCTTCATTTCTTATCCGATTAAAGCAAATGACACTCATTGAAAAAATATTTGAGTCTATTTTCATATGAAATAATTTTTAGAACAAAAATCAAAGTATTTTGAAAGTTCTGATCAAAATAGTAACCAAAGGTCAGTTTTTCAAAACTCAAACTTAACTATTTTTTACAGTTTAAAGCAAATGGTCATAACTTCTTCATTTCTTATTCATTTAAAGCAAATGACCACTCATTGGAAAGATTTTTGAGTGCATTTTCATATGCAATAAGTTTCATAATAAAACTCAAAGTATTTTGAAAGTTATGATAAAAAAAGTAACCAAATATTAGATTTACAAAACACAAACTTGGCTATTTTTCAAAGATTTGAACTACCACCAAGACTAACTTTCCAAAAATAGTTTGTTGGGCATTTAAACATGTAAGAAACACTTTTAAATATGTTAAAACATATTTGAGTTTAGTGTAATTCCTTTTTACTTTTACACAATATCTAAGTCCTATAAGATATTCTTGAAGAATCTTGGGACTTGATCTTTTGCCATCATCAATTTTTGATGTAATCCAAGCTTCTAAAAATTTCTTCTCTTCAAATCTTACAAATGCTTAGAATATCTTATCATTTGTATTTTTTTGAGTTGAGCATAGTTGTGATCTTTTTACTTTCTTGTTGTAATGCTCACTCTTGGTACTTGGACTATCCTA